>VWZP01004808.1:1001550-1020329 GCA_013396995.1 Dicaeum eximium | reverse complement strand
AAAAAAAGAAAAAAAGCAGCAAACTGTCTCCCAAGTCTGCTTGGGAGCAAAAAGAACTAAATTTTCTGGGGGAGGGCAAGCAGGGGTCGTTTTTTTAGTGATCAGAGCTCATGTGCTGGAAAAGCTATCAGATGCTGTCTTTTTTTAGCTTTGTAAAGCCATTTAGCTGTGTTCTGGAAGTAATTGGCTTTTAGTACTCTGGCTAATCAGATCCCTTCTTGGTTTATCCTGGACTAATTAACTCTCATCTCTTCAAATTATTCCCAGTGCAGCTGATCACCTAAAGACCTCCCATCCCCGTGCAGCAGCTGCTGTCCATCGCTGATAAGGTGAGACATTCTTCATCATGAGCTGTCTTCCCGATCAAAAATAGAACAAAATGCTAAGCAGTGCCAGAATAATGTACCAAATAGCAGCCTTTTCTCTAGCTGCAAATTTTTCCTCTCTGGGGAACACTGCCTACAGCTCTGGATGCTGTTTTTCTATTATATGGGTTGTAACATGTTACCAGGAAACAAGACTCTGTGCACAGGGGACAGCTCAGCTTGATCAAGTGTCTTTGCCCTTCTGTGGCTGATGAGCTGTATGTGGTAAAAGACTGCAGCCCCACATGGGTTAGAGGGTGAGGTGTGCAACACCATTTTCCAAGCATTTCCTAGCATTCCTGGGTTACATATCACTGTGGTCCTCTTCGACAAGGGTGTGGATGCGAACAATGGGTAAATTAGTAGAGGCTGTGAGAGGAAGACAAAGCCACACACAAATTTAAAGTTCAAGATTTGTCACTTTGGAGACCTTTACAAATGCCAGGCACAAGGAAACATCAGTTATTTAATGCTAAAAGATAGAATGAAGTGGGATATTCTTTGGAAAAGAGAGAGCTAAGACCATTGAAAGAGCTTGGGTTAAACATGCTTAGGAATGCCATCCCAGGGGGTTTGTATTTCCAGTGCCATAGCTGTGAGTCTATCACCAGAAATCCCCTGAAAACACTCAAAAGAATCACAGAGAAGTTATGAAAGTCCACTCTTCAGGAAGCTTTTGCTATTCTTTCTCTGGTGCTAAAAGAGAAGCTGTAACCTGTCTGTGTTATTACTTACTGAATTCCAGCCCTGAGGCTCAATGTCATGTAAGGGAAGGTGGCACCAAAACTGGCTGAAGCTGTTTGCTTGTCACAGCAGTCCCAGGTGGTGACTCAGTTGCTCTCTCCACCCAGATGGCCACATGGCCTTGTTACCTTTTCACATGACCCGTTCTGATTATTCACATGCCCAGCTCTCGAGTAGTCAACACTCCAACACTGGAATGGAACCCTGTGAAAAGCCTTGACACTGAACCCAAACTTTCAGAAGGGCCCTTCCTATGTGAACCACCCAAAATGCAGCTCTGAGCAGCTGCTGCAATCAGTGGTGTCTGAAATCCATCTCTGGATGCGAGCATTGCAGCACAGCCTGCGAATCTGTGCCTTATTAACTTTCCAGATGGCAAGATCAGGAGACATCCCTTGGAAGATGGATGTTCAGTGAAATTTTAATTAATGGTCAGTGACCTTTAGGAGTGAGACACAGTGGTCTGTGTGCTATGCAAGACATCATAGATATCCTAAGAAACTTCTGAAATGAGGAAAAATACTTCAACTTTTTTTTTTTTTTTTTGAGGTGGGACATTTTTCTAGTAAGACTTCAGCAATCTAATTCAAATTGGAAATGTTGTTTATCTGCTTTTTTTTTCAAATATTTTAACACCTTCTCAGACCTTCAGCAGACCACAACAAGATGATTGGATGGTCCCCCAGTGTAGATTTATCAGTATCCAAATCCTTCCTCTAGCTTTACTTGTCCCAGGACATCCATGAGGAGTTAATCCACTAAGTGTGTCTTCTTTAGCAGGTTCAGGAGATGCTTTGCTTCATTCTATTCCCTCACTCTATTCAAATGTGCCTCTTATTCGATGTCTTCCAGATATGCCAGCAACAGGGTCTGAGGTTTCTCGAGGTCAGTGATCCTTTTTCTTAGGCTTTTGCCTGTGGAAGTGTGGAGACCGCCAGGAAAGCGTTGAGAGTCCATCAGTGTTACTCCAAGTGCTGGGTTGCATGCCGGGTCTGGTGATCAAAATCGAAGGGAAAGGAGTGGATTTCTGCCGAGGAGCCAGGTCTCACCTGCAGGACAGCCACAGGGAGGCAGGAGCGCTTGGAAGTGTTGGCTGTGCAGGGAGCTGCTCCGCTGATGTGAGCTGCCTCACCTGCTCCCTGCGCCTCCCTTGAAGAGGCAGCCACACCACACCGGTGGTATTAAGCACATGATTCCTCTTGGCTGCAATTTTTATGGATAAAGAAACAGATATAGTTTGCACAATGCCATCTAAAAAGGATGCAGATTCATCTGTGTGCTCAGATTACATCTAGCTACTTTGAAATTGCAGGAGGCAGTGTGAAAACTGGAGTTTTGTTACTTGATCCCTAGTGCAATAACTAGCTTGAAGAAGCTGAGTGGATAATATTTCCACTGTCATTTAGTCATACTCACCAACCTTTGCCCAGAGAGACTTGATCTGTTGTGAGGGTTGGGGGATAATTAGATTTCTGTCTGCTCAACTCCTGAATTGTTATGACTCAGCATGACCAGTTCAGCTGAACAGTTCCCCTGATGTTAAGGGACTCAACTAAAGAAAACTCAAGCTCATTTTAGAAAGGCAAAGTAAAATACATTATCACTAGGTTTTTCCACAATGAAAAGAAATTAATAAGATGCAAGCTCACCCAGTTATCTTTCTATTGCAATGGATGCAGTAAACAACATTCCTGTTATAAAAAGAAATTCATTTCATCATATCACTGTGGCATTCCCTGTTTGCTCTATTTAAATATAAAAGATTTGTTTTGTGCCCTATAATTTAGCCATACAGATTTTGAAAGTCAATAAATGGTCTGAGTACTGAGATTTTCCAAGTTCTACAACACAGAAAACCATTTATGTTTACAGTGAGTATCCTCACAGCAGTGAGAGCAGTGATACACCCCACAAGAAACTGCTTGTTTCACTTATCTCTCTGTCCAGCAAATCTGCAGGGCATTATCTAGAAGACCAAAATCTTGGCACTAGGGAGTATGAGAACTTCACTATTTAATGCAAACAGAATAGTAAAGATGAAGGGGGAAAATGTTAAAATTTTTCATGATGCCTAATGACCCTCTCTGGATTTAAAATGTAGATATCCTGTCCAAGATACCTAGAAAACACCTTATTCCCTTCAAGTCCAGCTAGATGAGCTTGTTGAGATGTATATGAAGTAACCTTCTTACTCTTTGTTCTGGGATTAGCAGTAGAACATGGGGCAGCGTTTTCAGAAGTTATTTGAATAAGTCTGAGTGAACTGCACATGGAGAGCAGCATCCTTTTGTACCTGGATGTGAATTATGATTGTTTTTTTATGTGTTATCTGCTTCAGGCTTTTTAGTGCTGCTGGATACAAAGGCTTGCAAGGTTTCAAACAAATGCTTATTTAAATCAAATGTAGAACTACATCCCTGTCCTGTTTAGTTTAGGGGCTTGGGTTGGGGTTTTTTGCTATTATGTGTTTTAGCCAGTGGGAAAAGAGTAAAGAGAGAGAACCAGCAGCTTGCTGGCTTCTCTCTCAACATGAATGCATATCTGACTGCTTTGTAGATGGTGATATATCCACTTTGCTGTCATAGATCAGGTTCTTCAGTGACTACACCCTAAACACAACATAAACCCAAATATTGCCACAAAAAGATGGTTTTTTCTATAGCTTTTGAGTTTTCAGTATGAAACTTACTATTTCACAATTGAGTATGTTCATTTTTGTCTAAAAGACTAAAGAACATTCAGATTTATCTCAAGACTTTGGTATTTGTAGAGAAAAACGAGTGTGGCAACATGATGCCAGAGCTGCTGTCTTTCAAGCATATTTCTCTGTTGTTTTCTTCAGAAACTGGTGGATCATTTCTATGAAAATAAGCACATAATCATTCCTAACACAGCTTTCCTTCTCATCAGAGTCAAACTTTATAGAGAGCAAGAAATTTATGCAAGACACAAGCATAAACAATATAATGTGATTTGGTTTTAACAAATTTCCTCCTTTTGCAGTTAGAATGGGGTTGAAGATTATTTCTCCTACAAAGACTGTACACTGGTCAAGTATTTCTTCTGTTGTGCATAAAAACCTTTTATTTTACTGGTGTCAATGCATAGCCTTTAAATTTCCAATGTGTAATTCTAGGCAATTGAGCATGGTGTGAAGCACTTCACGAAATGCTTTACATGGAAATGCTCCCTCGGGATTCTCTGAGCAGGCAGCAGACACTCAGAGTTCCTTGGTGCCTGCAATGGCAATGCCCACCGTGGTTGTGCTTTTCACAGCTGGAGTCTTCCCTCAGATCTTTGAAAAGATTAATCCATCGTCACAGGAAAGTAATAGGAAATCAATTATTGCAGTCTCTGATAAAAGAAGCTGGCAGCAAACTTTTGGGGGGCTGGCAGGGCCAGTCTAAACACCAAGAGAATTCAGCCAGGGGAGACTCAGTCTCAGGACATTAAGCAATTTAGCTTCTCAGAGTGCAGGAACTCTTCTATTTTAGAATTACTGACAACAATTGCACCTGAACATCAAATAATAAGAGCTTGAAATGACTCCAGAATGATTATCACAGATGGATATGTAATGCAACAGCCAGAGGTGATATAGATATTACAGAGGCTGAAAAGAAAGTGCCTCAGATCACGAGTCCTAGGATACTCATTTGCTCTGGTACTAGAAAGAACAGAAACCACTTTGCATTTCTCCTTTTCCAAAGCCATCCAAGGATTTGCTTTGACCAGAGTTGAAGTGAAAGTAGTGCTGATACCAGTTAGAAGCACTTTGGACAATGGTTAGGAAAAATGTTAGGGCTATGGGCATCTTCTTTTCCTAAAAGAACCGAAGTAGAAGCCCAATTCAGCAGCAGCAGCTAAAACCTCAATTCTCATACAGTTGGAATTACAGATCTGCGGGCAAAGTTAAATGAAGGTATCATTCTTCAATAGTTTTAACAGTATAGTGCAAGCATGACAATGATATGATAAGAGGCAGATATGGGTGACAGTCTAGGAACTAAATCTGCTTTAATCTACTTGAGTGTAAATCCACTTACTTCAGCTGCATAGCTCCTGGGAGTGATTCTAGAGTGAGAAAACAGAATTTCACCCCACTGTACTCTTTTGTTGTTGTGTCTTTTTCTTTACAATTTTTTACCTTGTAGTCACAGCAGATAAGGTGAAACTGTAAATTGTATATTCTCAGAATTGTATATTCCCAAGGACTTTTCTGTTTGTAAAGCTGGAATGTGATCAAGCACAGGAGGTACAGTCGAGATAACCCGCACTGGTACAAACAGGAGCAAACAGAGTGCTGAAAGATTTCAATAATGATCCTCTAACTGCTGGGGCCAAAGGCAAATCCCCATGAATTACAAAGGACTTGTGATCTCGGTTTCCAGCAGGTGCCTAAAGCTGTTGAGGCAATGCCTTTGCTTGGATAGCAGTGAGAATAAACAGACTTGTGAAGGGACCAGGAAAAGAAAGCCTCTTTCTACCAGGATTATTAAACAGTTCTTCCTTCTACTGTGCACGCTGGTTTTTAGGTGTAGAACCAACACAGGGCAGAAGCAATGGCTGGGATGTTTGCAGCTCTGCCCCAGCCACAGCCAAGGGATGCTGAAAGAAGCAGAGGGTTGGGATGTTCTGGGAAGATGCAGACATCAAGTGCCCCTCCCCACAGAACAAGTTGTCAGATAGTTGTAATCATGCTTCGGGATATATTCTGAACAGCCCATAAATTCTTATGAATCAAATTGCCTTAGTCAGCACTGCAGCTTGTTAGCATTAAATTACCATGGTATATAATCCAGAAGGTAGAACCTCTAAATCTTTTGAAAGGTTTGTTCTTCTGACTAGTAATTTAACAATCTTGTAAGAAGCTGAGATATAAGAGCTTCCTGGCAGAGAAATAGAGAAGAGGCAATGAAAAAAGTGTCATGTACTCATCTGAATCAATTGTAGTGTCTAACTTACATTTCTAATTAATTATGAAAGGTGAGATGATTTCTCTCATTTTCCTTTAAACTAACCAGGGATCAGACATTGTGATACACAGAATTCACAGAATGTCTAGGTTGGAAGAGACCTTTAGGATCATCGAGTCCAACCCAGCCCTAACACATCAACTAAACCATGGCACCGAGTGCCACATCAGTCTCTTTCTAAACGCATCCAGGGATGGTGACTCCACCACCCCCCCAGGCAGGCCATTCCAAATTAAATGTGTATTGAGTCTTGCTCCCATACATGTTTTTTTTTTCTTTTGTGTGTGTGTGTGATATCCAGGTTTTTTGGCAGGATAAAATATATATAAATCAGTATTTTAATGTACTGCACGTGCTTTGTTGCATTTGTTTTCTGTGTCCTGTCCATGCTTATGGAGATAACTGAATGATTATCAGTATTTGATGAATGTCTTCATTTCAGTGCTCCCTTACATATCTCTTGAGCTTTGCTCCGTTTGGGTTTCCCACTGATTTTGCAAATCATAACCTAAAAGCTTGACACAAAGCCCAAAGAAATAAATAAGCATATTTCTTTGGCCTTCAATGACTGAAGAAGTAGACAACATGCTAACTCAGTACAGGGGCTGGGTCAGGCAGCTTTTAGTTTTGCTTTTCCTATGCAGATATTTTTCCTCTGAGAATTCTGTAAATGTTGCCTAGAAACACCTGTGCCTCAGAAACATCTGAAGCACAGCAAAATAGCCATAGAATCAGGTACGTGGAAAAGCCCATCTGTTCCCAGCAAACTAAATTTGAGGAGACAATTCCCACATATTTGTACTAATCAAAATGCTGTTTGACCACTTTTTTTCCTCAAAGGTGTTTAACTATGTCTTGCATCACCCCTAAATTTACCAGTCAACCTTAAAAATTTAATAAGTGCAGTGCACTAATATAATATTCTGCTCATTCCTGAATAGGTATAAGTAAAGGTTTTAATTACTAAAATTATGCAGTTACAAAAATGATTTAATGAAATTATTCTTCTCATTTGCATTCAGGGACTGTCGGTATGATGAAGCGTGGTAAGTGGCACTGAACTGTGGTGGAATAATTCCCAGTGCTGTAACTCCACCTGAGGACTGAGCACCTCAATGGTTTCACCTCCCAGCAAAATCAAACCACGGGGAAGTGCTCTGAGTGCATTGTAAGGAGGGCTAAACATAATGTATGGCTTTTGAAATCACTCTCCTTTCAGTTTTATTGATGGGCTTAAGATTTTGGCGTGGATAAAATGACTTCACGGTCATAATCCAAAGGGAAATGTCTCTGCTCTCAGTGCAGTCCTTAGCCATGGCTGGTGCACAATGTGTGCCTTGCAGGAGAAGGGTTCTGGATGATGCCTTAATTAATGTGCATCCTCTCTAATCTGCAATGATGTCTGTTTATTTCAAAGCTAATTACTTCATTATGCTTTCCTCTGCTAAAAAAAATCTTTGGTGCCTAAATGAGACTGCAAACTCTTTGGGGCAAAGACCACATCTAACGAGATCACGTTATGTTTGCTAAATAATGTAAAAGGAAGGAAGCTTGTGAATAAAATATATGCCAAAGTTTTGTAACTCTGGTTATAGGTAAAATTTCACAATTTATCCTGAATTTGCAGTCATAAATAATCCTTTTCCTCAGATTTATAAATAAATCATCAGCTGAAATACAGCCTGCTACCCAAACAGTCTCAAATGTTAGAAAAATAATTTCTGACTTGACTATGATGGACTGAACAAGAACTCCTGGATTCAAATCAGTTACAACAAAATTTCACAGTCCCCCTTTTCCTCATAATCTTTGTGTAAGGAAAGAGCTGCAATATCCTTCAAGACTATTCTGAAGGCATTTTTTTCTAAAAGTTACAAGTGTAACTTTCTAATCTTGAACATCCATCCCAAACAAATCTAGTCTGGACCCTTCTGTTACAGTTAAAGTGGTCAGCCATGGAATGGTAATCACTGCTTGCCAATATTTACAATGGGAAAAAAGAAAACAGACTTTTATACATTTTTAGTGTTTCAGAAGGACTAGTTTCCCACAGATTAAGAGAGTGATAGTGAGGAAAAAAAAACCGAGAAGGAGCAAATGTGATGGAGAATTGTGAGCTCCTTCAAGAAGAGCTCATTAAACAGCCAAAAAGCTGTGATTCCAGTGCCAAGAAAGATGACAGCATTGCCTGAAAGCCAGATTCTGGAAAAAAAAAAAAAAAAAAAAAAGCAAGCAGTAATTAGGAATAAGCACTGATATACAATCAATAAATTAGGGCAACATATAATGATCAATTATAGATGAGAATTTATGAAGTGTGGGGAATGGAGGAGAGACAAAAGGACACGACAGTAAAATCTTTCCGTTCCTTTCAGGCTGGGCCCAAGGCAGTTTGGGCTTTTCTTTAGGGGCAGGACAGCTCAGCACTGGGGCTTGTGGCTGCCCTCATCAGCATGGAGAAATCCCTTTGAAAAAGGGGCTACTATGGACTTCTCAGTAGTGAAACCAACCCTGAAATTTTCAGCTCCAAAGAAGAGAAGGAACCACTTCTTAAGAGAGGAATGTCTGTTTCTTCCTGCCCTTTCCTGTCAGGACTGAGCAAAGCTTTTCCCACCCTGGCACGGACTTCTCCTTCCCTGCACAGGAGCTCAGCAGAGCCAAGCTGCTGGCAGTGGCTGGCACAGGTGGGGACCCAAACACCTCCTCTCCTTGCTGCTCAGGATGCAGGAGCAAGCTCAGGCAAGGCTTTCTCTGCCCAGCAGTGCTTTCCCTTTGGTGCCACAGCAGAGGTGAGCACAGACATGGCTTGAGCAGGTCCAGATCCCATGGGCCACTAGCTCAGGCATGCCCCTGTCACAGAACAGAATCACAGGATCTTAGAATGGTCACCTAGACCATCGAGGGGACCTGCCCCTGCTCAGCCTCCTCCGTGCCAGGTGGCCCTGGAGCTGCTCAAACAAGCTCCTTTTTAATACTCTCAGTGTGAGAAATTTGAAGACCTCACTCTTACCCTAAAGAATCTTGTGAAGTGCTTCAAATGTGCTATTGAAACATTTTCATGAGAAAAAGTACAGTTATGAAGGGACTCCAAAGGAGGGTAAGGGGAAATCCAAGAGAAAAAAAATCCCAGAGAAATCACTGTAAGCTGAAATTGAGAAATTCAGTTTGGATAGTTGGAAATCTTATTTTCACATGGAAAGTAACGGAGTGTTTGAACAAACTTACACAAATAAACTGGATGTCCTGGAAACTTCGGTTTAACCAGACACTAACAAGCTCCAGCATACAAAATATATTGGGGCAACTGAGAGAAATAGGGAGGTCAGGGACACGTGGAAGTTCTGAGCTGTGAAGATGTAATTAGCATTAGATTTTGAAAGCCTGTCATGTGAAGTTCTTGCCATCTCACCACCACACATTGTCCCATCCATGTATTTAATACCTGATGCTTTACTGCACCAAACGTGTTGGCATTGCTATACCAAAAGAATTAGTTTAGGTTTCAGTTTGTGTTTTATGCTTTAAACAAAACAATCACATATAAATAATATAACCTTAACACCTAAGTACAAAGAAGGGCAAAGCTTTAAATGGCATTAAACTGCATAAAAAGGAATAATTAATATTATGACAATTAATCTGTTGAGAAAGACTAAACCTGGCTGGATTTGCTTTTCATTAGCAAGCATGAAGAATTAGATGGCTCCCATGGGGATCTAAATATCTGAAAGTCATCTTATTCATCAAAAAAAAAAAAAAAAAGACAGAGTTTCTTTCTCTGTACAGCTAGGCTTGGTTTCAGCCATTGCTCTGGGGAGCTGTCCTTGTCCCTGGAGGATGCAGTAGACCTTGTGCAGAAAAGGCAGGGACATGAAAAAAAGAGGAAAGCAGCACAATTTCAGAGATCTTTCCAATCCATGCTGCTGCCACTTCCAACAAAGTGTCCCTGGCAGGCTGCTGCCCTCTCCTTCTCCTGACCCTGGAGGGTTTGCTCTCACTCCCATATTTTCTGTTCCCAAACAGATTATCACAGGGTAATTCACCCCAATTCCAACAATTTAATCTTTCCTGACCCTCTTTGCCCACCTTATGTTGTTCTCCACCCACAGCTTGGCCTCTATGGAGCAGAGAGGGCAGGGACAGCCATCAAAGTCACAATCCCATGCATAACCTTCAGGGCTGGCTGGACTTATCCTGACCTTCTTGCACCTCTCCTTTTAGGAACTGCTGATGCGATTTTTTTTTATTTTTTTAATTTTTGTTTGTTTGGGGTTGTGTTTTGTTTAGAGTTTCTTTTGCTAAAGGAGAATAGCTAATCGAACCTAATCTAGTTTAGTCTGCAATTCAAGCTAATCCTCTTGTTGCTATGAATTTCAGGGTGGCAACAGCAAGCAGGAATGGTGATCATGTATTTTCCTGACAGCTTTAGATTTGTTATTATCTCACCTGATAAGAGCTGACAGATACTAAACTACAAAAATGCATCAGCAGAAAGGAAGAAAAGGATCACATGCAGGGAGAAACCTGAACAAACCTGAACTGTTGCCTGTACTGAGAGCCAGATGAACAGCTGATACAATTGGCACAACTCAGTGATAATGTGGCTACAGCAGAAGAGAGTTATTTTTGTGTCTGTGTGGAAAAGGTAGAAAATAAACATGGAAATTAAGGGCTAGAAGAGCTCAAATCCAAGTCTCTGCATCTTCAAGCTCTGCTCATAGCAAATTCTGTCTAGGATCTTTCTTTCTGCTCCCTTTTCTAGCTGCACTAATTCACACTATATGGATGTTTCTTCACATTGTGGACTTTTGGAACAGTTTTGGAGCCTGATACTGTGGTTTTCAGTATGTGCATCAGAACAGATGCCAGAAGAAGTTACAAAAATTCTAGTGTGACACTGACAGAACTATCCTCTTGCAGCTTTTCTATGGTTTTGCTATGAAATGAAGTTAATGCAAATTGCTGAATGCCTACCAAGAAACATAAAAAATGTGTAGACATGGAATACATAAGATGCATGTAAATTAATTCTTAATTCTCTGAATTGATATTTGACCATACGTTATGAAGCTAAGGTTTTGCATGGCATTTAGTTAGAACTCAAAATTTAAAATCTCAATATCTTAGGAAGTCATTAGGCAGCACTATAAAATTGTGACATTTTAACTTTTTCTGTTATTCTACCTTCAGGATTGTAAAGATACAGATATTTGCACTGGAAGGGTTCTCAACCAGCTGCTCTATTTTTGTCACAGCTTTTCAAAGGATATGCTTGAACACATCTGCTTCAGCTCTCTCATTCTCCTCTCTCATGGGGACTCTGCTGCGATTCCTTATTCTTCTTTCCTCGTCCCCTCAAGGAATACATAAAGCTGCTCTCCATGCAAGGGAAAAGGTAGTGCACAATTTTTTACTTTTCTACATGGCTTAGTTAAATACTTATAGGCAAACACACTCTGTCTACATCAACTCTGCAGAGACATGAGATGCAAGGGCCAGAATCCAAGGGCTGTGGAGGCTGATTTCTTCTGCACCTAAGTGGAAAGCTCAGCTTCTCTGTTTGGGCAAAGGAAGGCACACCCCTTCTGGTTTGAAAGACATTTTGCTTATCAGAATCACTGTGAAAGCTTTTGTGAATCCAGCATCCAGAGGTACAACCCTACCAAACAAGCCACAAGAGCCCCGCTGCCAGGGCTGAGCCCACAGCCTGAAATACAACCGCAAAATCCCAGGAATTTTTGCTAAGAGACAGTGAAGTGCCTTTGACTTAAACTGCAGCGGAGCTGGGGTCTGGAGGCTGCAATTTTGAATGTAGATACCTTTTGGGAGAGCTGAGTCAGAGGGACTCAGACTGTAGCTGTAAGTTCAGGCAGTGGCGGGAAGGAATCTGTGTCTTGCTGTGCCTGTGCCAGGGGCTGTGCTGCCCACCCCGAAGGCACCGGGGCACTCAGGTCTGCTTCTGCCAGACTGATGAAAAGGTCAGAAAGTGGGATTTGGGAAATCTTCCAGGGGGTAAATGGATGGGGCTCAGTACCTTAATTTAAACAGACCAGTGAGTAATGAATTTGTAAGCTGGAGGTGAAAGACACTGGGGTCCTCTTACGCAGAATTTCAGGCATCATAATGCAAAGGAAATGAACTGTGCCAAGTGTGCTGGGGGCATAGGGAAATTTATTATGAGTTTATACTTAAGGGTGATGAATACCATTCAGGGCTTAGAATGGTGCTGCAAATCAAACACTACATATTGCATTTTGTGTTTTCGAGTCTCTTCTGGTCTGGGGGGATGAAATGAAAAGCACTCATAACCAATTTTAATTGTTTCAGCTCCTGGAATTGTTTCATTTTACATTCTTCTGCTGGGAATTACTGTTTACTGGAAACCAAGGGCCAAATGTAGTCACAGGACTGGTGGCAAGTTCAATTTGGCTGTAATCAGAAGAGTACAAAAATCTCCATGTGTTCAGCTGAAGAATTGGCTTCCCAGTAAGTGTGATTTGGTCCAGTTCTCCAATTACCCAGGTATCATTTATTTCTGTGATGTCCTCTAAACTATGTTGATGGAAATAAAAAATAAAGCCTGGTTTTCTGTTAACTAAAACTTTTCATTAGTTATGTAGGTCAGTAGGAAACAAAAAAGTAGTTCAAACTCCATCCTCCCTACACTGCCAGTTTTTCTAATGAAATGTAATTAGCACTAATTGGTAAAACTACACTGATAGCTGGTTATTAATGTTTGTGTATTGGTCCCAGATGTGAGTTTGTGGCTGTCAGTACTAATGGCTCAGTAAAGGCAAAAGAATCCTCCTTTCATATTCCTGTCATTTTCTTCAGGGGTCCCCTGCTCCCTTCAAACAAGAGGGGTTATGTTTAGGGAAGAGAAAGGTTCTTCTTAATCCTGACTTTGTGAGAAAATGAATGCCTTCAGCTCTCTGTTGAATTTGGTAGGAGTTGAAAGGAGCCAGCACTATTTAGCATCTGCAGAATCAGGACTCTACAATTTTAGGGCTGCTTTTCTTGAGCCATCATAACTGTTAGTGGTTCAGAATTCATCAAAATAATTATCCTCCTAATGGCTTACCTGTTTTTGAAAGCACATTTATGAGGGAAGCCTCTCTTATAAGCAATCACCTTAAAGTATTCTGTTTAGAATAATTGCTTTCCTGCAATTCCCGCAATTACTGCCTGTCCAGCAATCACCCTCTTCAGGCTGAGGTAGGTGAGAGAGCTGGCCTTTTAAGACATTAATGGAGGGAAATGATGAAATCAAGGTTTCCAGTGCAAATCTACCCAGAGATGTGTAGAGGGTCAGTCTCCTGCAGAACTGAGCAGAGGCAATGTCATGGTGAAGAGGAGGGTCTCCAGGAGAACCCTTCTGGGGACCACAGCATGCTGGGGAATGGGTTGGAAAGCACTCAGGGACTCATTAATTCAAGAATATTAACAGTAAGACACCACCACTAATATCTAAGAAGATAAAACCTTTCTTTGAAAAGCAACTATTTACTCTTACATGGTTTAATAATGGGCACCTCCCCAGGATCACCCATGCACACCTTATTTTTGTGAAATATCATCTCATTAATATTTCTAAGTTCAAAGGGAAATACAGCGTACTCCAGGTACGAAGGAAGTGACTGAATGCCTTATCTGATATATATAAGGGAGTTCAACAAATGAGTTTTTACTTGGAAATGCTTGAAAGCTTGAGCCTGTTAAGAATACAAGTAATACAGCATATCTAAGGCTATTATCTTTCATAAGGACACAACAAGGTCATTATGAATCTTAGCCCTGAATAGTTTTGTGCCTTCCAAGGCATTCAGAACTCCCTTTAGCAACTCCCTGCCTTTTGTTAGATGATACTTGAGCTCTTTTTCTTAATTTTGTGTGCAGAATTGTTTATACACCAATAAATACCTGTGAGCTCGAGGCAACAGCTCTTCCTTGTGGCCAATGAAATGGGAAGCTGGTCTGTGGCCAGGAGGTCTGGAGGATGTTTTGCAACAATATGTACTTACAGTCTGGATTGATGTTCTGCTGCCAAATCTCAATGCCAGTCACTGCCATTTTATATTTTAAAATAATTAATTGCAGACTTCTGTGTTAAGCTGTTCTTTTCCCCATGGACTGACCACCCCTTTACTCATTCAACTGCCACTAACATGCCCTGAGGTCTTTTTTTTTACAGTCTCACCCTGCCAAAGATAAATTCTCTCTTCACCCTCACCTACAATCCTCTCCACTTCCTTTTCACCCTTTCTGGAGTCCAATGTAAGGATGAAACTTACCTACCCAACAGCCACATCACCAGGACAATTCCTTCTGGCCTTGTTTTTGAGCAGGTAAAACATGGACAAAGGAATATCTTAATGTGATAATTAAAACCCCAAAACACTTAATCCAACACCCAATATTTTGGGTTACATTTTATTAGCAAATAAAAGATGCCCATGACCACTCATGCATGCAATGAGGCCAATCAGAGTGTCAGGTACCCAAGAATTTGGACTGCAAATCCTGCTTTCCAGCAGACTCTTACCAGTGTCCTGCTTTTGGCTGGGACAGAGCTGATTATCTTCTTAGTGGGTGGTAAGTGCTGTGTTTTGGGTTCAGTATGAGAACAGTGTGGACAACACACTGATGTTTTAGCTGTTGCTGAGTAGTGCTTACTCTAAATCAAGACTTTTCCGTTTCCCGTACTCTGCCAGCGAGGAGCGCACAAGAAGCCATGAGGGAGCACAGCAGGACAGCTGACCTGAACTGGCCAAAGGGATATTCCACACCACAAAGAGTCATGCTTAGGACATAAAGTGGGGGGACTTGGCCAGGAGGGACCAATCATTGCTGGGCATCAGTCAGAGGGTGGTGGGCAACTGTGTTGTGCATCACTTGTTTCTCTTGGGGCTTATTCTTCTCTCTCTCTCTGTCCATCTTTTTTGTTCTAATTATTACTATCATTAGTATTCTTACTAAATTTTACTTTGTTTCAATTATTAAACTGTTCTTATCTCAATTATTAAACTGTTCTGACCTCAGCCCATGAGTTTCTTCTCTTTTTTTTCCCAGTTCTTTTCCCCTTCCTGTCAGGACAGTGGAGGACTGGGTGAGCTCATTCATTCCCTAGGTTTTTTGTTGTTGTTGTTGTTGTTGTTGTTGTTGTTGGTTTTTTGTGGTTTTTTGTTTGTTTGTTTGTTTGTGGTTTTTTTGTGGGGTGGTTTTTTTGTTTGTTTGGTTTTTTTGTTTGTTTTTTTGAGTGAATGAATTTGTTCCCTTTGAAACAATACCTGTTGGCAGTTCTGGAAATAATTTCGTCCAGACACCTCCCCAATGAGCAGTGTGAATGAGACTACAGCAGATTTGGCTGCTGCTGTCCCACTTTTGTCCTTGTTTTTGAGCATCTCGAACACTTTCATGTGCCATGGCAGCAGCTGTGCAACAGGGGTTCACATTGCAAGGGCACCACTTGGACTGGTGATGCCACAGACTGACGTTGCCTTGGATGCTTTGAAAGATAGTCCTTACTTCTTGACACAGAGAGAAAATTATTATATTGTGTCCAGGACTCAGGGCCAAATGCTGTGTAATGTGGGCATGGCCTTCATATTCCTAGTCCTGGGCAGAGCCAATGTTGCTGCTCTTGTCACTTGGCTTGGAGTGAGGGCCCATTTTTTGGGTTGGATGCATTTAACTGAATTTTCCAATCTAGCTTTTTATCCAGTACAAAGCTCAGAATAAGATAATCAACCAAAAGAGGGCATGTGAGAAGATAAAAATAAGAGAACGAAGCAGATGAATGAGTATGGCAAGACAAAACAAAAATCCTGCAACTACAGGAGTTATACACACAACTGTTTATTCATGAAGGCGATTACAAAACCCCAGGAGAGGATGAGCTGTAAACCCACAGCCAGCCAGAATCTGGCTGGGATGCCCACTCTGAGCTTGCTAGAAGCAGCCAGGAGCTGACTGTGTGCACCAGCTGGAGCAGAGCTGAAGCCTCTCCCTCCAAGGAGAGTGAAGCTGGCCAGGAGCACCTCTCACCACGTGGCAGCACCCACAACCTGCCACGAGGCAGATGTGATCTCCCCCTGCTCCCACCACCACCTCGATGTTCTTGGGCCCAAACAGCAGGAACCTGAGTCTGGAGGGTGCAGATGAGCACTGGCACTTTGCACCTTCATTCTGAGGGGTGGCATTTGTAGCTGCAGAAGCAGTGCAGGGAGATGGAAGCAGCTCTGTGAGTACATATGAAGCAAAAAAAAAAAAAGGTCACATAATCTCTCAGACTTGTTTGCAGCCCATCTGCACCCGCACCAGGGAGGGTTTATCCCCACCAGAGGAAATTCAGGGTTAGCCCCCACAGGTTTTAGGCTCATCTGTAACTTGCTTAAAAAGAACAGTGGAGGGGCAGCCAAGTGTAGGAAGGCACAGAAACCATGATGTCTGAGTGGGATAACCAGGGGACAAATTCTCCTATATTTTACAGTCTGTGCTATGAAACAGCAGCTCAGAGCTTCAGGTCCAGCCTGCTGATCACTGCTCTGGCCCCACTTCAGCTCAGGAGGATGCACTAAAACTGATTACAGATGTCAGATTTGGTCACAGAGCGGTTGTAGCCCTTCAGGCAATCCATCCATCCCTTCCAGAAACAAAGCCCAAGCCAAAGCAAAGCAGCTCCTTTCCCTCTGCCTCTCTGTGGTTGGGGTTGCCTCAGGCTTCATACTCCTCCACCTTTTGCCTAAACCTCACTCAGTTTAGGCTTTCCCCAGCTGCAGGAGCCCTTCCCTGCTCCTGGCTGACATGGATTCCCGCTGAACTCCTTCAGCTACTGAGGGGGGCAGCCCCCCCAGCCCCTTCAGCCACTGCCACCACCTTGCACATACATGTCCTGCTCAGCAAGAAGGGAATTTTTACAGTTCATTAGGATTTTGAAGAAGAGCTGCTGCACAAGAAAACCTTGATTTCTTGGTGCTGTTTGGAGCAGTGTTGCTCCCCCTCTCATGAGGTGGCTGACAGGTGCCTGGAGCACTCAGTTGTCCTTCCTCAGGCTGAATGGTGTCAGAGGTGCAGCTGCACACGTGGGGATAGGAATAAATGGCAGAAACGAGGGTTAAGTAGTACCTATCAACACTGACAGACATTAGTTCATTTGCCTCTTCCTCCTCAGAAGTATCCGGGTGCTCCATCCACACTGGAGGTAGACATTGCATCCAGCACTTTGCATTTCCATTGATGGAGAACATGAATAGCGTCAGATTGCCCGGGACATTATCTTTTGCTATTTTGATTTAAAAAATGAAAGCCACCAAACCAGTAACATAAAGATCCTCTTATTACAGATAACAGGAATTGCTGCATCACTGCTCTGTCCTGCCACTTGTAGTCAATGGCTTACTGCCTCTGAAGACCATCTCTATCACGGAACTGTGCCTGTGCTGCTTCTGCACGCTTACGAGGGCTACTGCTGACCTGAACTCCCTCTTTGGGCTGGCTGGGGACATGAAAACTGACCTGAGCAGGAAATGATGCTTGGTGAAAATGCTCTGTAGTTTCCAAATTTTCCTGTTCTAAAGGAGCAGCAAAGGTATTTCAGCGATAATACATTCTCTTAGCTGAAAATTGGCCACGTACTTCCCCATTCTTAGCAGAATACCTGCATTTCACTGTGAGATGCCCATTTTCTCCAGGGGCGATAAGGAACTATGCTTCTTACGCTGGCCTTTGAACTGATACAAGATTTGAACTAAAATCTCTCCTGAAGAGCCTTAAGTTTTAACTTGGAAGAGACAGCATCAGGTAGCTGAGATACTTAAAAAGAACTTCAACTTTACCAGTATTTACTATTAACTTTGAAGCATCAGGATGTGCTATGTCCACATGCTGTTAGTATTATCCCGTGTACCTTTGGGTCTGTGTTTGTATGGAGTACAGGTTTCATTGCAAATGTGTCTTCCCTTGTCCCTGGTTTTGTTCCCGTTGCTGTGCCCCAGGAGTGTGCCAAACACCTTAATCTGCTTAACAGAGTCCTCTTCAGCTAGAGAACACCCTCTGCTACCTCTGAGCAAGCGAAGAGATGCAATGCCCAGCTGTGGGCAAAGGGGCAATACCCCTAACAGCAGACTGGGAATGGCACCAGGAAACACAGCTGCTGGAGCCACGAGACCGTGTCTCTGATTCAGTGATTCGTGGCTGTGAATTTCATAGATTCACTAAATACACTGGATGCTGATTCCGAACAGCAAATTGCTCCCCAGCCGGCAGGCCCAGGCGTCCTGCCTTTCCCCAGTGGCAGCTGAGGGGCGAGAGCGCTCAGAATACACCTTCCCACTCCCAAAACTGGGAAAGATGCAGCACCGCCACCAGCGCTGCTAAACCGTGTCGTTCTGCCTACGTGACGAAGCACAGGGCATTCCAAAGATGCTCCGTCAGAGCTGCGCACCACCGAACCCCGTTTGAGGTGAAAACGAGCAGAAACTACCGGGAGCGAAGCCTTAACTTCGCCTTCCCTTACCCTTGGCGGTGCCGGGGCTCCCCCCGGGCGGGGCAGGGGGTGCCCCGGGTGCCCGGGCGGGACAGCGCGGAGCGGCGGCGCGGCCGTGCCCGCGGCTGCCATGCGTGCTCGGCGCGCCGGGGCTGCCCGCGCTCTCACCGCGCACGGCTCCCCGCGCCTCCGCTCCGCTCCGCGCCGGCC
>VWZP01004808.1:929409-1001254 GCA_013396995.1 Dicaeum eximium | reverse complement strand
AGTGAGTGAGTGAGTGAGTGAGTGAGTGAGTGAGTGAGTGAGGGGCCCCGGCTCTGTCCCCGGTCCCTTCCTCCGCCCGGCCCCGGCCCGCGCCACCCCATCCCATCCCCCCCGCAGCCCCGACCCGGGGGCAGCGGGGAAAGTTCCCCGCCTGCGCCCCCCACCCCCTCCCGAGGGGGCGCGCAGCTTTTGGCACCCTGCGTGGGGACCCCCGGCAGGAGGGAGCCTCACCCCGGCCCCGGCTAGGGAGCACTGGCTCTCTGTAAGTACAGCTTCATTTTGAAACGGCGTAATTTTTTGAATTTAAAGGAAAAAAAAAAAAAAAAGAAAAAAAAAAAAAGCCTTGCCCCGCCGCGGTCCGCTCAGACATCTCTTGGATGACTCTTAGTGCAAAATCCCCGTGCAGCTGGGGAAAGCAGGAATCTGGGGAGGAAGCTGGCGATTCGGGTTTGCAAATGCAACGTCCTTCAGCACTCTCCTAGTGGAGGAGCGACCAAGCCTCATTTGGCCTTTTTAATTTTAATTACATTTTTAACACTATCATTTAAATTATTGAGCCTGTGAGATATTTCAGCAGGTAGTTTTAATTACAAAATTGTTTTAAATTGATTCCATAATTAGACTTGGATTACTGTAAAAGTCTTAAAGTAAACTGCTTTGCTGCAAAATGAACTTAGCTGTAATAATGACAGCAGCTTCACACTCCTACTCTGGCATGGTATTATATATTTGTGTTGAGGGAATAAGCCATTTTATGATTGAATCACATCACTAATGGCAGACAGAGCCCAATATAAAAATTGCTTGGGCTTCTTCTCATGCCAAAGACTTATGCCAAAATTTTCTAACTTGAATGCCTAAGCCACGACAGCTCCAGTCCAGATGTGTTCTCTGTCACTGAATATGGACTTACAGGAATATGGCTGAAAAGGACTTCAAAAGGTCATCTTGTTCATCCTCCTCTTGATTCAGTCCTAGTTTTCACTCTGGAGACGATAATGCCATTTTCCAATAGAAATCCCATGACTGCAAATGTAATTCCAGCTAAAAAAGCTTTTAAACTGTTGCAGTCACTACATATCCCTCTTTAGAAATCAATGTGGTTTTTTTAAATTTTATTTTATTGCAACTGTGTAACCCTTGATTTCCTGGGCAGCTCATGCTTCAGTGTGGTGGTGCTATTCAGCCTGTCCTGTGCCTTTCTTGGGATTGGAGTTGTGCGTGCTCCTGTCCTTCTCTAACCTCCTTCTTATGGCTCCATTCATAAAAATGAAGCTGCTCCAAGACCCCCTCCTCCCTGAGGCTCTGCATATATCACAGTTTGATTGTCAGCACTTATTTAGCCGATTAGTGCAAGAGATTCTTCAAAATATGGTTTGTATCTCCCTCGAATGGAATAGTTTTCACCACAGCCTGCAATAAATTGTTGTGCGATGCTGATCGTTACTAACACCGCTGCCTTTCACCTCAGTAGTGTAACTAATTCTCTGTCAAGTTTCATTTGTAAATCATTTTAGCATCTTTCGATAATTTGGGGTGGTTTTTTTGGTCCAGAACCTAGGAGAAGGCAATGCTCTGAACGATTGTGCATGGGCATAATCACCAGTGAAAAACATTTATTGCTGTACTGATTATTGCTGTTTTTTTCTAGTGTGGTTGTGCTCAGAAGGTAGGCACTGTATGAATCCCAGCAAATGTACAGTCCTTTCATGTGGCAGAATATACGGTTGTTGGGTTTCTTTCACCCTGAGTCATTTGAGTGGTAAAAATAATGAGCTTTGTAATTAGAACAGAGGACTTGGAATTAGCATCCCTCCTATTTTAGGCTCTGTTGTATCTGTGAGCAAGCTCACTGTGCTTACATAGCTTGCTGTGTTTGCTGTGAGGGCTCAGCTTTTGGCTCCCCAGCCTGTGACCCAGGCTTTGGGAACTCGTAAGCAGCTGTTGACCAAAGTTGTGATTTCCTGGGACCTTTGAAAATTTCATTTCTGTAGGACTCTCATTTTATAGATTTGTGTATTTAGACACAAATACGGCAATACTGACTGCTTTGGAAAATGTAGCTCCAGTCTCTTTCTATCTTCTCATTATCTGTTAAATAAGGATAATCATACTTCTCTCAGAGATCTGAAAAGAGCTTTGATGACATTTTATGAAAATACTATGGAGGTGGAAAGAATTTGTTTCAAAAGCTTTAGAAAAACAGCACTGGCAATATGCTGAAATAAAAACTACCTCACATATTAAAACATTAAAATGAATAATTTAGGGTTATTTTTTCTAGAAAGCAATCCACAGCTTGTATTTTGGATCCCATTTACAGCTTCTTCCCTTCCTTGGCTGATACCAGGATTTGTCTCCTGTAATAATCCTGTCATGACTTGTGTGACTCCTTCTATTTTATATCTGACTAAGCTCTATTGATTGTCACGTTCTACCATTTCACCCCAAATCAATACTACTTATAACTCTTTTTTTCTTGTCGATAACCCTACAGAGAATAACTTTGTTTATTACACTTTGACTTTCGCAAAAGTGAATCTAGCGAAAAAATTTGCTGTAGAAGTGAACTCAAATGAGCAAACCTTTCAGCTATCAATATCCCTCATTCATCCCTGATGTATTTAAAACTCTGCTGATACCGAGGATAAAGTGTATCTCTCATACTTCAGCCTGTGGCTTTCATCTAATCATTTTTGTTTACAGAATCACAGGATCGTTTAGGTTGGAAAAGACCTTTAAGATCATCGAGCCCAAGTGTTAACCCAGCACTGCCGAGGCCACCACTAAACCGTGGCCCCAAGTGCCACATCTACACATCTTTTCAATACCCCAGGGGTGGCTGACTCAACCACCTCCCTGGGCAGCCTGTTCCAATGCCTGACCACCCTTTTGATGAAGAAATTCTTTCTAATATCCAATCTAAACCTCCTCTGGTGCGACTTGAGGCCATTTCCTCCTGTCCTGTTGCTCGTTACCTGGGGGCCATCCCTCACCTGGCTACACCCTCCTTTCAGGTGGTTGTAGAGAGTGATAAGGGCCCCCTCAGCCTCATTTTCTCCAGGCTGAGCTTCCCCAGCTCCTTCAGCTGCTCCACAAAGCAAGAGCAGGCTGGGAAGGCTGGTATGAGGAGAAATGAAATGGGTAGTGGATGGAGCTGGTGACAACTTTTACTCTGGAGTTCTAAGATATTGCAGAGTTCACTCTGAAAACTGTAGTATGGAGATAATAGCTGTAACAATCAATTTTAAGATACATTTCAAATTCCTGCAACTATATTAAAATAGTGGAGGATGATGAAATCCAAAAGGAGAAGGAGAAAAAAGCTCAATAAGCTGTTTTTGAGGTTTGTTGTGTGGTTTTGTACCCAGATGTGACTTGGGCATGTGTCTGCTTTGTTGTCATGGGTCAGCTGGGTGAACTCTGTTCTTCTGCAGGTCCCAGTGAGGAGTCTCTGGGCTGCAGCACACATCACCATAGGCTTGGAGAGGGCCATGACCTTGTCTTGCCTCCTGGCCTCGAGCAGGGTCAGCATTCTGTCTGTCTTTCATGCTCTGTTTCATCTCTTCGATGTTCTGCTGCAGAAATGCACACTCCAGCTCCTCCAAAGCCTGCATGGCTCCAGTTTCTCTGCACTTTTCCTAAGTTTTTGTCACAGTTTCTGGATTGCTGGTCATTCAGACCATGAGCTTTCTCTCATGGAACCACTTCCCTGTGGAATGTGCCTCACTGGCATTGAACAGAGCTGAGGAATACCCCGTGCCTTGGAGCTCTGCTCCTGCTCAGATATGCCAGGTTCCTTTGTTGTCATTGTAGGATGATGCTGGGTTATATTCAGATTCTGTTTCCATGTAGCTCCCAGGGCAAAAAATGCTTTTTTTGGCATTGTAATCAATTTGTGGTGTTTCCCTGGTTGCATGTTCTGCAGACAACATCCCTGCGCATCAGTAGTGCTTTTATGCATGATGGCAAAGAAGTCTGGCATGTTGTGAAACCTTCAAGTGTACTGAATTTTAGTGATTCACGAAGAATAGTGGTGAGCTTCTTTCTCTAGACTAAGGCTGAATTGTTACTGCTCCGTGATTGTATTGCATTTGATTGAAATTTTGGTTATGCCATGGTTATGGTAACTAACCATTGACTTTGGATGTAGTGGCCATCAAAACCACATCCCTTGGGTTTCTGAAGAGAGGGTGGACTTGTTTCCCTGGGGCAATACAAATTTTTCATGTGTGCTGATGATGCAGGCCTATGGTAGGGCTGACTTTTTGGTAACCTGCAGTTGTTTCTGGCAAGAAAAGCCAGCCAGAGATTAGCCATAACTGCCTTACGTGTGATTTTGGGATTATAAAGAAGGTTTTCTGAAAACTCTGAATGTTTTCTGATACCCTCTCACTAAGTCTGTGGTTAATGTATTTAACTGTCTCTCTCTCAGTGTGTCTGCTTTTCTTGTCAAGCAAAATAGACATTTCAGCCTCAAATTCCCTGTACATTTGATGAAATCACCAGTTATTTTGCAGGATTGTTTTTAACCTCCAGCTTATTGGAGAAGTTCAGTGTTTTGGAAGGAAAAGATTTTTCCCACAGTGACAGGATCTCAGTCCCAGATGTACCTCATGCAGCCTCTGTTCTCAGCAGTTAAGCACCATTCCAGTGCTGTTCTGATTGCAAGTGGCAGGGCTGGTGACATCAGGGGGTGGCAGTTCATCATTTGTCTTAGTGGCACATCCATCTGCCTACAGCCTTGAGAGAGGTGGGCATGTTTGATAGATTAATCTTAAATCAGTCTCTTAGCACTCTGCAAGAAGGAGCTTTATCACTGATGTGCTGTGTCATTTGGAGACCGAGGTTAACTTTTGCTTCTCTGCTTTGCTCCCTTACTCCCAGGATTGCAATAGAGTATCTTTGATCTCTATATTAGGGATGATTACAACTTTAGGAGAATTAATTAATTATGCTTTGCTTGATTTTTCTCATCTGTAAAGTAGATAAGCGATGTATTTTGTGGGCGTGTTATGAGGGAGTTCGAGAACCTCCCAAAGAAAATGTTACCAGAATGAGAAATAGAAATTTTAGCAAAGTATAAACTGAGCTTTATCAAAGTAGAAGGTTCTTTACTATTCATGATTTTTGTTATTGTTATTTGTGGGGTTTAGTAATTAAATATTCTTACCAGAATTAGGAAAATGCTATATTTTTTAACTTTTAAAAATTCTTACACATTTTTACTACAGCACTGATCATGTAGCCAACTTTTTTTTTTCAAATATTGTCTAACTCTGATGGCAATTCATTTATTTTTATAACAAAATACACATTATTAGAAACAGGAAACCATGTGCTGTGCATTTTCATGAGGTTTTTAGGCAGGAAAAGGACAACAAAGTATGGCCTGAATTCATATTTGCTGTGTGCCAGTGCAAATGTGATTGAAGGCTGGGCTACACTTACTGGTGAGCATTGCTTAGTCAGAAAACGAGCTCGAGGGATAAAGTGGTGTAGTGTGTACAATTTGATTCACTAAGTGGAAAAATTTGCTTTGCTAACGTATTAAGGGACTGAAGGTACAAGGATCCTACCAAATTCAGCAATTTAACTGTGAAACTGGCATCTCCTCGCTTAGTTTTACATCTCCTCAGCTACTTCCTTCGAGGTGGCACAAGCAGAGCATTATGAAAGCAATTATGGGCTGTACATGTTAGTTCTCACAGTGGTTTATAACAGCAGTTTTTGGTGTCCACGCTCACCTTCTCTCTGACTGTGTTACCCCATTGCTTCTGTTGACACCAGGTTTGGCCTCCTGCTTTTCAGAGGGGGCTCCTAATGGCTTTTCCTGAACAGCTGGGCTGCTGATAGGATTTATCCCAGTCGGGATGTTTCTGTCTCCTCATTCTGTAAACAGTGGAAGCTCTTGGTGGTGCCATCTGTGCTCACTGAGATCCTGTGGGCAAATGTGTTTCCACATTTGTGACCCTTGAATCTTTTAAATTGGGTAGTGTCCATCCTGGGTTGCTCTTCTGCTTGTTGTTAAGGGATTGTATGAAGCTTTTTTAGCTAGGGAGGTTCCAGAATTTATCAGGAACATTTCTGTATTAATTGATTTTTTTTCAGTGTGGCCAACTTCAGAAAGGAGTACAGGGACTTTTCTGCCAGCACCCCTACTTTTTTTTCATAAACATATCCCATTAAGCCTGTTATTTGACAAATAT
This sequence comes from Dicaeum eximium, assembly GCA_013396995.1. Classification (NCBI taxonomy): domain Eukaryota; kingdom Metazoa; phylum Chordata; class Aves; order Passeriformes; family Dicaeidae; genus Dicaeum; species Dicaeum eximium. The sequence goes on along the minus strand of VWZP01004808.1, from coordinate 995,045 downwards.
TCTTGCTTGTAGTAGCTTAATAGTAACAACAGTAATAAAAATGTGATTTTTTTTTTCATATAGTTCTTCTCATCCATGGAGTTTAAAGCACTTTATAAAGGAACATAAGTTTTATTATGCTCCTTTGTAGATGGAGAAATGACCGTAGAAAGATAAAATGTCTTGAAGACACACTTCACGTAAGAAACAGATGTTGCCATATACAAGGAAGAGATCCTTTGCATCTTCATCCAGCACTTTCTTCTGTAAATAGAATTTAGGGAAATTCCTAATCCACATTTTTATAATATGGTCTCTATAATTGGATTTTTTGGCTGTGACTGTCTTCTAATTGAGATGAGCAGCTGATTTCCTATTCACTTAAATTGCTACTTAAGCAAATCACAGAGAGTTTTTTTCCAGTGTGGTTTATTTGCCTGTCTCCTTTATGTCTGAAATAGCACATGGCATTTTTCCAGACACCAAAAACATCTTCAGAATAACAACAAAAAAAAGTGTTATGAGTTAGGGTAGAGAACTGAAAAATGGTATTAGGCAGGTTTCTCATGGTGTAAAGCCCATATTAACAGCCCATGTTTCTGCCTTGCTCAGTTGTGTGGTTCATGACTACAGTTTACATGAAAGGTCAACATTAGAGAAGTACTGCATGTGCTTTAAATTAATTCTACCATACTCAAACAGAGGGGAGAAGATCATTGCATGAGAGGCAGCTCCATGCAGGCTGTGCCATGAGTGCCATTGCCTTATACTGCCCGTTCCACTTTAGAAATCAGTGGATGTGTAATTTGTTCCCATAAAAATATGGGTTCAGCTTACAAATGTTGGCTCATGAAAACATAAGATATAGTTCAGAGGACACAGAAGGATGAAACAGGTCTGGTCCCTTGATCCTTTCTGCACATGGTGAAGCATGGCTAAGAGTGCAGCAGAGTTTCTGTGTAAAGCCAAATTCTGCAACTGGAAAAATTTACAAAATCTGGAAACTGAAAAGAGGAAACAGTTTACAATAGCCTGAGGAAGAAAATAGGTTATGTTGCTAAGGGTTAGAGTATGTAGAAGTTGGGTTATCAAGGTTATCATGAAATAATATCCTAAAAATATACTCTCAGATACACTGCTAAAGAAAAAATGGGATATGGCATGCACATGGATCAGAGGAATCATTATATCACTGGACTGTCATTCTGGAGACCGAGAGAACATGCTAAAAAGAAGAGGTTGTCTTTGAAAATGCCAAGCCTTCAGATCTTTTTTGGTACTGCAGAAAGGCAGCAGAACTCATAGCTGTTTATCTGTCAGGAGGCTGGAGGGCACCATACAGGTTCAAGAGAAAAGCTGCCATACATGCTGGGAGGGAGGAGAAGATGCTCAGGGAAAGAAGCCTGTAAACATGGAGTCCTGTTCTCACTTCTGTCATCAGCACCAGCAAGTGTGTATAGTAAAAAACCATGGAACAGAAATTTCACTTTCATCTTTCAAGACATGGGACAACACACTTGACAACAGTCACAGAAATAGGACTGGAAAAGAGCTCAGAAGTGCCTGTAGTTTATCCCCCTGCCCAGAACATAGGAGTCACACATTTACCTCAGGCATGTTACCGTTTGAGACTTTAGGTTGGAAACTCTACTGTCTACCCAAAGGCTTCATTCCCTAACCTTTATAAATGTTTTTGTCAACTCTGACTCAGGATGTCATTGCTGTAACATAGGACTCTGAGGATTTCCATCTCTGGCGTGGGATTCCCAAGTGTTACTTCCTCCACTGTGCTGCTCGTCAGTGCAAATCCACCAGTGCTGTGTCTTGGGCCATCCTGACTGCTCTACACTCTCCTGGGTCAGGCTGGAAGAATGCAGACTGCCCCAGCAATGAGTCTTTCAAAAGTTGGGGCTTAATTAACAGCCTGGGAGCTGAAGTTTAGCTGTAGCTGCCCGATGTTCATGTGTTGCTGCCAGCACAGAAGGAGCTGCTGCGATTCTCGATGGTGGAACTTCAATTTTTCTGGTTTAGTGAAACAGCTAAGTTTGGGCTTAACACAAGATCAGGTATTTTACCAGCAGCTATCAAAAAGGTCAGCTTTACCTTGCTCTTTCTGAAGGGCTTGCAAGGGTTTTCCAAAGTCACAATTGGAAAGCATCAGGAATAAATCTCAGAGCCCTCCCATAAAATATGCTTATTTACACAGTCTGCTTTCCTTGGGGATATTAGACCAAGTCTTTGTACTTGATCATGATGTAAACAGTATGGTTATTGCCACAGTAAATTGCACCCAAGTGAATTTGTATTTTACTTGAGCAGACTGAGTGAAGTTGTATATACTGAACAGCCCTGTGGTAATAGATTAGATCCACACAAAAGCCAGTCAATAGCTTAAGACTTCCATGTGTGTTTGCAAATAAACAATTTTAACTGGAATTTTGATAAGCAGCTGCTTAACAGCTGTCACCCCCAGTGCCTGCATTCCCATTTCCAATGAAATGGTTGCTAATTGTGGGTATCCAGAAAGATTGTGCCATTCAGGAATGGCAGGGGAGAGGTGGGGGATATTGCAAAGTGCTTGGGGAGGAATTGCTTGGTTCGGCTAGAATGGAATTTAGATTTAGAGCAGCACTAAGAGCTGAATTAGCAAGAGGAGATCTGCGATGGTGTAGGGACTGAAGTCACCAGCACTCCTTGCTTGGGTAAATCTTTCAGCTGTAAGAACTTCATGGCATACAGCGGATTTTTTAAAATGTATTTCTAATACTCTCTGGAAGCCTACCATACTATTGCTGTGTTTGTGTAAGAATGATTTGTATTCTGAAAGCAATGGGTACTTACGAGACAGAGAGGCATTTTTCTGTATCTCTCCACTTAGTTGACATTTTTAGGGATTATTTGTACACATCATCTTACTCAGAGAAAACACAAATGATCCACTTAGAAATGAAAATAAATAATAAATAATTTGGTCTCCTGCAAATTGGACTTCGAAAATAGCTTGATTGCAATTACCAGCTTTGCAGTAATCTTGAAGGAATTAAGATAAAATGGTGTTATCATGAGCAATAGTAAAAATGAAAATACACAGACATTTGTCTTGATCTTGTAAAAATGCAGAACATTCTTCTCTCCTCTGAAGGGGGACCATGACCCCCCCCAAAAGTACAGTCACAACCATTCTGGGGGAGCACCAAGCTGCTGCAACCACAATCCTGGGTCCTGCTCTGTCCCTCCTTGTGTTCAGAGATAATCATCCCGGGCAGTTCTTTCCGTTGCTGGCTCTTAACATCACGTGCTCTTTTCTCTGCACTCCTTGTTCTCTTCTCCAAGGCCTGAGGTTCTTCTGTGGGGCCAGGGAAGAAGTATGGAGGATACAGTCTCTCTTCTTTAGACATAATTCTAGGTTAATACAATCTGGAGTTACATGGGTGAGCTGGAGGGTGTGACATGGTTGTGACAGCACAATACCCACATTTTAAAACTCCTCCTTGCTCTGTGTGGTGGGATTCATGTCCCAACAAGCGAGGCTGCTGTTTCAGGCCTTGCCCCCCTTCTCTTTTGACACTCAGAAATGTTTGCCCATATGGAGGAATCCACCTTTCAAGTCTAGCAGAGTCCTTCCCTGCTGGTGGCCTGTGCATCATCTGTCACTGCTGCCCTCATCAGTGCGTCTGTCTTAGAGACCAGCACAAGAAAGGTGCAGTCTAGGACTTGACTTTTTGTCAAGACTAGGCTGCTCTGTAGAGGCTAGGATATTTTAGTTCAAAGGGAAAATCCCAGTGAAAATATTCACCAGATAAAATATATGAATGATTGCATAATATGTGTAGATGAAGCCCAACTCCATTATGCCCGTGATCTCTTGGAAGTTTGGTCTTGATGGGACACATCTCTGTACAGTGGCTGTAAGAGATACCAGTGGAAGAAATTGCAGGAAGGGGCACCTGTTTATAAAGGAGGGATACATACCTGTCTTTGCCTGCAGCCATGCACTTAGCATGTCCCTGATTAATCTTATGGCTAGGTGGGTGGGGAGGGAGGAAGATAAATAGCGAGATGTGTGCATATATGCTGAATAAGAGTAAGAAACTAAGAAAAAAAACCCCCACAACCCAGGAATGAAACAGCAAAAAATACACTACGCTCATTGACAGTCTTTCCAAGGTTCTTATGCTGGTTCTTAGCATTTACAAGGTTGCTTTTTACACTGAAAAATGGATGAGCGCTGCCTCTAATGTTTCTGTTTAGGCGCAGGAGTGATACTGGATTCATGTGAGGGATGGAGAGCGGGATAGTGTTGGGTATATTTAGATTCTATTTCATTTTTATTTCATATTCAGTAACGTTACGGAGATGGACTTCATTCCTCATTTCAAAGAGAAATCCATCAGATAAATTGCGTTCACTGCGGGGAGAGGAATTTTGTCAAAACCAAGATGAAAGATGCCTTTCTGCAGTAGCCCTGATGTTCTAGGAGGGATGTTTCCTGGATGTTACTAATAGTATTTTTTAATCCTGGGTTCTGCATGTGGAAGAGTTTTTTTGGTTCTTCCAAAAGGCTGCCTGAGAAACCTTGTACTTAGAGCAGGTACATCTGTGCTGCTCAGGAAGTCAGTATGTCAGCCAGGCCAAGGTGGCAGGACAAAAAAAAAAAAAGAGTATTTTGAACTTCTTTTTAGAATGCCAGCATTGTTAGAATATTTTAAAATGTAAGGGGGCTCATTTAAAGTAGCTCAGAATTATGTCAACTACATGTTTTGCTGCAGTGCATTAATATCACAGGTAAATGATTCACAACATTTGCCATCCTGGCCTGTTTAAAGCTGTGATTTAAAAATGCAGACTTTCAGGGAAAACAGCTATAAATCTGATCTGATTTTTTTCTACGTTTTATAAATCTGATCTGATAAATATTTTTTTCCAAAGGAACAATGTAGCAGCTCCCAGCTGCAACTCTATAGTCATCTTAGCATTTGCTGTTTATGATCAAACTCTGTAGTCAGCTTAGCATTTGCTGTTTATGATCCCTTTTTGCCACACTTAATCTCAGTTTAAGTTTAATTCTTTGGTTGTTTTATTGGAGAGGGAAAAGTCCCTTGGTGGTGCATATGTACCTATAGTGTTAGAAAAAATATTTTCCATATGCTGATGTTTTCTGTCCTTGCAGTTGAGTGATTCTGTTATCATAAAATCTCCTCTGAAGTACAAACCCAAGGCAGTGCAGGGAGCTGCAGCAGGTTTTCAGGAGCCAGTGGGACTGGCAGCTTACTGTGAATGTTAACACGAGACTGCTGTTTGTTAGCTTGGAAATACATTTGCTAGTTTTTCCCTGATCTGAACGTGTTTGGAAATAGGATGATGTAGGGATTTTCCTATTCATCAGCTTTCCATTTCTCCTGTGAATTTCCTATCTTGCTCCAAGGCAGTCATTCAGGCTGTGGTCACCAGCAGCACAGCCAAATTTCCTACAGGAGCAAATCTGGATCCTCTGCATTACCTCCTACACTTGACCTTGGGAACGGAGGAGGTGGGAGTGAGAGGAGTTTGTATGAGATGAAGAGATTTGACCTCATGAAGCATGATGCCCCCCTCAATTTACATGTGGGGATGAGGAAAATCTGCTTTTTTCTACAAGACAAGAGGATAGTGGTCCTGCTGGTTGGATGTGCAGCCTCTCCTTTCAGTGTCTGAAGACTGCTCCTTCTTTCTCCCTTACATCCTTGTCAGTCCATGCTTATCTCTTCCTCTGACTTATTTTTAAAAGCACATAACTGAAAATAAAATGAACAGGTGGACTAGTGCCTTTTCTGGGTGATTCTCTGGGAAGCTACAAAGCAATTAAAAATGTTTAATATGTCTCTTTTCGTAATTTGGCTCCCATTCAGTCTTCTCCAGATCATCTGGTCTCTACTGTCTAGATAAACTAGCTTTTAAAAAATGTCTTCATGCACTCTTTTTAACCATTTGCCTTGATCAGAAATACAAAAAAAGAAGTCAGAAAAACAAGACAGAGATGTGATAGATGGGGGAAGAGGTAGTCAAGGGATGTATTATTCAGAGCTTTATGTGAAGCTTCCCTTTTTTTCCTAGTTGTAATGGTAGTTTCACTCTTGGCTCTCTTATTGAGCTTGACTGTATTCATTTGTTTTGTTCTGGGCTGGCTGAGTGAGTTTTGAAAGCAAGGGCTGGTCAGTGTCCAGTCCTGAGTGTTCCTCACTATCACTTCATATGATCTGTGATAGGGAGGGAATGATTCTGTACATCCAAGCCTAACCACCTGAATTTGTAAAGCTGAATAGCCAAACTGCTACTGGCATGACTCACTATTATTTTTAGCTCTTAAGAGGAGACAGTGGAGCAAAGGTTCATCTTTCCATACCAGCTGTGCCTTTTGTTGAACAATCTGATATCGCTGAGAGGTTTAATGTTCATTTTTCTGTTTTTAATCAGGTTTCTGCAGGATGCCATGCATCTGTTTGGCTTCTATTCATAACAGGCTCATTCCTTGAGAGAATGGCTCTCTGCTCTTCTGGTACTGTTCAGGCCCTTGCACAGGACAGAGACTTTGCAACTTGAATTGTTGCTGGAAACAGCCAAAGTAGAAAATGTGACTGACTTAACTGAAACAGCAACACAGAAGTCTGTGGATTTGGTTTGTGCTATTTAAAGTGTAAATATTTTCTCCATTTTCCTTCCGAGTGCTAATTATTTTATGTTTAAAGAATGATTTTCAGAGGTGAGACATTTGGTAGTACTGGCATAATAAAGGAAAAAATCACATTTTCCTGTGGAATAACTGATCCAGGTTCAGTTTGGAAAAGTGATTTCTGGAAGCTTTTGCTCCTAATCTCATGGAGTGCTGCAAAGCCTACCAGGCTGCATGGCCTCTGCTCCAGGGTTACCTGGGGAATACCTGGTCATTAAAATCCTCTGTTGCATCCAAGCAGTTCCAGTTTCTAACACTGAATTTCTAAGCAAAGGTGAGTGGTGATAGTGTCAGATTTTAATGAAAAAATGTGTTTACACCTTAAAAAAGCAGTGAAGTGACTTTGGAGTTTAAGAACTGCTTCAGAATTAGCTTGAGCACTGAAATAAGCTTAAAGTCCCTAAACTTTCAGTGAAACAAAGGGCCTGAGCTATTGTGAAGGTACAGGGCAGACCACAGAGGTGCTGCTGCCTTTGGGACACTTGCTAAGACTGTGACCAAAGCAAAAACCTGCATTCAGGTTACTGAATAGTGGGTTATAGGTCCTAGTCTGGGGCTCATAATGGTGATGCAGCATACTTGATAAGGAAATCACTGGTTTTCTGGTGAGCTGAAGAAAAAAAATATTTTTAATCACTTTAAGAAACAGCACATACAGCAACATTTTAATGGGAAAAACCCATCTCAGCAGGATTTAAATCTAATTTGAATTATCTCTTAAGAGGGACATATGATAGTGAATGTCAGCTGAGTGATGCTTGTATGTTCCCTGTAGTGAAGTCTTGGTCTGCTACATATGGAAGACTTATCTGAGCCAAAAAGGGAAATAAGGGCAGAGAAGAAGGAGCACAGGGGAAGAATGTGCCTTGCATTATCAGGGGATTGCAAATTCAGATAAAGTAAGACACAGACATTTTGTCAAAGAAGTCGAGTATGTAAGTTTAAAGCTTGCTCTAGGCAGTTTAACTTAGCCAGCACTTCCAACAGCTGATAACCTAAAGTGACACTGACCTTGGCAGACTTACAAGGGCAAGACTTGCACAGGGATAAATTATTTCTTGATCAGTTGCTCAAGTATATGAGACAGAGTCCAGCATTCCTTCAGTATTGATTATGGGTGTTTGTTTTATCCCAGAACATACTGATTGCAGACAGTGGAAGTGCAACAGTCTCTCTGTATATTTGGGCTCTTCTCTATCCATTTTATTGTATCCTGGGGCACAGTGATGCTACTGAGTTTGTGCTGTGCTGCTCTCTCCACTTGCCTTCTTGACTCATCTGTTTTTAAAGCTGAAATGCATAGAGTAGGAAGTCGTGGTTTTGTTCGCTAACTGTCTACAATCAGGATTTTTGGCCAGATTGTCTTTTTTCTGGCCTTGTTGCCTTCATATACGGGAGATGTTTCATGACCTTGGTGTGTGGACACAAAATTCCAATAGCACAGATAGTTTTCAGGTGTTGTAAGTGGCTGCTTTGAGGCTGTCAGTGTTTAGAGACACAGTGGAGGCAACTTAGCCACAACTTAGTCACTATTTTTAATCCACCCTCTGTGTACTGAATCACCATACCTCTTGCTAAATCTGTCAGGGGCTGTGGGTGGTAAATGCTGATAGGATGTAATTCCTTTTTCTTGTGAGGAGCTACCCAGACTCAGGAAATAAAATGCCATGGTGGGAACAGAACTCAGCTGTACCCTCCCCATGCTCATTGTAGTGATTCCTGTATAGCAGAATTGGGCAGTTCTGGAGTCACAGCCTTTTCCTGGATTTGTGGCTCAGTGGACAGAGCTAGTTGGTTTCTTGGACTAACTGAATACTGTCAATGCCAAAAGTCCCACACAAATTCTCATCTTCAGCTTAATATGTTAAAATGCCTGTGATAAAAAAAGCCAAAAACCCAGGCCCAAAAATGTTATGTGATACCTCTGGGAAAGTGACAGCTGAAGGGTCCCTCCTAGATCTTGTGTTGAGTGACTTGCTGGGTTCAGAGATGCTTTTGCACATGCTACTTTGCCCATCTGTTCTCCCTGCTTCCTCAAATCCCCTGAGCAGACAGAGAAGCACAACTCTGAAGACTTCTTTTCTCTCTGCTCTTCAGAGAGGAGAAATTGTGTCAACTGCAATACGTTATTTGCATGCAAAAACCCCTGAGCTGGCAGGTAAGAAAACCCCAGATAGTATCCCTGAGGTGTGTAAGGTGAGTTGCCCAAAGAATCCCAGTCCCCTTGGTTTAGCAGTGGTCACTGAAATACGGACCTGACATTTTTGGACAGCTGTGATTTTTCTTTGCTTGCCCCTCTGTTAGACATTTAAATGAAGGATATAATACTGTGGTGAGAAATGGCTTAATTTACACCATTTTCTTTACCACCATGGCCTTTAATTCACTAACATGTTGAAAGACTCAAGTTCTTTGTGAGCTAAACCTCTGCTGACAGCACATGATTGATTCAATTTTGCAGATGGGACAGATTTCGGTGTTGTGTCTCAACCTGTCTTATGATTACTTGCACACAGACCTAGCCACTGACAACCCAAAAATGTTAATGTGGGTGAATGCTCACACATATGCCTTACACATATGTGAACACCCACTCCTTCTGCGTTGCTGGAAGAAAAAATACACTTGTACACAAGAATCCTGTTCTTTATGCATGGGGAATACAGGATGGAAAGTTATGCAGCCAGAAATAGGAGCAGGGGCTTGAAATGCCAGCTTGTAAAAAAATGGAAAATTAACATTGAATGGCTGTATATTCAAGAGGGCTGAGCACGACAGGGATTTGTACTTGATCATCGATCCTTCTTCCTTCAGTAGGTCAGCACTTGTTAGCTCCAAATCTGAAGCTCCTTTCACCTGGAGGCCTTCTCTTACCCTACTCTTGTGGGATACCTGTCTGTCCCATAGCCCTAGGCCACTTGACACTAATTCCTAATAATTGCTGTCAGTGTTGAAGGAAAAGCTGGTACTGAGTCAGCAAAGAGAGGGAACTGTTCTGCCACCCCTGGAAGTTTTACATTTAGCACCAGTTGTCACACAAGGCAGCTGTAGCCTCCCCTGTGTGTTTTCTGTGTTGCCTGGTTCAGTGAAGACCACAGGAGTTCTGCATCAGAAGTAAAATGTTACACTTAAGTAGAGAAATCCAGTTTCCAGGTTTTCATGGAACAATTTCTTACCGTAGAATATTCGGCATTGGAAGGGGCGCACAAGGATCATGGAAGTCCAACTCCTGGCTCTGCACAGATTGTCCCATGGATAATCCATTTAGGCTCATACTTTAAGAGATACACTGAAAGCATTTGAAAATATAAAATTTAGCTCACTTTTCAATTGTTTTTAACTTAGTGCCAATTTAGAAATTGGTATTTCTGTTCAATAGACTTCAGTTGTAGCAGGCTAATGCCTACACAGCAGAATTTTTCTGCCTTACTTGATCCTGTAACTTATGAAACTGAGCAGGGGAGACCCTGGGTCTCTCTGAAGGCTAGATTATGACTCCAGTTTATTTGCACAACTGATGGCTTGAATTTCTTTTAGGTTCCAGAGTTTGTCCTCTAAGCATTTATTTTCCCATTTAATGAAAAATCTTCGCCTGGGGCTGAGCCCTGACACAGGAGGTGGCATTTCAAGATCAACTGCTATTAATGTTTAAAAAAAGCACTGGAGACCACTGATTTAATTGAAGGACTTCATTTTCAGAGGTGATTTATTCCGAATTTCTAGTAAAAGTCCATGGAAGTTGTGATTTTGTACCATTTTTTGAAAGCGGATCCTGACCTAAGACACCTCAGTCATACGGCACCATTAGTGAGGAAGGACTTCTGGCCACTGTACTGAAATCTCTTTAAAATGTGACCATCTGCCCAGTGTTCTGCAAAGGCAGGAAATACTAATTACAGAATGTTCTGACATCTCTGGACTTGGGACACAGCTGAACCCGACCCAATGTATTCACAAAATTGAGGTTGATGTATATAGAAAACTGCGCAGCTCAGTAACACTTTGTTTTCTGAACTGCTTTACCTTTGTGTAAGTATTAGACAAAAGGAGTATATTTTTAAAAAGGCATTCAATTCAAATTTGCATTTACAAATTTACATTCAGTTCAAAATGGTACTGCTGCTACAGGATTTATTACGAACTGTTACGTAAATAATCTGCTTTTAAACAGCCTCTAAATACCTATTTATGCAATGTAGCAGTTGAAAAGTTAGTATGTATTTTAAGACTGACAGTAGCTTACTGTGTTCAGCATCCTTGGCTTGTACAGCAGAACATTTTTCACTTAACAACATATTTGAAAAACCAAAGCAAATACCAAGAGACATGCTGTGCACACACACACTGGATTTAAATATAAAGTTCAAGTCACATAATGAGTCAGCTGCAAGCAGGAAAATATTAAATCTGACAGTTTTTTAGTAGACGTGCTCCTGTGCTTAAATGTTATAAAGGTTATTTGTCAATAAATGATGCTGTGTATGCTATGAGTGGAGTGACCTAAGCCGAAAAGTTTTCTAAATGGATAAATGTTAAGGACTGGAACTACACAGTCTGATCCCCTCAGCCAAGCCCATGAGAGGACTCCTCTTGAGCCACGCTGTTCAGTTCTGATTTACTCTGCAGAACTGCTCACAGTCCTGGGGCCTGCTTGACAAGGGCAGTCCCTGCATCGTCTGGCCCTTTTAACAGCAGTGGCTCCTGGTGTTGTCTCCCTGCTTTTGAATCCAGCTTCTGACTCTGAATTGAGAACCTCTCCCACGGCCTCTGGCTGAGGTCGTGTGTCCCTTGCTACCAAAACTGATAGTGTTCTGTGAGTGGTTTCACCTCTTGTTAGACCATTAATGAATCTTGTTCCAAACATCAAGCTTAACAGCAAAATTGCAGGTTTTTAGTAGGCAGTGAAATAATCTTGACATTGCTCCAGGCTTGTATTTGTGGGATTTTTATGCAATGTGCTTGTGGAATGGAGTGGAATATTGTATTCTGCCTACTCATTCTTCTGTTCTTCATGTAAATATATACTCAAGTGTTCGCTGGAGGCAGTGATTTTTTAAATCAAACAGGTTATATTTATTTAAGCGTAAATCTTCTATCCACTCCACCCGAGCAGGTGACAGTTCCTAAGATTGATTATTCAGGATGAACACCTCTCCTTATTCATGAATTTGTCTTCTGCATGTGCAGAGCTCCTCCCATTCTGGAGCGGTCACCACTTCTGCTCACAGATGCTGCCCCTGCTTTGGCCTCACCATGTGAATTCTCCAGGGACTGCTTGTGCTTCCAGGTACCCTTGGAACCAGCTGCCATAGTGTTGGATTTGTCTTGTTCTTCAGTTTGTATGGCCATGCCAAGCAGCTGCTGTGTGAAATGAAGGCAATGCCTGTCCCCAGCCTGCCCCAAAAGGGGCTGATCCACTGCAATTCCACTGCATGTGGCACTTGTCATGCAGGAGCAGCTGAGATGTCCCCCTGCACCTGGGCTCACTGAGATTCTCTCAGTGGTGAGAATCCAACCCACATCCTGCCTGTAGAGTGTGTTTGTTTCAGGGCTGCAAAGGTGTGGCTTTATAGTTGAAATCTGGAGGAGTAAGTAGCTGAAGTAATTGTTAGTAAATTGTGTTTCTATTCAATTTTGAAACAAATATATGATTTTCTTTCAGGTATGTGTTACCAGTGCCAAGTGGGAGATCTCCTTGGGCAAGAGATCTGACTACTTAGAAATTAAAATGGTGCAGAATAGATATGATATCTAGAAGATGGTAGTTTTATCCTTTGGGCATATGTCTGTGTAGGCTGAAGAAATTAGTGAAGCTGGTCTCCCACCTCAGTTTCCTTAATGCCCTGTATGTGTTTTATACAACATTTTGGTTTTATAAGCAGTCATGCACACGTGGTTTCTGATTGCTCTGTTTCAGATTCTGGAAAGTTCTGACTTGTATAATGGGTCTGGAGTTATAAAGATTTAAATTGTGAAATATGTTAAATAAATCATATATTTCTTTAGAATCATCCTCAGTACTGAAGACTCAAGATATTCTTTGTTGTGAATGCCTCTTGAAGACTAGCACTTTCTAAATCACTGTCTTCTCAATATCCTGGAAGGAGGGTGTGATCACTTGTAGCTTACAGTCTGTCCTTGCACTAGGTACAGTCCTTTGAGATGCAGAGGCCATAGGTAATCAATCCTCCATTCATTTTTCAACAAAAGAATTAATCTGACTGATATTCAGTAGAATTTTGCATTGAGAGAGAACTGCAGAAATATTGTGAACCATGCACTTAGACTTTCACATTTTTACCCTGTTTGCTATTGTGCATTTGTCTGATGTGTGCAGATGCCTAAGACTAGAGCTTTCTGTGGAAAAAAAAGGTCAGAAAAGGAAACACTGACCATATATATTCCCCCTTTCCTCTGCAGTGCATTAAGCAAGAGTGCAACATGGCAAAATTTTTATTGATGCTTTTTCCATTTACTCTCATTGAGAAAATTCCTGTAGAATCGTGAGCTATTGTGACACGAGCCTTTTGTTTCATTCTGGTAATAATAAGTTTTGAGACCATAATCATATTCTGCAGGTGAGATCTCAGCAGAAGGGGTGGAATTCTGCGGTCACTGCATCTGTTGTATTGCAGGTCTTGTCTTTGGAATCTTGATCCTAAGAACATTGCTGTGGCCATGAAGGGGCAATTTCAGGAGAGGGTGCAACCTTCTCACTCTATGGTTTGGAAGATCAGTTTGATTTTGGCTCCTGGCATACTGGGTCATCAGGAAGGTGTTCTTCCTTCCCTTAGGTATGAACTCTGTAGCTTCCGTCTGCCGCCGTGTACACTGGGATAGGGTGGTTGATCCAGAAGATCCAGAGTTGGTCCAGAGAAAGATGTAGTGTGCTTTGGCCATGTCTTCAAGTCATGGAAGAAGAGCCTTTAACTGTGGAAGGAGGTTTTATAGTTACAGAAGCCATGTGGATATTGAATTAAGAATCCAGAAGACATTTCAGACTGCAACTGACCACTTGCCTTTGATTGGAAGCAATCTTCATGATATAACAAAGTCTGTAGAATATTTTCCTTTTCAGGGATTCTCTTTTGCCTTGGAAAGACCTGGGAGTTGAGATAGCCCAGTGACAGTTTCATCTGTGTTTGAAATGAGGGATGTAGAAGGTTGAAGATGAGTCGTGTTTCCTAGGAGGAATAAAACTGGTGTTCACGCGTATTTATCTTCTTTTGTTGTACAGGAGAGAGTGGAAGCTTATCAAACTACACCAGGGAGATGTTTTCAAAGCAGAAGACTATAACTGTCTGTTCTGGTCCTATGTGAATGTCTGAGAGGAATGTTTTAAGTCGGGATAGCTGCAAGCTGAGCACTCCACTTTGTCTCATGTTTGACTCATCAACACTTCACAGTTGGCTGTAACAAACTGTGGTCTAGCCTGGTCTAGTCTAAAGGAATTTTTTTTTCTTTGCCATTTGTGCATCAATATCCAAGTCTGGTGTTATGCAGGCACAGATTTTAAAGGGGAGTTCATTTTCCAACACTTACAAATCTTATTGATCATTCTGGGGCTAAGCAGACAGAAAGCAGCTTGGGAGAGAGGGAACTTGGGGTCCTGGTGGATATGAAGGTGACCATGAACTAGCAGAGTGCCCTTGCAGCAAAGGCAGCCAACAACATCCTGGGCTGCCCTGGGAAGAGAGAGACACTGGAGCTTGTTTCCTGTGAGGAGAGGCCAGGAGAGCTGAGGCTGTTTAGCCTGGAGGAAAGAAAGCTTCTGGAAGCTCTTACTGATGTGTAAAAATAGCCTTAATGGGGAGGATAAAGGAGACAGACCCAGGCTTTCAGTGGTGCCCAGTGGCAGCGCAGGAGGTAAAAGGCACAGACTGAAACAGAGGAGGTTTCCTCTGAACATCTGGAAACAGTTTTTCATTGTGGGGGTGGCCAAGCCCTGGTTTCCCAGAGAGGTGGTGGAGTGTCCATCTGAGGAGATTTCCAAACCTTACTGGACGCNCTCAATATCCTGGAAGGAGGGTGTGATCACTTGTAGCTTACAGTCTGTCCTTGCACTAGGTACAGTCCTTTGAGATGCAGAGGCCATAGGTAATCAATCCTCCATTCATTTTTCAACAAAAGAATTAATCTGACTGATATTCAGTAGAATTTTGCATTGAGAGAGAACTGCAGAAATATTGTGAACCATGCACTTAGACTTTCACATTTTTACCCTGTTTGCTATTGTGCATTTGTCTGATGTGTGCAGATGCCTAAGACTAGAGCTTTCTGTGGAAAAAAAAGGTCAGAAAAGGAAACACTGACCATATATATTCCCCCTTTCCTCTGCAGTGCATTAAGCAAGAGTGCAACATGGCAAAATTTTTATTGATGCTTTTTCCATTTACTCTCATTGAGAAAATTCCTGTAGAATCGTGAGCTATTGTGACACGAGCCTTTTGTTTCATTCTGGTAATAATAAGTTTTGAGACCATAATCATATTCTGCAGGTGAGATCTCAGCAGAAGGGGTGGAATTCTGCGGTCACTGCATCTGTTGTATTGCAGGTCTTGTCTTTGGAATCTTGATCCTAAGAACATTGCTGTGGCCATGAAGGGGCAATTTCAGGAGAGGGTGCAACCTTCTCACTCTATGGTTTGGAAGATCAGTTTGATTTTGGCTCCTGGCATACTGGGTCATCAGGAAGGTGTTCTTCCTTCCCTTAGGTATGAACTCTGTAGCTTCCGTCTGCCGCCGTGTACACTGGGATAGGGTGGTTGATCCAGAAGATCCAGAGTTGGTCCAGAGAAAGATGTAGTGTGCTTTGGCCATGTCTTCAAGTCATGGAAGAAGAGCCTTTAACTGTGGAAGGAGGTTTTATAGTTACAGAAGCCATGTGGATATTGAATTAAGAATCCAGAAGACATTTCAGACTGCAACTGACCACTTGCCTTTGATTGGAAGCAATCTTCATGATATAACAAAGTCTGTAGAATATTTTCCTTTTCAGGGATTCTCTTTTGCCTTGGAAAGACCTGGGAGTTGAGATAGCCCAGTGACAGTTTCATCTGTGTTTGAAATGAGGGATGTAGAAGGTTGAAGATGAGTCGTGTTTCCTAGGAGGAATAAAACTGGTGTTCACGCGTATTTATCTTCTTTTGTTGTACAGGAGAGAGTGGAAGCTTATCAAACTACACCAGGGAGATGTTTTCAAAGCAGAAGACTATAACTGTCTGTTCTGGTCCTATGTGAATGTCTGAGAGGAATGTTTTAAGTCGGGATAGCTGCAAGCTGAGCACTCCACTTTGTCTCATGTTTGACTCATCAACACTTCACAGTTGGCTGTAACAAACTGTGGTCTAGCCTGGTCTAGTCTAAAGGAATTTTTTTTTCTTTGCCATTTGTGCATCAATATCCAAGTCTGGTGTTATGCAGGCACAGATTTTAAAGGGGAGTTCATTTTCCAACACTTACAAATCTTATTGATCATTCTGGGGCTAAGCAGACAGAAAGCAGCTTGGGAGAGAGGGAACTTGGGGTCCTGGTGGATATGAAGGTGACCATGAACTAGCAGAGTGCCCTTGCAGCAAAGGCAGCCAACAACATCCTGGGCTGCCCTGGGAAGAGAGAGACACTGGAGCTTGTTTCCTGTGAGGAGAGGCCAGGAGAGCTGAGGCTGTTTAGCCTGGAGGAAAGAAAGCTTCTGGAAGCTCTTACTGATGTGTAAAAATAGCCTTAATGGGGAGGATAAAGGAGACAGACCCAGGCTTTCAGTGGTGCCCAGTGGCAGCGCAGGAGGTAAAAGGCACAGACTGAAACAGAGGAGGTTTCCTCTGAACATCTGGAAACAGTTTTTCATTGTGGGGGTGGCCAAGCCCTGGTTTCCCAGAGAGGTGGTGGAGTGTCCATCTGAGGAGATTTCCAAACCTTACTGGACGCAGTCCTGGGCAGCCCGCTCTAGGTGTCCCTGGCTGAGCTGGGGCTGTGGACTAGATGATCAGAAGGTCCCTTCCAGCCTCAGCAGTTCTGCTGTTCTTTGATGCACCACGTATCAACACACATCAGAGGAAGCCTCCCTGTCAGACGTGTCCTCAGTCCTGTCAGGGAAGCGGGAAATGTAGGAGACACGCGCTGTTATACAGACATTGTAAAGGTATGGAATGGCTGAATGTGATGTGCAGGTCATGTCCAAAGCACGTGGACTTATGTGGCAAGTTGGGTGTGAGACTGTGGTGTGCTCATAACATAAAGAAGCAGATGAAAATCTCAGACCTGCTGTTTCAAATTTTAAGTTTATCCAGCAAGATTTGTATTTACACATGCAGACGTTTTTGCTCATGTTCCAGAACCTGGATAATTCCAGCCTGGAAATAAGGCCTAAGAAATACTTAATTTTGGCCACATGTAACTACTCTTTCTCCCCTTTCATATCTCCTCTCACTTCAGCCCAGATAAATGGAGCACTTGCTCAGGGTGAAGCAATTTAGCAGCCCTTTCAATACAGAGTCAAAGATCTATGGTGCAATGTAAGTGAAGGGAATGACAGAAAATTAAAACTATTAGGACATTAGGCACGGCAGTGCTGTTGTGGTTTGCTGCTACTGTTACCATCCTTGCTATTGCTGTTATGAGTGACATAGTTGTTTTCAGCATAGCCTGGCTACCATCCTCAGCTGAAATTAGGAAGTTCTTTGTGATGAGCACACAATGTGACCGTATGCTGCCTTGGCTCAAGTTGGACCAAACTGCTAAGGCACAGCTTGTCTTCTTCAGTGCCCTTGTGTTGCTGCTTCCGTGGTAGGAACAGATGGCATAGCAGGAATGTTCCCAGCTTGGTTAAAACAAGATGCAGAAGGTCAAATGAACTGGCTCTCATTGGAATATGCTGGCATTACAGTTAGGTGCTGTCTAGCAGTCAGGCCTAGATGTAGTTCTCCATTGCACAGATTATAGCAAACATCTCTCAAATATGGCAAGCACGTACCACACAGCAATAAAGATTTTTCAGAAGTTGCAAAGTGAGTGATTTCACAGACATATGTGTGTTATGAGGCATTTCTTCCCATATCTGATTCTGAACGTGTGGATACGTTCTTGTTGTGTAGCAATGGAATGACTGCTCTATTGGCAGCATCTCCCAGTTGGTTACATAAAAACCACAATGGCCTTCAAACCTTGAGTCTGCACAGAGGGATGAAGAATATTATATTTTAAGCTCGTGATTCAGTGACCTTAGTTCAACAGTGACAAGAGATTCCTGCCATCTAAGTAGATAATTAAAGGAACTCACACATGTAAAATGGATTTTCTGGTTGCTCAGATGTCTGTATCCCACATGGTCTCCTCATGACCTTTCACAGTCTCACCAGAGGTGCCAGTTTTGGATGAGACTGTGGAAGTCGAACCATTCTTGGTTGTAGAATTTAACTCCTTGGGATCAGAGAGTGCTGGGAGAAATTTGCAATCACCTTCTACTAAGGGTTCTGTTATTCTACTTCATAGCATTTTATATCCATGGCAAAGGGAAAATAATTTTATGCTTTTTAGACTATATTCAGTGATGTTTGCTCACTGTTTTCTGGCCTTGTGTGTATGCTATTACAGGTAGGCTAATTTATGGTGGCGTGTGATTGCTTGTTGTACTTGTTCCTGAAACTGGGGAGGGAAAATGCTACGAACAGATCTGCAAAGTGATTTTACCTCATTTTCTCCTTGATTGCTTTAGCATTAGATTGATCTACATTCTCTTCTTTGTTCTGGTATGCATTTCTTGGCCTCTTAATTTTCAGCATAAAATGTAAATAGTTACTCACTGATCCACATGTATATGAAAAGGTGAAAGAGGTCAGTGAAGAGTCTAATGATGAGAGGGAGAGGAAAAGTGCTTTTGGAAATATGTTTCTAGTTTGATTAGATTTTGCCCTGGTTGGAACTATAAAATCTTTGCAAACTTATACCTCCTTTAATGAGGTTAGGTTATATTCCAAATCAATTCAGTCTTCTGGCCAGCACACCATTAAGCAGGCATTTTCTAGTTCATAACTGTAGGAGAGACAATACAGCAGACATTGTGAGGAAGGCCTTGTGTGACTGTGAGATCGTCTGTTTTTTATAATTATCTTAATTGGTCTAGTAAAATATATTTCTTTTCCTGACAAATGTTGCCTTGATGTATCCTGGAGGCAATCACAGCTACAACAGTATTACTGCTGCTCTGAAAGTCACAGCTGAATATGTCAGTGGGAATCAAAGTAAAAGGTGCAATAGAAATGTTATGAATTATTATTAAGATACATGAGAAGACTCTGCAGGGAAGAACTGGAACGTCTTGGGAAATGGTCTGCAGTCAGCCAGCTGGGAAGGCTGAAGACAGAATGTTAATAGAAATGTTGTTTTTAAAAATCACCATGACATCAACATTTATATCAGGTGCCTTGTGCTGGAGCTGCTTATATAACTGAGATTATATTAGGTGTGATGAACAGATGTGTAGTCGAGAGGGGTTGTGCTGTGCTGGGGAAGGTGGAGTTGGCAGCTAAAGTTGTAGCTAAAGCTGCTTCAGCTGGAATCTTTGTTTTCAGTGCCTTGCAACTTTGTACTGAAGCATTTAAATGAAATATTCCATTCTTGTTTTATCTCTGGCTTAATAGATTTTGGGAAATACTAGGACAAGATTTTTCAAATACCTAATTGTGCCCAGTGTGTTACTCCTTGAGTTGCCTGTGCAGAGTTATTTTGGATATGAGAATGAAAGCTTCAACTGACCAGTGTTACTGGTGTGGGTTCCAGCAGCATATTTGTGTCAGTTATGGGAAAGAAAAGCCCAGAACTGAGTCCCCTAGCATGCACCAGAAGCATCTTGAAGGAATATGGGAAGTACCATACATCAGAGAAATCAGTCTGGTATTTCCCTGGCAGTATTTTCCTCCATTAGTAGGAAGAGAAAGGGAAGTGTAACAGTTCCAGACCAAGTAAACTAAAACATAAGTTTTTGTAATTGTAAAGTAAAGCCCCTCTGGCAAAATTTCTTGGTTAGAAGGATGATAGTTAAGAAATACCAGCATAAAAAGTCTTTATATTGTATCTTCTAAAAAATGACATAAGCAATTCATAAGTAGTTCAGGGACTAGAACAAGTGATGAATATTTCACTTAATGTACTGTTGAAGATACTGGTTGCAAACATACTGTATCCTTTTTTTATCCTTTAAGCAAAATATGCTTTAAGGCAGATTTCTTCTGAAGAGCCACGGCAGGAATAGGATATAAAGCACAGATGCTTCTCTGTAGAAGTGTACTTACAATATTACCTATTTTTATGACATTTTGAAGGTCAGCTGTCTAGGGAACATGACAGGGCGATGCAAGATGTTGAGAAGTCTGAGGAAGCTCTGCTGTCTTTTCTGGAGAGCTCTGGTTTCATCCCCCTTCTTGCCAAGGCAGCTGTGACATGTATAAAACCTATGTTCACACAGACTTCACGCAGAGGAAAGAAGCTGCCTGTTTTCTTTTGCAAAATCCATTAAAAAGTTTGTGTCTAGATAATGAAAATTTGGTACTATTCTACTACCCTCCTGTATATTAATATCTGCTTGCAAAGGTCTGGATCTCTTGAGTAGCCTGAATTGCTTCTACTACTCACTGTGGCTGAAGAGTTGCTGCATTTTCAGACTAAGCTGTTAATCAGAGTTGTTCTCATCCCAGTCTGATTTTTGTCCTTCCTCTCAATATTTTGCATATTTAAAGGAGGTAGTTATGCCATAAATTACATCTTTTCACAAAACCTTACACTGAAATAGAATTTGGTCTTAAGGCAAAGTCACTGCTTCTTGGAATTCAATTTCTCAACTATAATTATTTTCATTAATTTCTCTGTCACTGTCAATAGCTTTTTCTTCTCTACAAAGACATCAGAGGCTCCCTCTCGTGGCTGCGTTAATTTCATTTGGATTTTGTTTTTTTCTTAAAAAAAAAAGCTGAAGAAAGCAGAGCACCTCCTAAGACTGAAAGCCCAAACGAAAAGAAAAAGTAGTAATAATAATGATAATAATAACAGCTGTTGTACAGAAGCAACAATGAAGATTCATAGTGAAGAGGGAAAAGGGAATTTTTTGCAGGCAAAGCTGAAGCATATTTGCAGCGCGATATGAGCTTTAACACATTCATACACCATTGCTAATATAGGTGCTCAGACAGGAACAGGATTCATATTTCTACTGAGTGAAACTTAGACCCCTTATAGTGGGAAACTACTTTGATTTTTGACTTTTCTAAATAGAATTGTAATGCACAGAGGTTTTTTGAAATAATGATGGGATCTGTTGTGCTCAAAAAGGCATCACTCAATTCCCATTAGTAATTTATTTTGTGTTTATTTTCCTCCCAGGCTTTCCAAGCATATGTAAAATAATTCAGCAGTTGGGTTCTGCTGTTTGTTAGGAATCCATCTGGTAAATAGTGTGGCTGCAGGAAGTTGAGGCTACTGCATTTCATCTCATGGGCAAAGAGAGTGCACAGGCTGTTGCCACAGCTCAGCTGCCACACGCTGCCTGTGCAAAGGGGATGGGACAGACACCAGCTCCAGGCAGCCTCTGCCAGCCCTGGGAGTGGCACTTCCAGATGTTACTGGCAATAACAGAGACGTGGGATTTAAGGTAGTTTTGGCCTCAGACAATGGATCAAATCATGTTGGGTGGCTCACATCAATCAGGATGGGAAGGAAGAGAGGAAAATATTTTAATAGAGGTGTTTGGAAGGTGGCACCCAGCTGAGCCTCAGAAGAAAGCTAAGTAAGGCTAGAGGAGATACAGACCCAGCTTTGGCAGCTGCCAAAGAAAGGACTGGTTTGAAGTAGTGCCCTTCCCATTTGTGCGCTGGGAGTTTGTGCTGTCCGGTCCATTCATTTTCTGCAGGTCATGAACAAGCTGCGCTCCCTCCTCGTGGCATTCTGCCTCTCCCCTTTCACTCTAAAAGCTGCCCACAAACACAGCAGCCATAATACACAGCTAAAGCCCTTTAAATGGCCCAATGGGTTATAAAACTGGCAAATTTTCCATGAAAGCTTGATGGAGCCTAGAATCTACAGCAAAAAAGCACAACCAAAGTGCAGAGAAGCTAGTGGGTTATACCTGGATTTTTGTACAGTTGTGGTTCTCGTGAGGATTTCACAGTTTCACTGGAGTTTGTAATGGTAGATGAGGCAGCTTAAAACACTTCAGAACCTTTCACCCCAAAGAGAAAATGTATCACACAATGTCATTACCAAAAAGAATATAATTCTTCACTGCTATTATAAAGCAATTTCCTCCAGCATTTGGGCACGCTGGGTTTCAAAAGTAAGTGTAACCATGTGGGTTTTTGGCATCAGATTAAGTTTGTCTGATTACTGATTAAATGAATTGTTAAAAAAAAAAAAAAAGCTGAACTCATCCCAGTTTGGAGTATCTGTTCTTGTATTTTTTCCATACCATGTAGAACAGTAGATAATGCTGGGAGAGCATCCCTTGCCTCCTGAGAGAAAGCTGAGATGTTTCAGCCAGGATTGCATACAGAGACTTCGAGAAGTAGCAGTTTCCTCAATTTTTCCATGGAATACAGTTATTTTACCTCAGTCTTCACTCAGTTTCCAGTTAGACTTGTGTATGTGGTGTTCTGTGTGTATAATTGTATCTATGACATAGGAAATATGCTGAGTTTTAAAATGCACAAGAACATATATCTATAGAGTTTTTCCATTAGGATAGTGAAAAATAAAAACAATACAGAGTTATCATTCCCATATCCATGCCTAGTTTCAGCAGGTTGCTGATCAGGCACAAGATGCTGCATTTTATGAGAGCAGAAGGTCTAAATGCATGGAGGACCCGCCTGCTTTGTGAGGGGGAAGGAACTTCAGGTGAAGCCATGTGTGATATCTCACTGAGGGAGCTTGCAACTACCTGTGGAGGTCACTCCTGCCTGGTGTGTGATGATTGGTATGTCTCTGGGGAGCAGCATGTGGGCTACCAAGTGCCTTGAGTCAGAAATCAGGAGCAGAGAGACTTCTTTTCATCCCAGGAACAAGCATTTCTTAACAAGAAGCCAGGTCAGATCAATGGAAGTCTCTCTGTTTATAGGTACAGCAACATATTCACAGAAAATTAATGGCATGTGGAAAAGGTGGCTTTTTCCAGGAGCAAATAGTTAAAAGATGAACATTTTCAGTCCAAAGTTAGGGCAGACTATGTCAGAGACCACCAAGGGTGGCAAGATGCTTTCTTTGTGGGTTTTATTGCCTGAACTCAAAGACCTTATGGAGAACAATCCTCAAAGGGGAAAGCAGCTTGGTCTGGCAAGAATAAATGAATTAAATGGGGTTTAAAAGAGAACTGGACTTGAAAAGGGAAAAATGGGGAAATAGGAAGGTGTCATAAAAAGATAAATTCGAGCTTGACAAAAAACAAAGCAGCCAAAATGATATCTTGGGGAGAATGTGGAAGAAAATTAGGACACAGAAAAAATGGAGAATGGGGACATATGTTGAGGAAGAACAGGCTGAGGGGTTGAATTTCAGAAGGAAAAGAAAGGAAAACAGTGAAGGGAACTGGGGCTGTGTTCTCACTGACCAGGGCACAGTCCCACAGGGCCTCAGCAGAGCTGGATGGGGTCCAGGAACAGCCCCAGAAGCAGCCAGGAGATGAACCCAGTCAGAGCAGCAGAATGTGCTGGTGGCTCCAAGGTTCACCCAGAAGATGGGACTGGAGACAGGCACAGCTCAGCATAGCCCAGGCAAGGTCTGGGAGCCCAAGGCTGAGCTGCCTGGAGCTCCTGGCCATGGGCAGAGGGTGTGAGGGGGGGTTCCAGGTGGGGCCAGCCAGTGCCCTCAGGGAGAGATGTTACTGGGAATAATGGCAGAGACATTACTGGGAATAACAGAGACATGGGATTTAAGGCAGTTTTGGCCCCAGACACTGGATCAAATCATGTTGGGTAGCTCACATCAATCAGGATGGGAAGGAAGAAAGGAAAATATTTTAATAGAGGTGTTTGGAAGGTGGCACCCAGCTGAGCTCCAGAAGAAGGCTAAGTAAGGCTAGAGGAGATACAGAAACAAAGAGGCATTATTGTTCTCAGGAGGACAGTAAGATGAGTAATGATGAAGAGAAAAGGGTCAGCATAAGGTGGTGGTCAGGGAACTGGTGCAGGGACCATATCAGTATTCTTTTCCACCAGCATTATCAACAACCAAGGTTAGAGTTTTATTGTGAAACTCGTTTTGACTTACTGGAGGCAAAAATACCCATGTATTTCATGTTTAGTAAAGACAAGTAGTCATGCCTAATCCAGCAAGGCCTCCAAGAACTTTGCAAGAATTGGGTGGTGAGGCCCTGGCAGAGGTTGCCCAGAGAAGCTGTGGATGTCCCATCCCTGGAAGTGTTCAAGGCCAGGTTGGATGGGGCTCTGAGCAACCTGGTCTAGTGGAAGGGTGTCCCTGCCCATAGTACTGGGCCTGGAACTAGACTGTTTTTAAAATTCTTTCCAACCCAAACCATTCTGTGATTCTATAATTTCTTACCTTCCTAAAGCAGTTATCTCTGGTTTCAAACAAAGTTCAAGATAATGTCAGATCACGTAAAAAATCTTTCCAGGTGGTCAGAAACTGAAAGTGGGAGTATATTTAGGCACGTTCAGCTCACTTTTAGCCATTATGTTGTATGACACATTGGGCTAGGCACTGACTGACTGGGGTTTGGCTTTCTGCTCCCCACTGTCACATTAGCCCGTGCTGCTTATGACCTCTGTTTGTATCAATGCCCCTCACAGATACTGGTAATCTCTGTCTTCATTACAAGGTAATCTGCAGCCTGGTTATAGGAATTAAAAAATCATATGTAATCATTAGATTGGGACTGGCATGCTGTCCAAACAGAGCTGCTGAAAGGCCTACTTAATGCCTACTTAATAAGCTGCTCAACTAAGTCAGTTATTCGGGCTACATTTGTAGAAAGAGGCTGTAAATGTAAAGTGTAGATATAATAATTAGGAAGAACAAGATTGTCTAAATAACCCAACTGCTCTTGCAAGTCAGGAAGCTTGATGTGCTACTCCTGTCAGGGAGGCTGCAATTCTCCAAATGCTGGAAGGCGGGCTCGGAAGGCTGTGCACGGAAAGAAATGGCTGAGCCAAATATTTTGTAAAAACAAAGTAAGATTTGAAGAGAGAGACCCTGAATTAAATCAGGCAACCTATTATGTGTGTGGCTGGAGTCTGGTATAAGGAAGGAGCCAGACTCCTGCATTTATTTAACTCTGCTTACTATATAATTCAGGGTAGTGAGGTGAACTAAGGATGAAGCATTAGCTTCAGCATAGAATTTTTATTCTGATCACTGAAGCCTAAAGTTATTAAAAGAACAAACACAATTATGATATCCTAGGGGACTGGCACACATATAAATCTGGATATGCTGCCTGTTTCCTGCAAAGCATATGTATGGATCTGTGTGCTGCCTGCTCTTTATTTTAACTAGGTTTTCTGCAGCTGTTGCTCTGAAAGGAGCCATCTAACACTCTGGGGAAAGAGAGGCTGCAGAAATCCTCAGATGATTATCTATTAAGAAAAATAAGTTTCAAATAAATTGCTTATGTATGTGGTTAAAACTCCCTGTCCCTTGAATAAGAACAAAGAGCTATCACTTTACTAGCTCTAGACCTTTCCTAGTTCCCAGTTAATCAACTTACAGTACCATAACAATTTAATAACAGCTTATTCTTCCTCTGTTTCTTCAAAATGATGAGAACCTATTCTCATGAAAGGTAGGGACGTGAATGCTTTCTGAAGAACAAAAGCCCATAATCTTTAAAATTAACTAGCATATGTGATTTTCAGATTGGCTTTTATGAAAATATTTTAAGCATCAGGTAGCTCAGCAATACCTCTCATCTGTGCACAAGAATACCCTAACTCTCAATCTTTCAGCTGACTAATAGTGATGTGTACATGTTATATAAATTGTACAAGAGCTGATCTGACAGTCTCGACTCCAGTGTTGTCAACTCGAGTACATTATGGAGTCTGTAGTTTTTAGAGGTGTCATCAGAAAAAAAAAATCAGGTTTTTCTGATCCAAAAGAGTAGGCTGTAAACCCTTGAGGAGTGTCTTACCAGCCTCCAAAGCTGTCCTGTGAGACACTGCCTATCTCTGGTGCCTGTTACTGAGGGTCTCCCTCTCTTCTCTCTTGTCCCTCTCCAGTTCCATGTTGTAGCTTCCTAGGAACCCTATTGGGCTGCTTCTTGTGTTCCCATCTCCTCCTCTCTGACCTGCTAGTGGTATCAGCATCCAAACAGCTGTCAGTCACCTTCCAGGCTAACATATTTTTGTATGTCCCTACATCCCAGTTCTGTACTGTTGCCAAGCCTCTCCTGCTGTTCCTGCTCCAGTTCCTTTGGTTTCTCTTCCATCCTAAGCTTCCTCTTCTTCTGCCTAAGTTCACTGCCATAGAACTGAAATGGAGCAACTTCCGGTATTTTCCTGACACTATCTGTAATATTCACAAATTAAAGGGGGAAAAAAGAAAGAAAACCACAGGATCCGGCAATCAGGGACTTGGTTGTCTCACTTCAAAAATTTGAGATTTTTAAGGTAGTGAGGTTAAAAATGCTGGAGGTATGATATAAAATAAAACATAGCTGTATTAAAAGCAAGGTTGTGTCAGAATAATCTGTTAATCTCCTGAGAAAACAGCTGGTTTCCCAAGGATGGAAAATATAGCAGGTATTGTCCACCTTGACTTCTGTAAACTGCCTCTAGAGAAAGAATTTGTGAAGATTTGGGTTCATGGAGGAATTGGAGAATTGATAGAAAACTGACTAGAGGGTAAAGAGATTGTATTGAAGGGGGAAATACTGGACCAGAGGGAACCTTGTACACCAATGATTTTTTGGTGATGCCACAAAAATTGAGTGTGCCAGTGGAATTTGTCATTGACGTATTTCTGGAATTTTTTTTAGGGGGTTAAGCATGGTGACTGTGGAGTTGCACAGCATTTTAATTATAAATGTTTCCATCTTGCTCACTGGCTCTTCTGTGACTTTTCTCTGAGTTGCTTGTTCTGATGCTGTGGGCAGCCTCCATCTCTTTCTGTCCCTTGGGAGTTCCTTGGAAGGACTTTATGAGGAAAATGGGTACATGAGGATTAAGTGTAACACAAATGTGAATCAAAAAGAAAGGGAAGAAAAATGTGCCTGCATTATCTTAACTTCCCACTGATTTTTCCAGTCTTCTCAGTATGGACAAAATAATTCACAGGACAGAGCACTATAAATGAGCAATTTTAGTTAAAAGTGTTTGGATATGATGACAATACTTCATTATTAGTGCCCAGCCAGAGTCCTGCTGCCTTTCTGTACAATTTTGGGGTTTATCACATCCTTGGAGAAGAGCAAGATGATTATGTTCCATTTTTCTTCAGAAAATGCATTCTCATGAAAAGAAACAGAGTAAAACCCGTGTTTTATGCTAACAGTACTAGCAGAGCACAGAAAGCATACAGGAACTTTTCAATACAGAAGAAAATTGGATCTCCTTGGGCCCAGATTAGGACCAAAATCAGTAAGGGTATTATTTTTTCCCCAGTGGATATTATCTGCTTGCTTTCTAAAAGTTTTACATAGAATAGAAATGCTTTGCAGGGTAATCTGAAGCAAATGTGGAGAGTGCAATGCCAGTCCTCATTTGGGAAATACCTGGTGAACCCACAAAGCCACCTGGTCTTCCTTTACATCTCCTGGACCTGCAGGTAAATAATATCCCAGCTGTGCAAGGCTAAGCAAATTAGCATCAGTAAGTAAAACATACACAGAGGAAAAGATGAATTAAAAAAAGGATGGCTGCAATGAGGTCCCCATTTAAGAGGAAAGGCTATGGTTTCATGGGTAGGTACATACAGGGAAAAATCACTGCAGGGCATAAGAGCTGCCAGAGTACCCAAAAGCATCAGGGGATTGTGATAAGGAATCAGTGCAAAAGCTGGAAACAGTGTCTGTCAGCTCTCCTGTTTTAGTATGTACCAGCTTTTAAAATCACCTGTCTCTCAGTCTTCTCTAGTGTGCACTTCATTTAAAAGTTTAATATTACAATATTCACACATTAATCCTGATTGTCCCCATATCCAGTTCTGTCTGGTCTTGGGAAAGTATAAAATCCATTTATACAGCAGAACTGAAAAGCAAAAAATTGTTGGATTGCCATACTGTGGTACACAATAAAAATATAGTGTTATCTAGGGAAGCCTGTAGTTGATGAGAGCATAAATATCAACCCACCAACTCATACCCCTGAGTATTTGATTTCTGCATCTTATAGAAACAAGGATCTCTGCTGAACAGTGTGACATTTCATCACTTTGGATTTGCTGTGATGAATAATGTTATATGCTATTGGTCTAGAAGAAGTATTACTATAGTAACTAGCTCATGATTCATTTTTTATGAGATTTTTTTGCTATATTTCCTAAGGGTTGCCTGTCTAGACTAAGATTGTTTAAACTAACTCATGATAATTAATTTTTTCCAGAGTGCTAAAAATATGGGACAGATAAACAACAATACTTAGATACTGCTTTTTGAAAAACACAACAGGCCCATAACATTCTTGAAATTATGGGAATATTGTTTGATTTGTCACATTTTTATTAGTAGTTTTCTATGTTGTTATTAATCCAGTTTAGTGACCTAAGGCTGGATTCCCACATTGACACTATTGCAACTCTAATGAAATCCTTAGACAGCTAATATATAAAATGTTACATCTGAGGATGAAAACAGAAATGGGGTTAGTTGGTTTAAATCCAAGTAATGAGCTCACTTATTCATTTAAATCAGTGAAAAGAAAATCTTGGCATAAGTGATGTATTAATATTTTATATTCTGGATTTGTACATATTTAATTCCTTATGATATGCTTATGGGTCACCAGTCCACAAGCACACATTGACAAATATAATCTTTATGACAGTGCCTTATCAGCAAATTGAATAGGATGTGCTAGGTATTTGCCCATTTACTGAAGCATATAGAGAGCTTTTACTGCATTCTTGTTTTTATTATGGTAAAAGGTGATGTTTGATTCTTTTTTAAAACTGGATTGTTTCAAAAATTAGTCACCCTTGTCAAACCATGTTTACAATTTTTTATAGATAGAAATTAGAATAAGTAAATTAAATAGAAACTAGAAAATAAATAAATAAGATAGAAATTAGAATTCATAGATGTTCAAGGTTCTGATAAGAAATGTGGAACTACCATTTCCAAGAAAAGCTATTTTAAAGTAGTTTAAATTACCTTAAGGATAATAAATATGCACACAGATAACCTAATTTAACCACATTTTGTATTTTAAATTAACTGAGAAACATGAAATATTATTGGAAATTGAAGAAGTTATTTATTCTCACATGCTTCTTTTTCACAGAATAGGAAAAAAATCTCTCGTTTTTTACTTTTTTAATTTCTGGTGGAGTTTGCAGCTTGAATAGATCTAGTCATTAAACTGAACTAGCTGAATAAATGGAGATTCAGAAAATATTCACCCTATATTTGCAGAAAGCTGACCAAACTTTGTCCTCAGGTTTTTAATTATTTCTGCCTAATACCTGATTTGAGCTCAGCCCAGTCTAGGCCTCAGAGTACCAGTTTAATAATTTTCAATGGCTTTGTTGCAAAAATAAATACCCAGTTTAAAAGTTTAGGAGCTGGGAGGAGGTTGTGGTAAATTGGCTTTGATTCACCCTGAGTCATACCCCAGGATAGCCATGGTAACTTTCTGTAACAAAAACACAGAAGACGTGAGCTCTGTCAGCAGAACCAGCAGCAAATTTGCTTTCTGCCTTTTGTTTTTCATTTAAGTGATGGCAAGTTCAGAGGATCACAGAGCAGCACATGACATTTCATAAGGGTTCATAAATTATGCAGTCAGACTTGTAGGATTACAAAAGCCTGGGAGTAACAAGTGCTTCTTGCATTATAAATGAAATGGCTTATTTACAAAGATGGCATAGCTATATTAATTGTGAGAAGTTGTGATTAAAGGGATAGGCCTGTGCTGTTTAAGATGTTAATTAGAAGAAATTCCTTTTCCAGAAGAAACAAATGCATCTTTTCAGTTTGCTGTGGGTTTACTGAAGTGCTTTGCTGATTATATTCCGAACCACCTTCCTTTTCCAACAATTTTAAGTGGTTTTTCCTCGTGTATTAGCCTAATGTCAAGGCAATAAAAGAATCCTGCATCAAGGTTCACATTCAAAATTCAGCCTGGTGATTGTTCCATGGGTAGGAAATTCAGCTTGCAGCCTGCTGTCTGACACTGGTCAGGCACCAGCTGGGGTGTGCTGACAGCTGTGGGTGCTGAGTGGTAATTGCAGGAACTAACTGGAGGCGTGACCCCTGAAATAAAGATGCTGTTATCACATCTGCACTCCTCTATGCAGGGCCCAGGAACCTGCCCTGCTGACACTGCAGCTTGTGCTCCTTTCTCCCTGGTGCAATTCCCAGGCAGAGGCAGTTCCTGGGTGGTTCCTGGAAGACCCATTTTGTCCTCTGTGGACACTTTGTCCTGCTTATGGCTCCTCACATTCCTTCCCCTGTACCTGCTCTGGAGGGAGCAGCAATTCTTGGGCTTTCTAGGGAGATGTCAGTTTGATTTAGCACAAAAATGCCCAGGGACTTGTCATGCCTGAGTAGGGATTTTAAGGTTGAGCTGATCATCACCCTTAGGAGCATCTCTGAGTGACTGCCCCTTTCCAAGGGCCCATTGACAAGAGGAAGAAGGGAGGTGGTGGGGATGGTGGTGAGCAAGATTTGGGATCGTGGCAGTCTTGGAGGAGAGGGCAAGGTTGGCTGGCAGTGGGTTGTGGTGAAGGAGGATAGAGAGCACAGGTGGGAGGCTGGGGTTGTGGGAGAAGATGAAAGATCAGAAAAATGAGGAATTGCAAGTGAGTCAACCTTTCAGCCTTTTGAATGACCAGTTGCCTCTATTGGAGTCTTGCTACCCTTCATGCAGGGCTTGCATGTCAATTTTTTACTGCAGATAGGTCCGTTTGGTGCTCATGAACTGCATTACACACTGATTTTCTCTTTTCTGCTATGATGCTCTTGTGTTATAAGAAGGATAAAGTAGCTTAATGTGTTCTTGATTTGATAGATCAGCTTGTGACTTAAGCAAAATACCTGCCCTTGGAGGTATTTTTTGCTGTTCTGTTTCTCCTACAAAGTGATTTGAACTTCTCTGTTTCTTCCAGGGGCTTGTTAGGCTGCCCTGGGTAAGGCTGAGCCAAGTGAGGAGGGATACGCAGCCGTGCTGGGAGCTAGGAGCGTGTTCTGCAAGGATAGCAAGGGAGGCTGTGATTCACATCCTAAGCAGAGCAGGGCTTTACAAAGCTGCTGGAGCCTCAGGGAAGCTTAAGCATTACTGACCCTTCAGGGATTAAGGAGAGTTTAGATTTTAGCAGGCGTTTCGCTAATGAAATCATAGCTTTATAATTAAATTTCACTTCCAAGTCTAGATGCTAATCGAAGCACATCCTTCCTTTTCTTGTTCCTGGGGTACATGGATAGTTCAATCAACATCAGCAGCAGCAAGGAAGCATAAACAGCCAGAGGCACACAACGCTGTGCCTGCACGGCTTTCACAGAAACGGGGCAGGAACTCCTGAAGGGATGAAAACGACTTTTCCTTTGTACAAGACAAGCAAGCCCTTGGCATGTTTGCACTTGTGGCCCTTCTGTTTTAGTCCCAGAATGGCTTTTTGCTGAGAGCTGGCCTAAGATAACCTGCTCCTGCAGTGTTTACAGACTCCTCCTAAAATGTGCGTGCAGGCAGTCTGGTCCTGCCACGGTCTGTGAAGCCTCTGCCTCCCTCTGCTTCTGGATGAGACAGATTTAGTGAACCCAAATGCAGGTGTTGACGTACAAGAAGCCCATTCTCCATCCTACTGAAGACAAACACTGAAAATACTCTCTATCTTGAATATTACTGCACATTATATGTGCAATACTTCTCATTCAATGGATGTATGTAACAAACTGAAATGAGAGTGATGCCTCTGTTTAAGAATGAGTGCAGCCGGTTCTGAGCTCACATGCATCATCAGTGTGTCAGTGAAATGTTTTATAGCAGCTTTAGAGACAAAGAAGTCCATCAAATCTAGATTACAAATCACCTTGCCAGACCATGAATTTACAAGGAGCTGTAAGATATCGAGGTGAGGGAGGAGGGAAACAAGGAAAACAAAACATGAAACTGAGAAAAAGAAACAGAGAAAAACAGATGTATGGGATGAACTGAGGGATTCTTCCTCCTGCCTTTTGTTAGCCATGGCTAAAGCTCAGTTGTGGCTATCATGATTTCTTTTCATCACACATATGTAATTTCCCCTGGATTCCAACATTTCAGGCTTTTCATTGGGGATGAGGGTAATCATTTTATGTTTGAGAAGGTACAATGCAGAATTCTAGGAGAATCTGATCAAGTTATTTACAATGGTTCATTTTATACCCCAAGGAGGGCATTGCTTATTTTTCAATTTTCTCATTAATTTTACATTATTTTACCTGACTGACAATACCAAGTAATTTAGGTAAAGTAAGCACCCATATAATCTGCTTGAGGGTTATCCGAATTAAGAGCATTGCTATTTTCTGGTTGGTCCAACAGTAGAAATGTGGTAAATTGGTAAATACCAAACCCAGAATTTATTCTGTATCAACTGCATGCTTTCTTGGTGTTGATGACCTTACATGCTCATTAACCTTGCCAAGCAGACACTATTGTCCATGATATTTTACACAATATCCCTTAAGGGTCCTGTGACACAGAAAGTCTGCAACTTGGACCAAATATTAACCTATTTTGATTACTGAAATAGTGAATTCCAGCAGTAATTGTGTATTCTTTACTTTAGGGATTTCAAGCGATGCAATAGCATCCCACAAAGTTGCTGCTAATGATTATGATGGCTGCTGGCCTTACTACATTTTTAATATATAGGCAGCATGAAAGTTTACTACTTTATTTAACAAGTGTGTTGTATAGTTTTTACTAGTAGGTGGTGGTGATGATTTCCCTTTCCCTCCTTTTAGCCATGAGAAAAAGTCTTTTCAGACTTTCCAGACAAAAGAAATCTTCTTTTCCCCAAAGACTCATTGAAGGGTTTGTCAAGAAACAGAATCCATTGTAGTTCTAAGTTACTTTTAATCTTATTTGATATGCCTTTCTCCTGAAGGATAGCAGCTTTTTATTATAGCCAAAAGATGGGCTTTCTCTTCCAAAGACTTACATTGTGGCTCTGGCTAAGAAGTTTTTTGGCTTTTTTGATCAGGTTCTAAAAGGATTGAAGCATAACATGTCTATAGCATCTCATCTATAATGCAGGATTACTCCTACCATTAGAAAGTTACTGTATCACAACTTGGAGTAGCTGCTCTTAAGTGCATAGTTTTGAAAAAGAAAAGAAAAAGATTGTGAGAAAAAAAAAAATTACCGCGCTCTATCTCATTGAAGACATATATTTACAAAATTTTGATAGGGTGGAGCTTAACTAGATGAGGTTATATGGAAAGGATTATTATGTAAAGGGTCCAAGCCTGCTATCATTAAGAAGAACTGGAAGATGGCAATTCTCAGGGATGTTTGAGCATTATTGTTCTTGAATGTTGTACCAGAAATTTTATACTTTAATTGGAAAAGACTGATGGACTTAGCTGTCAGTTAAGTAAGCTGTTGAAACTTCACAGCTCTCGTGCAAGAGAGGAGCAGCCCTGGTGAAAATCAGAGCAGTTCCTGGCTTGTCTGGATGGTGGCAATTGCCCCTTTGGAGCACCTGCAGTGCCTGTTGTGCACTGGAGATCCTCAGCTCAGGGGCAGCCTCCCCACACCTTCCTCATACGTGTCCTTCTCCTTCCCAGCCCAAGCACAGCCCTGGCTTCACTGCTTTGTGCCTGGATCAGCTACACCTTCATAAAGAAGCTCGACATACAGGTGCCTTCCACTGTTTCCAGCAGGGTTTTGATTTGGGCCAGGTCTACTGTTGCTATCCATGGGGCTAAAATGGGATTAGGG
This sequence comes from Dicaeum eximium, assembly GCA_013396995.1. Lineage (NCBI taxonomy): Eukaryota > Metazoa > Chordata > Aves > Passeriformes > Dicaeidae > Dicaeum > Dicaeum eximium. The sequence goes on along the minus strand of VWZP01004808.1, from coordinate 961,277 downwards.
TTTTGTTTGCTTTGCCTTCATGGCTTTGCCATGAGGTGTTACGATATTGCATGTGCCATCTGCCTAGCTGGCTCTTCCCTGAGGCTTTTTCCTTCTTCCTTGCTTCAGGAACAAGCAAGGAAGCGATGATCCTTTGCCGAGTCCATGTGTCCTCTCTTTTGCAGTAGCTGAATAACAGCTGGCTACTGGCTCTAGTAGAATACTAGAGGGTGCATAATTCAATTTTCCCATTTGTGTTCCAGTTTCTGCTTGCGAATTCCCCTTGGGGTTAGATTTGTCTGCTCGCTAACTGCACTCGAGAAAAAGAACCTGAGAGAGCAACACACTGCAAAAGGATTCCCTAGGAGGAATGGAAATCTTTGCTTGTGAAAGGTCACCAGAAAAGTGGCAGTAGGGTCACAGAATTAGCCTGCACCAGGGAAAAAAGCATTCTTGCCTTCCATATCCGGTTTTGTGCTGACGGGCACAAAATCTCTAACTTTGCATATTTGACTTAATGAAAACTAAGAAATGAGCTTGGCTCATTTTTTTTACCAGGCAAGCTGTGTGTGTCTTCAGCACCTTTCCTTTTCCTGTGTTGTTGCAGAGGCAAAGCAGTAGGCAGTAGTGTACTTTGCCCAAATGCAGCCAGTGAGAAAGGACACACATCTCAAGGTGGGTTACAGTATTCCTCGCCTGACTGCAAATTCCAAGATTACTGAAGTAACAAAATTGATCTAAATGTCATGTTATCCCTTGGTTTAATGGGAAATAATTAAGATCTTCGCTGACATTATTAAAGGATGTAGGCTTGCTGTCGGAAGCATAAGAAGCTTCTTTTTAATCTCCAGTAAAAATGGACAGCCTTTCTCTGTTAATAAGTATTGCCTAGAGCGTGTAATCCCATGATGATAATGACTGTGCTTCTCCTTGTTCATCCCATTGGCAAATGCCAGAGACTCTGGAGGACCTGAGCTGTGGCAGATGAGCAGGCGTGGGTGCAATTCAGGGATGTGTTTGACTTGGGCATTGCACTGACGCTTCAGTTCCCAGGATAAACTGCACTGGATGGAGGAGTGAAGCTGCACAGGAGCAGCTGCTCTGCTGCTCTTGTGCTGCTTCAGCCAGCAGAGGGGATGCTGGTGAAGTGGAGAGGGAGGTCCATGGGTGCTGGAGCACTGCAGAGGGGCACAGGCTGGCTGTTGGTCATGGAATTAGGGCTGGGTTCTGCCCATCACATCACCTCCTGGGAATTGTAGCCTGGTTGGGGAGTTCAGCGCAGGACCTGGAGATCAGGAACGCACCAGTCCACCCTGGTGACTCCACAGTGTGTGCTGGCTCTGCTCACAGGAGCAGGTAGTGGGACATAGGGCACAGTGGCTTGGTGTGGGCCTCCTGCTTCTCCACTAGCAGCTGTCAGCCAGGGGACTGAGCAGAAACATTCAGTGCTCAAATGCAAGAGCCCTTCATCACTTCAGTGCTCTCCGTTTGGCTGCCACAGCGTCCCGAGGAGCCCTTGGCAGAGGGAATGATTTAGCCTCGGGAAATGGAGATTTATTTTGAAAAGTCCTTTACTGTAATATCTTCTTTCTCTCTGACTGCACCGTGGAGGCATCTCATTCTTATCATGCAGGAAGTAGCTGAGGCTCTCTGATACTATTCTTTTAAAATCAAAACATTAAAACTACCATGCAATGATTTTCACATTTTCCAGGCATCCCTCCTGCCAGCATTAATTGCCCCCCTGCTGTTCCTGTTCCAAAGCTATTTGCTCTTTCTGTATGCAGCCCTTGTTCACTGCTGCACTAAGCCTTTGCTGCTTTGCAGTAAAAAAAGCTTCCACTTATGCAAATGGCATTGAAATGAGTTTGATAAAGTGATAAACAGTCACATTTATTGATTGCAACTGTTAGGGTTTAGTTTGCTATTTTACAGTTAATTTTGTAGAGGTAAAGGACTTTACAAACTCCCTTCTGGTGTCAATGAAGTAATACAGCACTCCCATATCAGTGTTTGGACAGTGTGGTAGGGCCACCAAGCTAAAGTGACAAGGAGGTCGCATTCATCCCACATTACAGTGTCCCTTTCCCCTGTGGCAGATCTCCTTCCCATCTTGAAATCTCCCTGTACTTAGCAATTCTCTTATTTCAATTACTGTGTCTTTGGATGGCAGTTAAGTTTCATGCCCCTTTATTTCCTCTTCCTCTCTGCTTCTGGCACATTATTATTCTTACCAGTGACTGCACGAGACCTCCAAACTCCCACAGTCCCCAGAAGTAATTACAGATACATTACTGAGCAATCCCCACTGGTGGACTGGGTCAAGTGCTTTATTTTTATCCAGGGCAGCTACCGGGGAGTGTGGTTGACTTTTTGCTTCCCCAGCAGCTGGATGAAAAGACAGGAGTGCTTCTGTCACCTGAGCATTTCAGGTGTAGCTGGGGTGGGTCCTCTCCCCGCTCCGGAGCACCTGGCACCCAAGCAGGGTTGCTAGTGGTCAGTATGGCAGGTACAAGGTCCTCGTGAAGATAATGGATAAAGTTAGAAAAAGTGTCAGGAGTAAATGAGCACAGTTGGATTGTATCTTTGTCTGACACAGGGTTTGATGACCTGCAAGCGTGTGCTGATCCTGGGGCTCCTGAGCACGGCTACAAGACGCCCAGCACGGGCATTTTCTTCGAAAGCGTGGTGGTGCGGTTCCATTGCCAGGAAGGATACAGGCTCAATGGTACTTCCAAAAAACTTTGTGTGAGACACTTTAATGGCTCCCTGAGCTGGAAACCCAGCGATAAACCTGTGTGCCTACAAGAAGGTAAGTCAGTTTTCTTCAAGCTGTTCACTGTGTCAGTTCCTCTCACTTGTCCATGTACCATGTCTGTGTGTCTCTGGACAAAACACAACAGGCTGGAGTCCATTCCACTGTGTCTTATTGGATACATGCTTTAATTTTCCATCCATAATCCTTGCTTGTCTGTTAAATTTGTACCATGAGAGGCTGTGTGTGTTGAAAGGGACACAAAGAAATGTGAAAACAGAATTTAACCCTCCCCCCCCTTTTAACTAGTTATAAATTGATGCAGAGAGAAAAAAACAACCTCCATTGTAAGTTAACTATAACTATTTATTAAAGCTGACCACTTAATAAGGCTGCCCACTTTCTGCAATATTTTACTACAAAAATACAATCAGTTTCCAATGCTACTGCTCCTGCTAACCAGGAATTTTAAACACTAGTATTTTATGATGTATGCATGAACCAAGTAGCAAAATCAAATACACAAAGGCTGCAAAAGTTTAAAGCCAGGGTAGAAGTTTACTGTGAGATAACTCAGACTATTATGGCATAAAACAATTTATTTTTATTGTATATTTGAAATTGTATTTGGTTTTAAATACTTAGAATGTTACATTGCTTTCTTCTTCTAGGTCTTAGAGACAGGATTCATTTGAATTTCATAACTGTAAATTTTGGCCAAAGTACACCCAAGCAGCACAAATTATTTATTTCACCAAGTGTATTAAAGATATAACCTGTCCATGTTGTTGATTTATTTTTGGTCAACAGAGTTATTAAAGTCAATAGACATGAAAAGTGTTGGTTAAAGAAAGTGTTTACATTTTAGTGTTGTGATTTCTCCACTGAAGACATTAGCCATTGCCTCATTGTCTTCATGGTGGAGCAACATAAATTCTACTTCAGGTTACTTTTCACCATTTAAAAACAAATAAATACATGGACTTTATTCAGAGGTAGTTGAAGACTGATGTGGCTCACAAACACACTTACTTCATAGGATCATGTATCACTTAGCCTTTACAAAAACTGCAGGTACTTGTTTGTGATTCTGGGGGTGGGGTGGGTGTGAGAATCCTGTGCCAGGACAGGGATGTGCCACAACAGGGACAAGCAGAGCCTTGGGAAGACCACACTCAGGAGATGCATGTGAAGGGAACAACCCTAAGCAGTGGCCAGTGTGAAAGTGGTGCATGAGATACTGGAGAGAGCAGCCAGAGGCAGCTGGTGAGGAGTGCATGGGCTTTCAGGCAGCTGGCCTGTTGGCAGGAGAGATTTTGGTAAAATATGTTCTCCTGGACAAGTGTGAGGCCGTGAGAGGCACAGTCGTGAGCTGTCCCATGAGGTGACAGCTGATGTGCAGAAATAAAGGAAAGGGGTGGCAATAGCACCTCATCATATGGCCACATGGGTCAGCTTCAAAGAGATAACCTGATGCCTTTAAAAATAACCATGTATGAAAATTGTGCCCTCTTTTGTGACAGCCACTTTTCATAAATGACCTTGTCTCTCATCTCATGGTTATTTAAGAAAAAATGCATATAGAGTGACAGCAGCCTCTGTCTAAACTGGCTATTTTAGAAGAAACTATAAAGAAAAAGCTTTAATGCTTGGAAATTCTGTTTCCTTAAGCACAGCAGGGATCTAGGAATGTTGATGTGCATCTTTGAAATGTGGCCTGTATCATTCACTGAAGTTGTTAAAATAAGCATTAATGTATTTTATTAAATATTCAAACCTATTCCCAGGCCCTCCAACCCAGGAAGTTTCTCATCACAATGCCATCAGCAACAAAACTGCCACTAATGTCAGTGTGATCAACACTTGAGCCAGGTGTTTCCAAAAAAGAAAGAAATTGGAGGATGAGAATGTGATGGATGATGTGACAACAGTTGCTTTAGAGATAATAATTACTTTCCAGCATAGAACGCTTAAAAAGGATTGCTAGCCAATGCTCTGATCAAGGAAAGCACTTAAGCTGGAGCATAACTGTAATTATGTGATTAGTCTTGTTAAAGTTCTGTGCTCAAAATTAGGCAGATGCAAAAATGCTTCTTATTATTTGGACCAAAGTGTAGGACCCCGATTTAGGATTTAGTGAAGTGCTTAAGTACTTCCCCCATTAACACCATAATAATACCTCAGGTATTTGATTACAGCATTAATTCTTCTTTGCAATGCACAATAGCACCACTGATTCAGAAGAAATACTAAGCAAAGGCTCAGTGGCAGTCCATGGGGCCCAAGCATTGGCTTAACTGATTTTTAGACTGATCCTTTTGGGAGCACAGTATTGAGAGAGGGCCATGGTAGGGAGGTGGACAGTGTAGGAATGTGGCACATCTGGAGGTGAGTTAAGAGAGAATTACAACAGGGTTTGTGATTCTCAGCTGTCTAATGACATACATAAAAGTCTTCATTGCAGAAACTCTGTAATGATATATAGAAAGAAATTTGAAATTTCCAGCAACTGCTGGAGAAGGGAGAAGTTAATGTTTTCCCATTCATCATTACCTATCACAAGGTGAAATAAACTTTATGCTGCATTTACCATTTACGGCGGGGGCTGGCTGCTCTGTGGGCTATGGTATGCTCTCCACGCCTCTCCTCCCAGCATACATAAATGTCAGGCAGTGCCAGCTGAGCTTGAGCAGTAAAAACACTCCCTACTTTGGAGTTCATTTATTCTCTCTCATTCTTACGGATTCAGCGAAGGATAATTTTATGTCTATACGTTACGTATGTTTAATTGTCATTATGTGTTTACTAGCACAATCTCTAATCACAAATGGATGCTATTTACCAAAGGGAGCAAAGCAACCTGTTTCAGAATGTAATTGATTTTAGAACTAATACGTTTGCCTGGAGCTCCTCACCCAATCTATTTGATTTTATAGGTCTGTCATTTCTCGTTAAGAGGCAGGAGATTTTAAGTGTCAGAACGAGAATGAAGTTGCATGACTTGGTGCCCAATAAATGCCCTGTCAGAAATATGTATGCTTAGAGTTATGTTCTTGTGTTGATCTACAGCATGTTGTGACTGTACCTTTCATCAGCTCTAATACGGTTATGCACATAAATACCAAACCTCTGAGGTAGGAATTTTGTATTTACTGTTTAAGAGCAGTATGTCATGTTGTTCACACTTTAATCTAATCTTCTCCCACTGTGATAATGTGGCTGCTGAGGCTGTTGCCCTACTTGGAACAAATGCTAGCTCTTTCCTATGAGATTGAATCTAAATTTACAGTCTGCATGGAGATGGCAACGAAGTGAAGAGCTGTGCTCTCCTCTCCCCGTGCTTCTGCAGGCAGGCACCTTGGAGATGTTCTCAGTGCCTCATTCTCCCACTGACAGGGATGATAAACCTGCAGTGAAAGTAGTGGATTAGTACATGGTTTGGCCACAGCTTTCCTGTTGGACATTCTGCCCTCCATTTGCTTTGCCTTTGTCCCTGGGTCTGTGAGATGACTGAAATATTTTTATTTTCCCATTTCTTATCTGTCTTGTCCAGTGTTTGCTGATTCTTAAGCCTGGTTACGAGCACTCTGTGATATTTGTAACCAGGTCACAACTCAATGGCCACAGATCTTATGCGAAGTCTCTCTGCACTGTTGCAATACAAGCAAAGACAATAAAGAGGAAGTGTTATTTAAAACACACTAAAATACTGTGTTTGCCATCCACAGAACAATCCTAATTACACAGTACTGCAGATTTAATACTAGTAAAAAAAAAAAAAACAAGCGACAAAATTGCTCTTAAATGTTTACTTTTAAGAGCACAGGGTGTAGATGAGCTGTCCCTGCATCAAACCAATTCTTCAGGATATCCCTTTCATCCTTCCCCCCTGTTTCTCTCTGTTCCAGCCTGGCAGTGGTGTGAGTTGATGTAGTCAAGGCTAATTCAGAGACTTGTCCACAGTGAGATACACAGGAGCACCAGACCTCTGCATTTGAATTTAAATACAGATAGTAAACAAAACAGTGCCAGAACAGGGATTGGGACACAGTTCTTCAATTGTACACACTCTTACTGTGTTGGAAAGGTCCTTGACATGGTTTTGGCCAACATCTGTCAGTACTCCCAAGTAAATCCTACAAGCACCTTCTTGGATTAGGATGGACCATTAGCAGGGGTAATTTTTGGGTGGTAAGGGCTCACCTGCAGTAGATACAAGCCATCCCAGGCCAGCTGGTACCTGTGGATGGTGTGTCTATCTCCATGGTGTCTAGGTCATGCCTTCCTTCCGAGTTGCTGTTGTGGTCCAAGGGTTCTTGGGAAGGAGTAGGGTAATCTTCCTTCCCCATAGGCTGGAAGGAACAGTTCTGAGAGGCTCTGTGTGGTTTGCACCTGAGCAAAACACTCTAACTACACTGTTTAACAAATTCGGATCTTCAGACCAATCTTCTGTGATGGGGGACACACTTGGTTTGCTAAAGCCAAGAGATCCTAATGTACAAATCTTCATCAAAGTTAGGGCAAGGTGAGCCCTCGTGCCTGTCAGGCTGTTGAGCCTGCTGGCTCTACCCCACCTCTTTCTGCCCCTACAAGATAAGAAATGTGTCCTTTTGGCTGGCCCATTTTAATACTCACACAGTAGATATAAGTAGATCATGTAAAACTGCCAAAAAGGAGTGTAAGTCATAGCCTTTGCTGTTCGATGCTGGTTAAAGACCATATATTCCCTTAAATGGTTTAGCAGCTTCCATGGATTTGCTGAGAAGGACTTAGAATAAAGTAGTTTATTTTCTAGGACAGGACATTTTAAAATTCAGTCACTTCCTTCTAGCTTTTCCAAGCAGAATTGGTGCCAGCTAATCCAGTTTGTGGAGAGGTGGCTCCTGCACTTTATCCCTGCCTAAGTGCCAAACAATATGAATTCAGCCAGTGGGAAAGCATTTGCTTGCAAGGCATCAGGAAAAAGAACTGTAATAATGTGGTCCATTGGTCTGGTGTTTAGCTGGGGCTTGTAATAAGCCTGTTATCAAAGTCAGCCAGGATGTGGTAGGCAGAGGACGGTGCTGTGAGCAACTTATCGCTGTTCTCTGCCAACATCTATCCGAATAAAATGATCCCATCTACAGCTGCTCCTTGGAATAACAGGGATGGAGTCGCTGTGATAGATTATTGTTACAGAATCAATTTCCCCCACTTTGAAAGTGAAATCTCATGATTTGTTGTGCTGTGTGTACACACACCTCCTTTATTTGTATAGCAACAGAAAGACGCTGTAGCAGGAGAGGGAGCTGTTCACTGGTGTTATCTTCTGGCTTCCTTCTCCAACCTCCTGCTGCGTGGCTGCCAAGCAGGTTCTCCATGTATCTCATCCCATCCTCGTGGGGTGCCCAGGACAGCCTCTTCATGGCAGCATTTATGGCTTAGTGTAAAGCATTTCTTCTGGGGCATCCTCTGCTGTCTTCTCTGCTGATTAACTTTATAGAGAGAGAGAAAACTGTTCCATCTTTGAAAGTAATGTCTGCACCCTTGCCAGTGTGTTTTACAACCTCTAGTTAGGGCATGGATCCTCCCAGACTTGTGCATTTATAAATGAATAAATTCCAAGAAAGCTTCTTGCTGCAGTTTCCCAGCCCGCCTGGCAGGCTGCCAGCCCTTCCTGCTACCAGCAGCAGGAGGCACCTGCAGCAGCTGCCAAGAAGCTAAAAAGCAACCAGAGAAATGGAAGAGTTTTTTAACTAATAATGTACTCAGGCCCCATACCAAAAAGTTATCTAAGTATAATGTATTTTAGAAACATCCCTATGATGGGAAGGTACAAAGTATGTTTTAACTGGGGGAGCAACAGTGTCCCACTTCAGGTTAGAAAAATTTAGTGATGTAGAGTCAGAGTAATAGACTCCCCCCCTAGTTTGCCTAACTAAATAAAAACATTATGAAATACATTTGTTCTTAGTAGTTTGTGAGTGCTCTGCTAAATGACAGTTTCTCTTCTTCTTATCCTTCTACTTGTGTTTATAAACAAGCAAGCTGTCACTATCACTTTCCTTAGTGCATACTAACAAATAATTGCTAAATATAAATTTAGCTTTGCCTCTTCCTCTTTAGCAGGAATTACCCATGAAAGTGGCAGAAACTTTCTCTTCTATGCAAGTCTCAGATGATTTTATTTCCTTAATAAATACAGGATTAGTAAATGAATATAATTGTCTCTCTTGGTAGAGGTGTTGAGGGAATAAAACAGCATAACACAGGCTTATAATATTTTTTCTGTCTTTCTTGTGTTTGAAATACTTCTTGGGTTTTGATGCCTGGACACTTTTATTACCATCTCTGTTGTGGATTGACTGCTGGCAGACAAACAAAATTTTTCTCCCAATATTTAATCTTTCCCTGTCTTCTGTTTCATCTCACTTTGGCTTTGTGATGAGGATGAACTTTGAGTCACCCAGATTATTCCCTCATACCCTCTTGGCTTGTTCCTCAATTATTCAGTGTTACTAGGGGATTTTTCTCCTGCTTCCCCTTTCCACTTTCCCCATCTTTCAGTGTTCTGAGTTTCATTTTGTATTTTGGTGTCTCTGGCACTGGTACCTAGAGGGAGATATGTGACTGTCTGATGCATGTGTCACAGACAGGTACTGGAGACCATCCCTGTACCTCACTTCAGGTCTGCAGTCCCTTCCTGAGAGTCTTCTACAAGCACTCAAGATGCTGCTCAGGACCCTAAAAATCACGTCCTCTAAAGGCATATGAATGCAGGCACACAAAACAATCTGGTTTAAAACATAATCAAGGAGATTGAAGTGAAGGCATTCTCATAATGAGCTCTGTGGAATGGAGCTGGATAAACCCTTGTAAATGTTCCTGATTTTCATCTGTCTCTCTGCTAAAACTGCAGCTTTTCTGTGTTCCTCGTGCCATATCTGTATTTTATCTTTTCTTTCGTCCTGTCCTTAGTGCTGTCAGAGTCTGCCTTTGCATGGAACCTTGGGATAGTCAGACTTTGGGGTGTAATTTGCACACATGATGAATGGAGGGCCAAAATTAACCACAGTCTTCCTAAAGGCTCCTAATTTTGTTGGTTTTGAAAAGGCTGGGGGAACGATCCATCATTGCAGCACCTCAGCTTCTCCTACAGTGCTACAGACTTTGTAAAATGGTGGTTTACCAGGGAAAGGGCACTTTTACTGAAAATGCATGTACTTTCCAAACAGTTTAAGCAGAGCACTTATATTGAATGCTGACTTCTGTTTAAGAGCTTGATTACTGAATAGCTAGCCATGTTTCTTTAATGAAGTTACTATTTTTTTTTTCTCGTGAAGTCACAGATTGCCTTGTTCCACATGTTGAAGATGCAGAGGTTCATAACAAGACATACAGGACTGGCGATAAGTTAATAATCAGCTGTCATGAAGGATTCCAGATCCGTTACCCTGACTTAGACAACATGGTTTCCATATGCCAAGACGATGGAACATGGGATAATCTACCCATATGTCAAGGTTTAGTACTCCAGCACGTCCTGTTTTATAGCTCATGCATCTTGTGATAGTTTGCCAATATTTCTTCCTGCAGTTGTAAGAATGTCAGTGATCTGATAAGCTCCACAGTGCAGTGTTTGAGTAGTGCTGCTGCTAAGATTTTTTTGATTTCTCTTCCCCTTTGTTCACTGCAGGAAAGATGTCACTTCCTGAACATTCCCATGCTTATAATACTACTTTAAATACTGCTTTTTTGTTTGCAAAGTTCAAATCTGACACAGATACACTACATCAAAAAGTAAAAAAACAATCAAGGTAGCCAGTCAGAAGTTCTGATGGGCATCTTGCATTTTTTCACCAATTAATCTGTGGAAAAAATTAAGCTTCTAACTACACTTTATCTTCCTTTACCTTGTGCAAAAGGCAGGGTTGAAGGAGAGAAACTGGAACCTGTTCTTCTGTCAGAGTTTTCAGCAGAGCTGTTGATTAGATTCACAGTCCATTAAACCTTTACGTATTGACTGAAAATTCAGGGTGTGCACAGGGATGATTTTGGCCAGAAAAGCCATTAGCTGTAGAACCAGAAATATCAACAGCATGGAATCCCAGCTCAGCTTAGACTGTGAGAAATGGCCAGGGGTAAGCCAGCTTTAGTGAATGGAAATTCAATAACTCTGGGCTCCCTTTCCTTTCACAATTTTAATAAGCACGTCTGAGTACCACTGACTCTGTTTTAACCCAGTCACACCTTGGTAACAAGCCTGGCCCACGGAACAGCAGAGAGAGATTTTAACTGAGGAGCAGACTGGGTTAGTCCCAGCTTTCCTCGAACCCATCTGTCACCTGGTAGAGCTAACACTTCTCTGTAGGCACCTAATTACACTGTCACACCAATTTGCAGAGTCAGGGCAGGCAGGCAGGGGAGCTGGGACACTTCTCAGCAGCAATAGCACATCAGGCTGTCCCCCAAGATCTTGCCTTCGACTGTGGCAGAAACTTAGACATACAAACCAGGCTAGCTCAGCATTTTAGATGCACACATTGTGTCTGAACAGGCCTAAGAGCAAAGGAGAGGTTTTGCAAAACCATAGCAAAGCAGGTACCAGTTTTGGAGTATCTTATTAGTGATGGCATCACATGTGGCAGTATGAAGTGTTCAGCCCCTTTCTGTGGGGGTGCACCTCACATCTAATTTAGGTAGGTTAAGACTTTTGCAGTAGGGAGAGATGAATGCTTAAAAGATTGATTTGCAGATGCTATATCTGCCAAAGTTCCAGGTGCAAACTTTTTGACAGGCAATATTTACGGGGTAAGCAGAAGTACCCCAAATACCCCTTGGCTTGTTACTTCTGTTGCTGTGTTTATACTGTGAAACACAATCAATTGCTCCTGCTCAATAGTTGGTATTAACTGCTTTTCAAAATAAAAGCAGTGCTAATAAAAGTTAAGAAATCAATTGCACAAGACCCAAGTGCTGTGATTACCAGGTAGGCAGAGAATACGCAATTCAGACTCAAGACCCTGCCATATTTTGCCAAATTCCATAAAGTTACCGCAGAATTCCAGGATTTTGTTTTTGCCATGTCAGGCACTGGTAAGATCAAAGTCACTTGTCTACGTGCTCTAGGTAGGCTGTCAGTTACATTTCTACAGCCCTTTCATTACAAAAGGCAGGGGAGTCTTATGACACTAAGATGCCTTTTTTCCCTGCCAGAGCAGTGGGGAAGGATTGTAGAGTGTATAAGAATCTAACCTCTCTTTTTGCCATGTGATAATAATATTAATTACTGGTCTGGAATGATGTTACTTAGCAAAAAAAAAAAAAAAAAATCAAAATGAAGCTTTTCAAGCAGCTTGACTTGTTTGGAGACCTAGGAATTTTCACAAATGCTTGGCTGTCGTACAAATTCAAATAAATCTATGTCCTGCATGACCAGGAACATAATGAGCATTAAAATTCTGAGCCAGCAGGACTATATTTTCCCTGATACAGTTCAGAGAAGAGTAAGCTTGGTCCTGTGTGTGGGGCATTCTTGATCAGGATAGAAGCAGCAGCCAGCAGATAGGATGCTTGAAGCTTTATTTGAGCAGGGACATAACCAGCTGCTTCAACAGCTATTGAAATCGTTGCTCTGGTGGTACAGCATGCTGCATAAAGCTTTCCAGCTTTTTTTTGTGTTTTCTTTTGGGTTTGTTCCTCTCCCTCAAAAGACCATTGCAAGGAAATGGCTGCTTGAAATGCTGCTGAGGCTTTTTGTTTTAAATGCCAGTGCTTTACAAGAAGATCTCAGACTGATTTTTGTTTCCTGCTCTAGCTTAAAATTATGTGAGTCCTATGAACATCCTTCACAAATTCCTAGTAGTGGCAAGAGACCTACTTATGGACTGCCATAATGCAGCTTCCATTAGTCACATAATTCTAAAACATTATTTTTCATTCCATGATTACTAGTCATTTTTTCTCCACATTATTGCAAATTAAAAAATTAAACAGTATCAAGTATTACCCAGAGGGCCATTTCTAGGGCCATGAGGAATGACATGTTACAAAGACATGCCATCTGTTAAATTCACTGCTCTTTTTGCCCCAAATTTGGTTGGTGACCATTTAACTGTCACTGCTCAGTACCAGCCATGATACAAATCCCCAGGTAGTAATTCCAGAAGTAGAACTGGAACATAGTCTCTGGTTCTGACTACATTTACAATTTCTGATGATAACAGGTACTTTAACTTTTTGATAACCTAGTCTGAGACCTCGCTCACTGTTTATCATGGGACTGCTCCTAGGAAGTCATGTCCCTTTAGACTTTCTCAGACTAGAATTTCGAAGTCATTAATTCTGCCTGCAAATCTTTTACAGTTGCGTGCACTTTGTCACAGGAGCGGTTTTAATATTTAAGAGGGTTTACATGCCTGTCATTTTTAGGAGGAGGAATAAAACTCAGTTCTATAAATGACAGTCTTTATTTATCAAAGATTCTACCTCAAAAAGAAATTGCCATCTGCTGAAACGGTGAATGTTTGTTAAACAAAATACTATTGGTTTCAGAAAACCTTTCCTGGATTTGTTGGGAGTGAAGCCCACGCTAGCAAAGCAACAAAACAACAAAAGGGTTTGAAGCAGGAAAATGAGGCAGATATATCTGAGGGAGATCACGCAGACATGCCATTCATAGTGGAGAGGATGAAAAATATCACACTCCTCAATTTAGAAACTGTAACTGAGATGTGTGAAGATGACTGAGATAAGCACTTGATAATAAAAGAAACCTCCCTCTTCTTAATTTGCAGGTTGCCTGAGGCCGTTGGTTCTTCCTCATAGTTACATTAACATATCTGAGTTCGGGGCCTCCTTCCCTGTAGGAACAGTGGTGTATTATCAGTGCTTTCCTGGATATAAACTAGAAGGGCCAGAGATCCTTGAGTGCATGTATAACCTTATCTGGTCAGATAGCCCACCTAGGTGCCTTGATGTGGAAGGTAAACCTCTTACTGTTTGTTTCTCTTTCTGGTTTGCAAGACCTGCATGCTCTCTGTGGTTGAACTCAGGGCTGTAGCCACGGTCGCCCTCTCGGTGACGCTTCCTTGCCCTGGCTGTGCAGAGCCTGTGTGGGTTCTGCTGGGTGCAGCCTGCTGTGCTTCGCTGCACCCTCAGCCAGGGCTGTTCCCAAGTGGTGTTTGCTCTCGCAGGTGCAAGAGGGAAAGCTCCTAATGATTGCCTGGCTTTTAAAGTGCAAACTCTCTGCTGCCTTTCTGATCAAAGCGCTGACGGCGTTACGTAACTCACCTTCCTGTGCAGATGGTCAGAGCTCCTACACATATGGAAAGATTTCCATGATCAGCTAAAAAATACCCCACAGAAGCCCTGAGTTTGGGCTGTGCCAGCTGCAGTCATTATTCGGCGCCGCTCGGCGCTGCACACTCGAGTGTTCGCTGTCTCTCGTAGTAGTTAACCTTAAAGAAGGATTGACAACTAAAACGACTGAGCTAATTTATTGATGGGAAACATAAAAACCATTCAGTGTGAAGCAGGTAGATCCTACTGAGCCAAAAGGAATAATCTGTGACTAGAGCTGGGATGGAGGGTGTTGTAGTGCATTTGTATTTGCATCCCAGGCATTTAAAACAGTGATACCGGATGGATTGCTCCATACATTGCCAAAACTGCATAAACTACCCTCCTCCATCTTCACACCTTGAGTGAAACATCCTAGGGAGTCATGAGAATCCAAATACATCCTCTACATTTCACTCCCATAAAAGAAATACATATTTGTTCTATTTCAAGCCTGTAAGGAAGCTCTCTATATGTAGAATTTAGCTAAAAGCAATTACAGGAATTCATACGTGATGCTTATATCACTGAACTAAATGCTAAGCATTCTGGAAGTGCAAAAATTTGCCAAAAGCATCAACAAAGCGACAAACTGCACAAAAATAACTAAATGATCCTTATTTTTAGCTGACAATTCAAGTTCGAAAATTCAAAAATGCCTTTGCAATTTTGGAATGACAAAACAGGATGACTTTTTGTTTGTTTATTTAGCTTACCATGAAAGATTAATCCTCAATCAGCTCTATGTAAGCTGGTTTTGGAAGGCTTGTTTGTTGTTGTTTATAGCGTGGAAAACACATTAAAAAATCAGAAGGGCCCTGTTAGGCTTAATTCAAACAATATAACTGATTTGAGAAAAATGACAGTTCTTCAACCAGAAAGAGCATGAAACTCAAGTATGTGAAGCAGAAAAAGCTGTGTCTTACTGTCACTTAACACAGGTGAGCATCCCAGCTGCTATCAAAATACCCGAGAAAACCCATGTGCTCATTGCTTCTTGCTTGTATTATAAAGTCATAGAGAGGCTCTTTTTCTTGATAATTTAAAATGTGAGGCAAGAACTTCTGCCCTGACAGTTCTGCATTTTAAATTACACGTCAAAAGTTGTCATCCCCACTCAACTGGGATGATCTGGAGTGGGAGGATTGGTGTGTGCCAGATGCTGGGCCAAGGCCATCAGGGAGGCCTCCTGAGTTCTGATTTCTATTCTGCCTCCCTTTGAATCATTTTCCTGCTGCTCTCTCTAAATGCCAAAACTTCCCATGGTGGTTTCACGTGGGCATCCCGTCAGTGCATTCGTTAAGTGAACCACAGGAGTCCAAAGCTGGAGCACAACACCTGCAAGAGCTGGTTCTGCTCAGCTTTGGGAGAGAAGAGGGAGCTTCCAGCAGCACTGAAAGGTCACTCCTGACAGCTCTCCTTGTGAACTCTGCTGTAGGGCTACTTCAGCAGTTGTGCAGTGATCCTCAAAATGAATCCAGATAGGTAAAATCAACTCGAGATGCCCTTGTTTGAAAGTGCTTGTTCAAGTGATTTATGCAAGGAGTGCCAGTCTCCAGGAATCTTGTTACAATCCACTACTCTTAATAAGTGGACAAAATTCCTTCCCTGAATATTTTTTTATTGTCCACCTTGCATTCCAGTGCCAAGCTCATTTTTCAGCATTCTTTTTATGTGTGCAGTGTAATCTCACCAGGCAGTATTTTTCGCAGAGGAAATCTGCAAATAACGAATTAATTCCATTTATTTCTTTCCATGTTCAATTAAAAATGTATTGTAATGACATTTCCTACTCAGTATTTTCATATGGTAATAATTAAAGGCAAATGAATGCTAGGAAGCTTTAGCAAACCATTTGAGAGCTTTTATTCTCCTATAAACAATACTGCTTACAACTTCCTCATTTAGATGTATGTTCTTGCTGAAGCCTCTGCAGAGGGATTTCCTAAATTTGTGTGTAGTCACAAAAATACTATACGTCAATCTGGTGATTTTTTTCCTCTTTGTTAGGGCAAATAAATTCTGAATGAAGGGTTTGTAGCTCCGTGTAAACAGAAGGTCACACCAGGGACCACGCAGCTTCTTTTGTACATCAGAAATTTTTGCTGTTAGGGAAGGAAGTTTTTTTTCTGGTGGGTGACATCAGTGCTGCTTTAGTCAGAGCAGAGAACAGAAGCTGTGTCACCTGGCACTGAAGTGCAGCCAGCAGTGCAGAGCTGAGCAGCGACTGCTCAGAAACAGCTGTTTGCATCTGGCCAGGGCAGTGGCTGTGGCTCTGGAAAAAAGGGTGCCTCTAGCTCAGGTTGCCAAGTATTTGCTGGTATAAGATCCTCTTGTTAAATGCTTGTACCTTTGCCAGATTTAGAACATTTGGATAGATTTTTGAGTGTCTGCCTGAAGCTGAATCATTGGGGCGGCTTCAGTTGAAGTGGTTGAGTGGTATCAGAGAAGGACAGTAAAGGAAACGGTGTTGCTTTACCAGTTCTAGAAAACTTTACAGTCATTTAGAGGATAAGATGAAGCATCTTCACACTGAATTTTCTTCTTCTTTAACTTTCCTAATTTCCTTTTTTCTAGTGGAATTCCACAATTATGCAGAAACTTTTAAAACCTTCTTTTGTACTGAAACTCAATAGACACTTCCAAGAAAATTGAAGGAAAATGGGCTTTGGGTTTTTTAATATGATTTTTAAATTACTAGTTTGGGGTTAATTATCCATCTGTAGAAACTGACATAAGTTAGTGATTGCCTTCTGTAAAATCTGATATGCAAAACATGGGTGCAGAATTAATGAGAGTGAAGAATACCACATGGGGTATAAATATTAATTGTAAAACAAATCAAACGGCTTCCAAAAACATCAGAGGAGAACAAAGACTTGAAAACATACCTGTATGGAACTCTGTGAAATGAAACATTTAAAACTAGGAAATGTTTATGATATGGTACTTTAAAGTGAATTAAGATATTACACAGGATTTTGAGGGGGAAAAAAAACCAACAAACAACAAAAAAACCCCAAAACCGAGAAAACAAGAAACCCCTAACCAAACTGAAAAAAAGAACCCTTGGCCATGAGTACTTTGTGAACATGATCTGCATATGATTACATTCCTTGCCATCTGGAGTCTTTTAATTTTTCATGCCCTCTGGAAATATTCCAACGAGATGTAAGGAATAGTTCTTATAAAGAACTGAGTGGGGAGTGGCAAGGGAAGCAGATAAAGAGAGGAAAGGCTGGGAGGATTTGATTATAGTGCCAGAAAATAAAGCAGTTGTATGGATAGTTTCATTGAGAATTCCCAGCTTTGCATTTAAGAGTAAAAGGGAAAACAGGTTGATTCAATTTGCAAAAAACAGACATGATCCTGTTATCTACAATGTCTTGTTTCAGCAGCGTCCCACCTGAACAGAAAAGCTGGTCTTGCAAGAAATCAGATATGTTGCAATATCAAAACTACATTCTGCTTTCTGGGACCAGCAGATTCTCTAGCTGAACTTAAACTTGAAAGACTGTAAAACAGAAAATTTCAAAATTTCGTAGGTAGATTAGAAATTAAAATGAAACAAACATGAGGAATAGACTTCAAAGGGGAGAGTCAATAAACAGAAGAGAGTAAAAACACAGAAAGAACCTGAAGGTATTTCCAAATTCTGGAATATAAAACCACCTCATTGTGAGGGTAGATGAAAAGATACAAAGCTAAGCAACCATAAAGGTACTGACAGGATTCTGAAAATTATGGAAACTGTGGAAGAAAGATAGGAGAAGGAAGGAATTAAGAAATTATACAACAAAGCCAGATGTGCAAGGGAACCCAACCCCCCTTACCTGGGCACCAGGAGATTTCTGGAGAATTAAAAGGGGTTAGCCAAATAAAAATCAAAACCAACAAAATATGCTGCAGAGAAAAAAATACTCCGGAAAGACAGTAAGAAAACAGAACAGAGCTTTAAAATTTTTCTTCTCATAAGCCTGGGGATAGACACTCATAGAGAGAGGCTGATAATTCTTACTTAGAACCTAGAAGGTAAAGGGTATGACAGAAGAGAGTGATATTAGAGATAAAGTGCCATAGCCTTGTAATAGTTCAAAACAAAATAGCTGAGACTTTGTAACCAGCTACGTGCAGGAGACTTTGAAGGAAAGCTTCACAGATCTACATTCTTCCATAACAATTCCTGATGCCACAAACAATGATTGACACCAAGCTGTCTATCTGATAAACTAGACACTTAAAATCTTTTAAATTCTTGAAGGAACATAAAGCAACACTCTGAGAAAAAAGGATAGAAGTCAGCTTGTAATCAGTTATGTTCAGGAGATGGGAGGAAGTCAGCAATCTTAAGCCTGAGATGTTATGCACTGGATGTTATACAAACGGATTTCTGTCTGTGTTTCTCTGCTGACTTTGAGAAGGCTTAGATAAATTCCAACATGACAGACTGATGTGTATCCTCAGGGATGATAATGTTGATGCAGCACATCTCCAACAGATGGAAGTCCTATAGAGGGAGCAGAGGGCAGCAATACAAGCAAGTTATGAAACACTGTGGTATTGAGAAATTAAGTGAGGTAGATACCAGGATTCTGTTACAGGTTTACGCCTACTCAGCTTGCAGGCAGGAGGGAGAATAAATTAAATATTGCTCAACTGCCAAAGAGGTCATCCAGGTTAACTGAGTTAATGTTAACATAGGACATATTGATAGCCTGGTTTTTAATAGCTCTGACTACAGTGGTATTTCACTGCCCACAGCAAAATGTGTGACTCAGAAGCTACAACCAGCAGTAAATGCTCAAGCAGCAGCAGACAACCATATATCTGAGGACCTTTACTAGAGCAACACCTTTATGTCAGTGACACCTCCAGCCTGACACCCAAAGGATGAATAGGCTGACAGTGTCTCACCCTGGGGGTGCTTGTCGTGGAAAGCAAGTGTGATGAAGTTAAAGAGTATATTTTTCTTTAGAAAAAGTATTTCAATAATTCTGCTTGTTTCTGCACTGTAGACAGTTGATTCATTCATCACCCAGGAGTGCAGAAATTATATGCATCCATGTATGAGTGTGGAAGGTGAACACTTTACCTTGGAGTATCTGGATTTTTGTGCTGTTGGAAAATGCCGAACTTGATCTGTTACCCACAGCTGAAGAGGTGTGGAAAAGAATTGAATTCAAAAGGAGCACAGAGACATGAAATGCTAGACAGAGAAGTCAAGTTATTCTGCTAAATAGTCATCCAATCTCTTAACTCCAGCAGCTGTATTACAAATGAAACATGAAGAAAAATAGTCCAAACCCTAGACAGAATGGATACACAACAAAGTGGGCTTTTTGCAGCTCTTGTTGTGGGGGATGGAGGGTTTAGAGAACAGGCTCCAAGTCAAAGACGTTGAAGAACATAAATAGCATTATATTTCTAAGTGACTGCTCCTTTTTTGCATTGCAGAAATCTTCTTTGATTTTGGCTGGGATTTAAATAGATGACTTCTCCAGTGTTTGTAGTTTTTCTAGAAAGCAACAGAATAACATCTTGTAATCTGTTTCTTTCATGTCTTTGGTATTGCTTGTTGCACAGGGCTGCCACAGTAAATCATTGTTTTACACCTGCTCTAACACTTCTGTGCCTTTCAGAGACTCCTTAGCATTTCCAGAATCAGCCAGACATCCCAACTTATTCATGGAGCCATAATTTCTGCCCGAAGTTCCATATGAGTTCCAGATGCGTGTAGTGTTTTACCCATAGTGCTTTAAATACACTGTGGGTTAGGTGGGGGAAAGCAGACAAAAATTCTTCCTCAGAGTTATTTTATGATATTAATCTTCAACTGTATCTGACAAGGCTGCTTGGAAGGGAAAATAACACATTGCCTACCTTGGAATCTCTGTGCTTTATGGACATGCTCATTCAATTTGGCCGCATGGTGCACTCACAGAACATCTTCCACAAACGGAGGGAACTGTAGCTATGGACTCTGTGCAGCAGGAAGTCACTTGTTTGTTTCCAGAGATAAAACCCAGTATTTAAAGGGTGGCATTTTCACCAATCGGTGTAGGCAGGCATTGGGAACTGAACATAAATAACAGAAACTAATACTCCTCCATGCCTTCCTGATTTTGTGAGATAGTTTGTGAAATTACAGTGCTAAGATCANTTTTTTTTTTTTTTTCCCTTGTAGCTCTCCATTGGGAACGGGACTTTGTGCTTTTTCCTTCCTTATGTGGTATAACTTGATTTCCTCCTTGACTTAGCCTTCAGCTAAGCCCTGGATTACAGCTTGTCTATTCCAGCATTCCTTGTCTCCATCAGTCACTGATGACTGGTGTAGGTAGCCCCAGACAAGCTCAAGGGATCCTTGCTTATAACAAAGAAGAAAAAGCTGTTTTAAAAAGAGGGATTAAAGTAATGTAAAAACACAGTGATACATCCAGCTTTCAGTGAGCACTGGCTTTTTCAGACATTCCTGACAGGAGCCTTTGGCTGTCTGGTTTTCTTAGCCAGTTTTCTGACTGCTCTCTCTCTCTCCCTTCCATTTCCATTATACTTCTAAGCACTTTGACCTTTTCTAGTCCTCAGGTTATCCTGAGATGCCTGTCAAATACCCAAGACTTGATTTATTTTGGAGTTTTCTAAATCCTTCCTGCAAAGTGTCTGTGTAGTCCCCAGCATCTGCTTCTCAAAGTCCTAAAAAGACCATTGCTGATCATAAAACCACCCACTCATGAGGGAAGGAAGAAACAAAATTGGAAGCAAATGATGAAGAAAGCCAAAATTATCTGCTGTAATTGAGACCACAGTGCTCCAAGCACTCACATGTTAATAATGAATATAAATATTTCTTTAAATATAACTGTGGGCCATTTGCTAAAAGAAGTCCCAGCTCTCTAGCTGCAAACTTGATCAATTTTTTGTAGTTTAAATGAAACTTTCACTGTTTAACTTATAATTTATAGGAAAAAAAGATCACTTGGGGTGTGCTTCATCCTGTATTTGTTGTGAAATGCATTTGAAACTAAAGACTTCAGCATTGATATCAATGTTTCTCAGCATACTGTGCTGGGAAGGGCAGAATTGTTGAGGTTGAGTGTCAATTTGGCATGATGCTCCTGTAGGAGCTCAACTGACTGGAACTGCAAAACCTGCTGTGTAATTTGCAGTTCCAGGAAGGAAGTGTGTACCATAAGTGATTGTAAAACACTGTTTGTTTCCATTTTGGAATCTATCTAATTTTAAATTATTATTGAAATATGCTTGAAATATGCAGTTTTATACTGTTTCATGAAATTCTCATCAAGATGGTGTTTGTCAAAGCTAGACCAGAGAAGCAGCTTTTATTTCAAAACTTAATTATTCAATTCATTTCACACTGTGTAGAAGGTGAGAGGTTCTCACAGTGTGCACATTGAAAGGCTTACCTCGCTGTCAGAGCTGGTTCAGAGTTACCCAGGGGTGATTTTCTAGGGGCACAGGCAGCAGTCTGGAGCCAGGAGACCTGGGGTATGTTCCTGGCTGCTTGAACATTGATTTGCTGAGTGGTTGAGAAGAAATTGCTTACCTGTTAGGTGTCTTTTCAGTAGAAAACATCTAAGTGGCATTGTGAAGGTTAAGTAATCAAGAAAGGTTAAGATCAAAAAGAATTTGGATACTATTGGCTAAGAGTACAAGATTATTAATAATTCTTGTTCTAGGCTTTCAAGAAATAAGTTCTCTGGTAACTTGAGAGTTCAAAGTAAGGATCTTGTATCTTCATTACTTTACATCCTCAGTCAGGCTTAAATAGGATTTACTTTTTATGAGTGCTCATTTGTTTCCACTAAACTTTCTGTTCTGTTATTACTCTTGGTGCCGTTGTTTTGCTGTGGGAATGAGTAATCAGAAAAGTTCCTGAAAGCATGGCATCACTCTCAGAATACAAATTCAACAACCTCCAGGTTTGTTCCAGTACAGCTGTAGGCACCAAGTCTCCCTTCACAGTGCCAGCAGCATTTGTTATAGGAATGTTTCATTAGGATATTGTTAAGCTGATGTTCATGATAAATGAACATTTACTCCAGTAATGCTTCCTGTTCTGCTTACATTCCTGTCATTTAAAAAAAGTCTCATTAAGCAGCTGTTCTTAGAAGGAGATGTTTTGACAGTGCTTATTTTAAAGCAATCGTATCTGCTATTTCCTTCCTTTAACAAACCTCTAAATTTCTTCTTCAAGCTTTTGATTGGATATGAGGGGTTAAGTCCAGCAGTTTTCCTTCCATCCTACTTAGAATACCAGACATTTTAATGGGAAGTTTTGTTTTGCTATTTGAGAATTAAAATACATTGGGTTTTGTACATTTCTGTAAATTGAACTCTAAGTAGAGTAGAGTAGAAAAATCCCTTTTTTAGTATTCAAAGTGCAGAATGAATTTCCTCAGGCTCTGTACTGTGCAGTACAGGTGTGATTCATTTGCTGATAATACCTGTTGAAATGGACAGGTCTGTCAGGTGAACTGGACAGAAATTCTTCTGAATATGAAAGAGAAACTTCTTGGTTAATGATTTGTTTTATTCTGAAGGTATGAAGGCTGATGACACTGAGTGAACCAAGACACCAAGTTTATTAGCACAGTGTTCATAAAGAAGCAGGAAAAGGAACAAATGTAATCTTCATCTTCTATGTTCCTGTAAAAAATACAGTTCTCAGATCCTGCATCCCTAAGCATGTGTTGGTACAGAGGCAATATATGGAAAAGGATCCCTCCTTGGGGCCCAGAAGCCAGACAGTAAAGCTTCAGGGGGCCACCCTCGATGGGAAGGGTCAGACCTGCTGGGCACACACAGCTGTGCTCTCATGGAGTAAGTGACAGCTTGAATTAAACCTTGTCTGGGATGCCGTAGCCAGGTGACAGGTGTCCAGATCCCTGGTGATAATCATTGTCCTGATGTGCACAAAAATGACAAGTGAGGGTCAGGAGAAACCCTTGGTGTCTTCTAGTTTGTGAGCAAAGCAGAGAGTCTCCCCCTCTCAGATGATTCTCTAAGTGACACACACCAGCATTTTCCTGCACAGTGGAACTGGCAGGTTTTTATCTGTGTCTTTCTCATCTGGAAGTTTCATCTTAATCTGTTCTCACTCTTTGCATAATGAGCAGGCGTTCACAATGTGTTTGGAAGAAGTGTTATTCTTTATAAGGTGCAAATATCTCTAATCCTCTCCACCCCTGTGTCAAACAGAAATGGCTGGCCTTACACTGGAGTTTTCTGCTAAACCAGCTAACCGAGAAATTAATGTCCTACACAAAAGGTGAACTAGTAGATTGAGACAAATAATCACAGGTAGAAAACAAACTTACTTGTTCCTACCCCTTATTTTTTTTGTAAGTAAGTGTCCTGTACTTCAAGACATTTTTGCTTTTAGTTTTTGGCTCACATAAAAAATGCTGGGCAAAACCTGAGTGATTTACCACTTGTCTATTTGGACCACAGACTAAAACCACTAGCCTTTGAACATTGACTTAAAAAATGGGGTTTGAGCAGTGTAAATATTTGTAACTCCACTGTTATCTCTCTACCAGAGGCTTTTAAAAAGTCATGCAATGTCTTTATTCTGTGCCATTGATACTAATTGAGAATATGCTAATGCCAAAAAAACTTCCTTCCCTCCTCCAGTTCCAGTGTCAACATTGCAGAATTACTGCAGCATCCTCCGGGCAGAGTTTAAAAAGCTTCTTGACCTTAATGGGTAGGAAAAATCACTGGCTGGACCTCATTAATTCCTTGAGTGCCCTCAGCCTGTGCCACCCTCCCCTGGCCCTGCTCCAAGGGATGTGGCTCTGCAGAGGCTGTGATGGAGAGGACACTCCGTGGGGCAGAGCAGCCCTTGCCTCTGCTCCAGGCCACAGTGTCACACTGCTGGGAACACAAGGCTCAGCTCCCCAGGTTTTAAGCTCTTCTTGGTAGTGCTAGTCCTTCATTAAAATCAGCCAGAGCACAAAGCTGATCTCAGAGGAGAGCCCTCAGCTCCAGCAGCTCCTAGGAGCAGGCAGGGAAGTCCACCAAATCGAATCAGGAATCCTTCCCTTCAAACTCCTTGAGTAACAGGACTCTTGAGCATCCAGCAAGGGATTTGTTTGCCATATAAACACAATTGCTCTTTCTTTTTGATGAATGATTCAACTTTTCAGCTGAGAATGCTGACCTATAAAGTTCCTGTAAATCCTCTTACAGTCTGTGGCCAATTGCTGTACAGAGACAGATTCAGAGACCTGGGATCACCTGCTGCAGAACCACCAGCAGACTCTGTTTGAAATATGTCCTTTCCTTTGCCAAGCTCCAAAGTTAAGGGCACAGGCATGTGGTCTTTTAATGCTGGTCATCAGAAAATACTACTGGATTATCCATGCTGGATGTTGTAATTAGAGCATTAAAGTCTCCAAAGCCTTATAAAGTGAAGATGCTGAAAGCTGTTGGTAGTAAAGATTTAGTATCATATTTAAGAACAGCACTTAGGGCTTTTTTTGATCTGTGAGAACTTTCTGAAGTAGAATTCCCTTGTTTCTATGATTATTGTGCATACTGCTATTGGCTTTGGCAGTGAAAATGTACTTGTCAGATATGATTTTATTGTAATCAGTTATCGCTATTTTCACTCTGTGACTTTGATGCATTTGCCTGAAGTCCATGGCCTGTAGTTTCCAAACACCATTAGGGTTCATCACTGGGAATGCTAGAATTTTAACTTTCCTAAAAAACTTCAGTGGCCATAGGTTTGTCACCGGAGTTTCCCTCCATATTTGAACTGACACATTCCTTTAATCCATGTAACCAGTATCATACACTGGCATCTGGCATAAATAAGGGTTCAGACCCTATAACATGACCGCCTCTGCACTAAAAATTTTCTGTCCAAGAGAGTTCAGCAGCCCTCCAGACTTTCATAGTGTTTCTTTTCTATGATCAAACCAAGGGCACTTGCTGGCTGTCCTCCCACTGGCTTTAAAGGATCTTGGATCAGGATGACCATGGGAACAAAGTGAGTTGAGAAAAGGACTGAGTGTATGACTAACTGCCCAGAGCTCAGAGTGAGTTCATTTAGGGTTGTTTGTGATGGATCTTTGACTTGATTTGTGAAAAGAGGCTTGGAACCTGAGTGCTACAGACTGTACTGGTGGCCAGTTTGCCCATGGAAGTGTTAAAGGAATCCTGAAACTGCTTGAACATGAAGTTCACGGGAGGTGGTGAGTGATACTCCAAGTGAGTTCGAATCCCTGGCTCTTGCAGTCCAGTTGACATAAGAATGAAGCACTGTTTCAGCTGAGCTAAAGGCCCTCAGTTTCAAACCTGTTCCATTGCATCTGTTGGTTCCCAGTGCTGCATGCAGGAGCTGTTGGCAGGTATGACTCTGTAAACCTCAGCTAATTCATGACTAATACTTGGCAGGGCAATAAAAAATTGTTTGCAGGAGTTTCCAGGCAGCACCAATACACAAGGATTTCTCTTGAAATATGGATGTGTCCGTGGAAGGGGTGGCACCCTTTTTAGTACTGGGGACATATCCTACACAAAGAGAGATACTCTCATTTTTGGGTGTTATAAAATACACCTCTGTTTGTAAACAGACTGACAGCTCCGTATCTGGGTTGTCCCCACAGTGTATAGCTTTAAATCTGCCTGGAAATGTGTCATTCCTGAGCTGACCCACATTGCTGGGATGCCAGCTGTGAGGGATTTTTCTATTCAGCAGGCTCTTTTGGCTCTCAATGACATTAAGAGGTTAGGGATGATGTAGCAGCTACATTGCTGGAGGGGAAAATGAGTTTTTCTGAGTGTTGCTCTTTGTGATAAGGTGTGCTCTACTTGCTCATTGCTGGAAAGGTTGTGGGCATCTACACATCTCTTGCACACTGCCAGAGCCTAGCAAAATACAGTTGCAGAGGAGCTTAAATTGCTCTCTTCCTTTGTTCTCTAAGCATAGGTAATAAAAATGTACCTGGTTTCCTTATGGTAAGCCAGGATCTTGGCTTTCACTGATCGTTTTCTTTTTAATACAAGAATTAGTAATAGGTGCTTTCCTGCTATTTCAGTCTGACAACCTCTCCCTCATCTTAAGAAAATTGTTTTCAATCTTGAGTTGACTTCCCAGTAAAGTATTGCTCTTTCTTGTGGGCCCAGAGACGTTGGAAAGTGTGCAGAACATTGAGGATGTGAATTTTTATGTGAATTACTTACTCTGATTTCAAGTTATTATTAAGCCTTGCCAGTGGAAATGCAAACAAAACTGTGTCTCCAGAGGATGGGGAATAGACATTGCTGCACATTGTAATCAGCCTCTCTTGAAGATTCATTTAATATCTTGTGTATTTTTTTTATGAAATGCATTATTCATGTAACAAGATTCACAGGGAGAAGCAGCTGAATTGTAATTTCTGGGAAGATTCTTCTTCCAAGAGATGTCATTTTCATTATTTAAATCAATGCAGTAGGTCTTGGCTGCATGAGGGAGGCATGAAGTGAAGGGAAGGGCCTGTAGATGGGGCACTGAGCCAGCCAGGAACTGCCTCTGAAGGGAAATAAAAGCAGCCATCCAGGAACTGAAGCCCCTTTTGGGTCAGTATGCAGTCATTTGAAACATCATTACACTTTTTAGGGTTTTTTTGCCCTGTGCTAGGAGCGCTTAAGAAAGCAGTAATCAACCAACACTTACACAGTGGAAAAGTTTCCTCTCTTGTAAAAATACTGTTTGTGAGCTGCTTTCCCCACTGCTGTTTTCCAGAGTGCTCACTCAGTCCTCCATGGAATTCATCTGCCTGGGCTGTCATTCCAGGGCCTACAGGAAAAGTCACACATGTTTATATTGCAATTCTCTCTTATTTACCTAACCCTAAGTAAACCACTCCACTTAATTAACACAGGCTCAGCCTCTGCTATATTTAAGACCTCACTCCACCAGTGGTCCCACTGAGATTAGTTGGGCTGTTCAGAAATAACAAAACACAAATACCACCATTAGACTTTAAGCTCAACTTAATAAAATTACAGTGATACAAACTGCACATGGTTAAGCAACACTAGGTGCTTTGCAACTCTTGGAGCACTGCTGATGGCAAACTTATTTTTAAAAGGAATTTAATTAATGCATATAACCATTTAATTACGTTAATGAAATAAAAAATAGCATGTTACAGCTGAATTAGAAATGCTTCATGATGAGCATGAGTCTCCTTATTTTGACTGCCCCGCTCCATCCCCGTGCAGCCACCTGATGGGCATGTGTCCCCTTTTGTCTTCCTCTCACCCTCCTCTTCCCACAGAGGATTGGAAGCTTCCCTCAGTGATCCCCTGGCATGTGCATCCCTGCACTGCTGTGGATGGGCTCCTGGGCAGTGTCCTGGTGCCGCTGGGACGTACCCAGAACCGCAGGGAGCTGAGAGGGAGCCTGAAGTGTGCCTGCTGCATTTTGACACTCTGGAGCTGCCCAGCAGTGCCTTGCTGGCATTCATGTCTTTCTCCTTTTCCCTTTGCTTGTTCGCCCAAGTTTGTCCACTACCTCCAATGGTGAGTCACGGAGACTACATCTGCCACCCGCGGCCGTGCGAGCGCTACAACCACGGCACGGTGGTGGAGTTCTACTGTGACCCCGGCTACACCCTCACCAACGACTACAAGTACATCACCTGCCAGTACGGAGAGTGGTTCCCCTCCTACCAAGTGTACTGTGTCAAAACAGGTAAAGGACAGCCCTATCCTAATAGTCCTGTCTTCTTACAGCCCCTCTTTTTGGAGCAGATTTGTGGGTTGGTAACACCTGGTGAACTTTGTGTCATGGTTAAGTCATGAGCACTGATTTTAAGATGCTGCTATTTTTTTAACTCCTTTTCAAGAGTCTCAGGTTTTGAAAAAGGCTAAATATAATGCATTCCCAAGATCCTGAATGATTCTAAACTATTTTGATCATCTCTTCAAATGTATTTTTTAACGTCTAGATATTTTTATATATATGGAAGCTAAGGTCAGATTGCATGTGTAAAAGACCAGTCAAGGGGAAAAAGCAAGATCCAGCCTCTGTGACAGCTTAATGTTAAGACTGCATTTGGTACACGGCAGAGGGTTTATGTGTGTTTTCACAAGTTGCATATAAAAAATGTCCAGTCCTAACAGGCACTCCTGAGTAGTGTTAAATACAAAATAATAACAGGAATAAACAAGCACAACTCTTGTATTGTCTTTCTGTTACAGAACAAACCTGGCCAAATACACAGGAGACCCTCCTGACTACATGGAAGATAGTGGCATTTACTGCTACCAGTGTTTTATTAGTACTGCTACTGGTTATTTTAGCCAGGATGTTCCAGACCAAATTTAAGACACATTTCCTTCCACGGTTTGTACTGGTTTCTTTCTTATTTTGAAGGTTGAGGGCCTTGATTCAGTTTTCACACTCAGCACTCCTTTCTAGAGAGATGGAGCAGCTCATGAGCCTTTTAGATACTTCGTTCTGCTCTGAGCAGAAGTCCTTGAACCACTGGTGTGGAAGGGCACACCCAAAAACCTGCAGTAGTCCTTCATGCAGCTAAGATAAAAGGCAAAGTTTGCCAGATTCACTCTGGGAGTAATTATTGCTCTTCTATTGGGAGCTGCTGCTTCTGCCTGTAAAAATAGCTGGCAATATTTTTAAATACTCGTTTTCAGGTGCTGGGGGAATTAATTTTTTAACTACTGTAGACTTAGTAATGTAAGTTTTAAGAAAGAATTTCTTTTTTCTCTATGGACAAATTTATACTAAAGGTTTGCTTTACCCTCATTAGTGTTATTTTCATCACAATTAATAAATATCTCCTGCATCTTCCTTTATTTCCATAAAATATCATGGAGCTGGGACCATTTGTTATTGATTGAAATAGTGCTCTTCATGAGGAAGGCCTATAGACTGGACTTGTCTAGCTCACTAAAATGGCTTTCAGTCCTCTCCTTTTCAGATGTTTTCATGTCTTAAAGGTACCTGGGACCAGTTCCCTCCTGCCTGGACTATACTGTGTTTAATAGGCTACTAAACAGAAACTTAGGGTTTAACAGACCTTCCCAATTATATAGAAGTGTTTTGCTTAAAAAAGAAACCAGCTTAATATTGGTTAAGGAGGTCTCCATCCTTTGAAAGCAAGGCCTGAAGGAGGCCACAAGTCTGGCCACCAAACCCTTGTCATCCAGCAGCAGTGATCTCAGCGCCCATTTACTTGGGCTGTAAACACTTTTGTGCTCTAGCATACATTTTGCCAGGGGTTCAGACACTTCTGCCTGGTGAAATACATCTGTCATCTTCTATCCATGACACCTAGTGTGCACAGTGCAGCAAATGGTGCTCCTTATCTCTTCTGCATACCTGTTTACCTTCTCTTCTTGGAACTGTTTTTCCCATTACTTGGAACTGTTCTTCCCATTACTGGTTTCATTTTTTCCGATTGTAACAGATTCCCCCTGTCAAGCCAAGCATAGTTTGGCAAACATTTCTGTGAACGTTAATGACCCTGTAGCTTCATCTGGCATGACTGGAAAGTGCTGTGTTTACTGGAGCTCAGCAGTTGCTCCGAGTTGCTGCTGACATGCTCCTGCTCTCCGCCATAACCTTTCTGTGTTTGACATAGAGGCAACCAGGAGGGCTCCATGGGCGACCCCGACTTCGTGGTGGTGGATGGCGTTCCTGTCATGCTGCCTTCCTACGATGAAGCTGTCAGCAGTGGCCTGAACACCCTGGCACCCGGATACTCTGCTGCCGCAGACCAGGGGCATATTTTGCAGACGGAAGATCAGAATCCTCCTGCTTACCCTGGTCCCAGGATTCCAGACACGCAGCCCAGTGAATTTGAGACCTGTGACAGTAGGTCGGGTTCCTCTGAACTGCTCCAAAGTTTGTACCCATCCCTGACATGCCAAGTGGCAGCGCTTCCCGGCTCAGATCGAACTGACGTATCCCATAGCGCTGACGGGGACGCTGCATCCACCAGTCCCCGGATCGATATCACAGATGGTGAGTCTTGCATAGGTGCAATAGGTGAGTCCATGAACAGGGGACATCATTTGTTTGTACTGGCAGAGCAGGACTGCACCCAGCTGACTCGCTCGTATTTTCTCCATGGTTTTGTCTGCACCTTAATTTGAAACTTTTTTTAAATCATAAAACCCCATGGTTATAGAATTTCATGTCTGTGATATGTCCTTGCTCACTGTGGTGCATGTGGTTTGAATGCCAGGCCAGAAGGCTCCTGTCCAGATCCCAGTCTCATCAACAGGGATGTCAGCAAACACCTGTGTACAGCAGCGAAGCCAACCCTCATCTTGCCTGTGCTGGTCTGTTCATCTGCTCCTCAACTCCTACGTTCACAGCTTCCACATACCCTGGCTTTCACAGCAAATAACAGGATTTTCTCCTTGGAAGACGAAATAAATAATATTTTCATACTGGGCCAAAATTAGCAGCCTTTATTAACAAACTCATCATGTCTGTGCATCCAGCAAAGTGTTCCTTCCATCTGAGGCACTGAGCCTTAAGCCATGGACGTGGAAGTCGCAGCATAAGGAGAACATGCCCACAAGTCCATGTGCCAGGAGGGAGCTTGCCATGTGTTGTTGCCTGCCTTTAAATCAAACATTAGCATGTACTGACAGGATTTCGTGGAGTTCTGGTTGGTGCTGCTCAGAGTGTTTAGGAAACTAGATGGCTTTCCTTGGAGACATTTAGAGGGAGAGGCTCATACCCCACTCTCCATTGTCACTGAGCTGAAGGCCAGTGTCCTAAATTGTGCGGGTGAAGGTCTGGGTGGAGGAAGTCTTCTGCTTCAGAGGGGTTTGGATAGCTTTACTGGTATCACAAGGGGAAGAGGAGACCCAGGAGAGGAAGAAATTACGGGGCTGCCAGTTAAAGTCCCTGCCACCTCTGAATGCTGCTTCAGTGATTAATGTAGTTTCAAGGATGTTTGCATTTAGTTTTTAGCGATCCTAACTTGTTGGAGAAAATCTGTGTAGTTTTAGTTACTTAATTTTCATAGAGGTGGTAGAGTCCGAGTGGGTCTAGAATTGGCAGTATCCCGTATTTTGTTCAGATATCTGCAATGTCCATTTCTGCTTTTGTAGAATTGGTAACAATAATACTCTGCAAAAGCGAAAAGGGAAATTGCAATCAGCAGTCAATGCTATTTCTTTATTTCTCCTAGAGATTCCTTTGATGGAAGAAGACCCTTAGCCTGCACTGAGTCGTGTCTTCGTCACATTGCACTGTTGGGTGACGGATTCAGAGATAGAAAAGACTCTCTGTGGATTTGGGGAGGGTGTTTTCCTGCTTATCAATCTTCCACGCGATGATGTCACCAGGTTGGGTGTATGTCTTAATCCCCAGCGGGGATAGCAGCGTCAGCATTTGGAACAGCAGCAGTTTTATGAATGAATCCTGGGGATTTGATGAGAGCAGATGTAGAAAAAGAACTGTGGCTTTTTAGAAATGAAATGTTTATCTGCATCGCAGAAAGTCATATGGCTCTGTAAGAAATGCTATTGGATTTTGATACTAACTGCCTCACAAAAGCATGTCAAAATATGTAAATTTGCTTATAAAGACTGCTTTAAATTATCTATGGACCTCTAGTTTATGAAGAATCCTTTCTAGTTCAAAAAATATTAGTACTGAAACACACAAAAAAAGGAGGAAAGATCCTCTTTGGCTTTCCTATGATAACCAGGAAGTTTTTGATTTAGTTGTTGGTGATTTTGCTTCAGACCATGTCTGCAGAAAATGTAACAGAAATGATGGGATTCATATATACTTTGATGTACAATAGCAAATATA
>VWZP01004808.1:884578-929394 GCA_013396995.1 Dicaeum eximium | reverse complement strand
AATCTACAGTCATAGCCCAGAGCACTGCCTTGTCCCTGTACATTGTGGTAGTATTCTGAGCCATTATTGTAGAATACTTTTTTTAAAAAATAATAAAGCTGAATTTCAGTTCTTTTGACTGATGTGACTATTGTGTAGTTGGCCTTTTTTTCCCTTCCTCACTTCTTTCACCAGCTCCTACCTGAAGGTAGGAGGTAGCAGAACACCTGTCCTGTGGCATTTTCAGCTTTACATCCATTATCCAGCTGGAAACGGAGAGTGTGGTTTTGGTTAAGCAGAGCACATGGAATGGGTGCAGCAGGGGCACAGCTTCTGCAGATGCAATGTGGGTTTTCTTAAGGGTTTTCGCTGCTCTGCAGGCTGTGCCAGAACATTGTGCTAAAGCCTGTGTGAGGGGCTCGCTCCGTGGTGTTACAGGCTATTTGTTCTTTGTCAGGAAAGTTCCTGGCTGTTTCATGTACTTACTGAAATCCAAGCAGATTTTCTTGTCTTATTTTTGGTATTGTGCAGATGAACATCTTAAACTGGCAGTGTGTTGTTGCTGGAGTCCTGGCGGGGTGAATTAAGACTCTCTGACTCTGATATCAGAAGGTTTATATTACTTATTAAAATTACTCCATTGTTCAGAAGGAATTTGGGCTATATGTGCCCAGGTTCTGAGCTAACATCTTTTTCTCTCTATGTTCAGCACCCAAACTCTTAGAATGCCAGAAAATGTTTATAAAGTCAGAGAGATAGCAAATTTTTATATCATAGGTTGAGAGAAGAAAAGTTCTGACATCCCCCACGTGGGAGACAAGGCAGCCAGACACCCATGTCCTTGAGACCACAGTCTAGAGAGATTTGTTTACAGAAAATCTGCAGAGAAAACAAGCTTTCCCATGGAAGAAAAAACTCAGCAAGTTTGCATCCAAGAAACTTATAAAATGTCCAGGTGACAGCAGTGTTTGAAGGAATAACTCACTGTGTGTTAATGACAGAGATTGCCATCCTGTGGGCTAATCCAAACCAAAGGGGAAAATACGACCGAGTTCTGATTTTGTGTACAAAGTAAATGAATAATATCTCTATTGTCATAAAGAGAGGATCACTACAAGCTGCTCTGTTATTTTTTCATGATTGTTTAACTATTTATTTGTATTGTGGTAGCATTTAGTGGCCCCACTCATGAACCAGGCTAGTGGAATAATAGATGTGCTGCAACCATTCAAGAAAAGTGTTTATTAACATCCTGTCAGCAACTATACATGACAGCAAGAAGCAAAAGCAGACCAAAAACTGTGGCGAGCAGAACTAATTATGTCAATTATCCTATGGTAAGATTGATGAAAACACAGTGATTGGTACTGAAAAATGACACATTCCTTATATCCTCCATTCTTACACAATATTTGCCTTTTTCTTCTCCTGAATTGTCTCAGCTGCAGCTGTATGTTCAAGTTTATCCCAGAGATGTATCTGTCAGGTGTTTGTACTTTCTTGGCTACCCCTTCTTTTTTAGATCTCAAGCTTTCCAGAGGTGTTTGCATAACCAACTGGATGGGATTATCACTCCAGCAGACAAGACAGGAGTGCTGTAAAACCAACCCTGAACTGAAGCACACCCCAAGCCTCCAGTCAGTTACATTATTTCAGTTTCATAAAGCCATTGGAAAGTACTGGATTTACTTTAAATGCCTTATAAAATATTATTAAATCCATCTTTGTTGGTGTTTTAGCAGCTTGTGAAATTTCATTCCTTATGAAAATTTTTTACTTCCATTTATTAATTTCTGTTATGAAAGCTTCTTGATTAATATTTGGAGCTCTGAGGTTTTAGAGATTTACACTGCTGTGTGTATTGTACTGCACTCATTTTATTAAGGGAGCCAGACAGGGTAACTGAAGAAATGTAAATTTATGACTTATTAGACCGTTTTCATTTTAAGAAGTGCAGAACTGCAAATACACCCGAAAACATGAATGTATTAATTTTGCTTGATAGCCTTTTGATAGGACTGTGCTAAACAGAGTTTTTAAAGGAAAGAGAGTTTAACCATTTTTTGCTTATGTTGGATAAAATTTCCTGAAAGACTGTTTTGGCGGGGGGGGGGGATTATTTGTGTGGTTGAGTTTGGGAGTTTCGCGTCCTTGAATATCTGGGGGGAAAGAGAGGATTTTCTCTCATGCCATTTTTTTTTTCCACATAGGGCTTGAATTCTCATGAGAGGACTGCCTGCCTCTGGATCCACACCTGTGTCCCAACCCACAAGGTGACACCCTGGGCTAGGGGCTGCTTCCAGGTGCCCCCAGCCTGCCCAGTCTGGACACCCTGGAGAACTCCACAGCTCCCTGGCCTAAGACCTCAGGATGTTTTTAGGGCCTCAGGAGACAAAAGGGCTGCTATGATCATGGCAGGATGTTCCCTGGGTAAATGAGACCAGATGGGAGGATGAGCACATCTTATGCAGATCATAAGCTGTTTTCCCTTGAGCTAACTGGATGTGTATTAAAACAGATCCAGGAAAACCCTTGTTGGCGAGGGAAGAAACAGCATGTTAGTGAGAATGGACAACCCATGTGCCTTCATCAGAGAGAAAAAGTGTGTGTACTGAGAACTCCAGGAAAGAAAAACAAGAACTGGCTTCACCCTGCCAATATTTCTAAAAATGAGAAAAGAGGAGGAGAAGTGAGCAATGTGTCAGCCTTCAGAGCTGACTTACGAACGGGGCCTTGCCCTACAGAGTGCTGGGTGAAGGGTGGGGATCCAAGGTCTCACAGGAGCTCTGCAGGGAGTGAATCACAACCTGAGCATGAGTCAACAGAACCTGGCTGTTGTGAAAATGTTAGATGTCAACACAGGAGTGTTTACACAGAACTGTAACTTATAAAATGAATGAAGCAATCGTTCAGCTGCACTCAGCACTAGTAAGGTCTCAGCTAGAGCAGTGTGTCAAATGTTGAGCAATTTTTTTCCTCTTCAAGGGAAACATGGTGCAGCTGGATGGCAGCCAAGCAGAGAGAATCAAGCAGAGAGAACTGGAAGAACCTGTCCTGTCCTCACAGGTCACAGATTATGTAGCATTCACTGTGAACAACAGAAGACCAAAGAGAACACAAAAATTCAATTTTCTGTAAGAAGCATATTTTGCAAAGAAGAAGGAATTTGTCCATATGAATAGGACAAGAATAATAGACTTAATTGAAGCTTGAGCGAATTAGATTAGATATTAGGAAAAACATTCTAGTCACAGGGATGGTTACTAGGAGAGAGAGATGGTTTGAAGAAGCTGTAAAAACCTCTGAGAGATTTTTTAAAGTCTGTTCTAAATAAATAGAGGCCAGGAAAACATTGGGGAGATGCACAATGTGAGCTTTGGGGCCCCGTCTCACTCTGTCTCTGCATGATTCCCAGCTTGTGAGAACTAAACTTGGCTGATGCCCAGTTTTGCCCATAGACTAATTCCAAACTGATGGTACTGGGCACACTGGTCAGCGCTCATCAAAACCACAGCCAGAAATACTCTCTATTCCACCAACTGAAGCTTTCATGTAGCGTGGGCTGAACTCCAATAAAACCCTGTGAATTAAACCCTGTTGCATTGAAGTGACATTGATTTCAGAATTTTGTTCTGTGACAAATCTGAACTTGGGATTTTCTGGTCTTCATGTCTGTCTTAGGCAGCTGAATGAATGCAGCCCTTCTAATACTCCCTGCGCATTAGGTGAAGTAAATCCTCTCTTGGCAATTATCTGAAGACACCTATTGAGTTCAATGAGAAACAGCAGCTCAGGCAACTGGAGCACAGAGCCCATTGTCATGCTTATGCAGAACTTGCTTTCCATGCCCAAAAGCTGTTTGTTCCTCCCTGCTCTGTGCTGTGGATGGTAGCACAGCTTAGCACATCAGCTGTCGGAGGGGGAGCAGCACAGATGAGAGAAGCACATCTCAAGCTCCTGTTCTTAATCTCCTGTGGATGCCCAGGCATGACCTGGGGGCAGAAAGAATTACAAAGCAAGTAAACATCTGCCCCAAACCCAGGGGGATATCCCATAGTCAAGGGATCCAATCCTTTCGACACAGTTCCCAAAGGAATTGTACTACACTGGAGGGGAAGCCCTATAGAGGAGATGGGCACTGCTTTATCTGTCACTCTCCCAGGCCAAGGTGTGCAGCCAGAATAGACAGACAGATCCTTCTCTCCCCATATAATGTATATAACTTCATGCATTTAGATTTCTCTCCTCACTACTATTATATAGTGGCACATAGCCCATTCTTCCAGCCCTACATTTTCCAGGACAGGAAAATAGGTTCTTTGAGCAACAGAAAGGGCTGAGATTGAATTATCTTCTGTCCAGGTGTCAGAGCAGATTTTTAATAATTCACAAAGACCCCATAAAGAAATTGGATGGATGAGGCTGACTGGGATTCGAGGCACCTTTCCTCAGCAAGGCAAAGGGGCTGCCCTGCAGGGCAGGGGGAGCTGCTATGTCAGGACATTTTATAACCCAGGAAAATTGCATTCGCCTGCTAAAATATATTAAGCTGAAATTTGGAGAAGGAAAAAAAGACATTTAAATTTTAATTAAGTCCAGGGCGCATGAATAAATTCCCCATGTTCTCCAGTAAGAACAGAGGGAGCTGTTTGTTTGATACAACTGGTTCAAAACAAAGTCAGGAGGCAAGCACAAACTTCCAAGTTTTGGGACTCCAGCAGCTCTTTTCCTTCACCTCTGCAATTCTGTCATCAGACTGGTTCTGCTTGCAATAAGGGCCTTGGTTTTGGTTTGGATTCACTTTTTCCATTTTACTGTGTTTGGCTTCATTTCTCCTCTGCTTATCCTTCTATTCCCTCAGCTTTTTTTTGGTAACTAATACTGTTGTTCCGGTTTCATTTTGCCACCCCAGTCATGCTGGGAAGCAAAACAAGTTGCTTAATGGCAGTGCAGTACCCAGCAGGACACTTTCCCTCCCATATAAGAGGTTGCTCTTATTTGCCTTGCTCATTTAAGTTCTCAGCAGAGAGGACAAGAAGGGACATGGAGCTCCTCACTCTGCTGGCAAATGGTCCATGAAAATGGTTAGAGAGGGGCACTGAGGGGAGCCCACTTTGCTTCATGAGTGCAGTGCCTGTGCCTGGGTCCCAGGACTGTCAGCTCACCAGCTTTCATTGGCATTTACAAGTGCATGTGAATGCTCCAATAAAAACAGCAGTAGCCAAGGGTTTTTCAGGATCTGCTGATGTTTTAGGGTGTTGTTAAGGTAAGACCTTTTAAAAGATCCCCTCCTTTCTGAAACTGGTGAGCTCACATCTTCAGAAAATTGGCACCGATACGGTCCAGTTAGGGAGCACAGGGTGCACAGCAGATCACTTCATCTGCCTGCTTCCTGGTGCTCCAGTATGAATTTCTTGTCCCCTGGATAACTGCTTGAACTAAAGAGTTGCCAGTTTGCTGAGCTGTCAGGTTCACATATTTTCTTTTTTCTTTTTTTCTCTTTAACCTAATGAGGCTGGATTTATTTTTAATGTTCCTTATTACCATCCGCTTCTGACTTACATCCATCTGCTGAGTACATGCTGCTCTTGCCAAAGCAAGTGTCTTTGAGCAGCTCTGTGAACCCCTGGAGCTGCACTGCCCTGCAGGGGATCACATTTGCCACCCTTGTCCCTTCTATTAATTCCATGGCAGCACATGCTGCTCGCCTGCCTTGTTCAGTGCTCTCGTGCTAATAACCGTGCAACCAGTTGTTATTTCTTTCATAACCATTACCAGAGCTGCCTGTTGTTAATAATTCAGGGTTAATTACTTACTAAAAAGTTTAGCAGAACAATTTAGCTTCCCTTAGCCTGTTCATTGATGAAGACTATAAATGTCTGCAATCTATCACTGATAGAGCCACTACTGGAGTTCAGTATAATTGGCTTTTACTGAAGTGCTGCAGCAAAAAGGAGGGTTAGTCCAACTGGCAAACTGGGAGCTGTCTGCTTGTACACCTCCTGCTTGGTTTTCCATCAGATTTTGGGCAACCACTTGGAAAGAGAAGTGCCACAATAACTTAGCAGGTTTTCTTACGTATCCATTCACATTGCAGCAGTGTGCAGTGTAGATAGAGCTACAGAAGAGCTGAAGCCTGGCATTAAAAAAGACGTCATGACAGCTGTGAAGTGTCCAGCTTCTCAGTTAGGGTGCTGGGCTGATCTGTCACAAATACATCTTACTGGGGATAGGCATACCTATCTCCAAGGTATGATGATAGTGTTCTCTTTGGTTTATGGAAAAAGTGGGAAGAAAGATTGTCAGTAAGAAGCATCATTAAAGACATGATGCCTCTTCAGTCAGTTTTCTCTGCTCTGGGAGGCTCCTGTTCCCTGAATACCTGAATCTAGGAGCTGTTAGAGACAGAAGGCTCTGGATATACACACTGCTCTCAGTTTCCAGTGAAATGAATAAGAACTGGGACCCCTTTCAGCAACAAGCTCTTTCTGACCGTGTAGCCAGGAGTCCCCATCTGATTCCCAGAAGCAGAAAAAAGGCCATGGGCTGCCCTCCAAGGGAAGATGGGGTTTATCATTACACTTCCTTAGAGCAAAGCTGGACTCTGGAAAATCTACCCAGACTTGTGATTTTACTTGCATTACAGCATTTGCAGTGACTGAAGGCTGACTGGGTGCATTGTGGTGCTGGGGATTCATTTGAGTCTCCAAAACACAGGGCTGTGCAACAGATCATCAACAGCCTTTGGCTGCTCTAGGCAAAGCCAAGCAAGTGAAACTCAGACAGTTTCCCTCTTAGATACTTATAAATCCAGAATAGCGCCGCCTTCACCTTTGGATGCCTAAGTGTCCTAAATATGCCTACATATTTTCCTATTAAAGTATGGGCAAGAATGTGATTAATTGTCCCCTGACCTTCAGTCTCTTCATTGAGACTGTGTCACCAAACCCTATTTTATGTCACTAGGAGACAGCAGACATAAATCAAATATCTGCCTCCTCTAGAATATATAAAAAGAGAGGAAATAAAATGAGAATTTGAGAAATGTCATGAAGTTAAAAGACAGGAAAGGAAATAGAATAAAATGAAATTAAATTTTAAAAATCCTTAGGAGTAGTTAAATTGTTAAATTCAGTTAAATTAATTTTTAAATTAAGTTGTTAAATTGTTAAATTTTATTTCACTGGAATGAACTGCAGTGCAGTGAAATTAACTGAAACTTACTGAAATGATACTCCTTGAAATCTCAAGATTTCATTTCATGAAAGGAAATTAAATGAGAAATCAAGGCATGAAGAGGAATGAAAAGACAGGAAAGGAAATAGAATGAAGTGGAATTTAATATATATATAAAAAAAAGAAAATACTGAATTGAAGGGGAAATAATGAAATGGAATGGAATTAACTGAAGTTTAGTGAAATGAATTAAAATGAAATTATATTCATTCAAATATTGAGATTCTGTTTCATGAAAGGAAATAAAGAATTTTCATTTCATGAAAGGAACTGAAATGAGAAATCAAGGAATGAAATGAAATTAAAAGAAAGGAAATAGAATTAAATTAAATTTTTTTAAAAAGTGAAATTAAATAAAAAGAATGGAATGGAATGGAATGGAATGGAATGGAATGGAATCAGCTGAACCATGCTGAAATGATACTCATTGAAATCTTGAGATTTTATTTCATGAAAGGAGAAATCAAGGAATGAAATGAAATGAAAAGACAGGAAAGGAAAAAGAATGAAATGTAATGAAATGCAAAAAAAGATAAAATCGTGAAATTGCTTGAAAATAATGAAATGGAATGGAACGAAATGCAGTGAAATGAACCAAACCTTACTGAAATGTTACTCATTGAAATCTTGAGATTTCATTTCCTTGCATGAAATAAAGAATTTTTATTTCACTAAAGGAAATTAAATGAGAAATCAACAAATGGAGTGCAATGGATAGAAAGGAAAGAAATAGAATTAAATTAATCTAATTGATAAAATGTAAAATTCTGAAAGAAATTGAAAACAATGGAGTGGAATGAAATGAAATGAGGTGCAGTTAAATTGTATTGGTTTAACATTGCCTAGTTTTGGTAGCTGGTGGGACTACAGGAGTCGCTTCTGTGAGAAGTTGCTTGAAGCTTCTTCCATGTTTTGCAGACCCAATTCCTGGTGACTCCAAAGATGGACATGCCACTGGTCAAGGCTGGGCCAATTAGAAATGGTTGCAAATCCTCTTAGGTTTTTGCCTCAGCAGTATTCAGCACTGTCAGATCTTTGTATCAGGATGTTCCTCAGGCCTGGCTTTGTGAGGCAGTGAATATTTTCAACTCCAAAGTGAGTACCATTGAAAATGATACAAATGTTTTTTAAAATAAAATAAGCTTAGGAGTAGCCTCGTTGTTATGTTGTCTCCATGCATTCATTTTTCTCTTCAGATTAGTCATGCACTTGAAGAACAGGAAGTTCACAATAGGGAAGTCAAATCTCATGTTCATAATTTGAACCCTGGAAAGAAATCCAGCCTGTAAACCAGAAAAATATTAGTCCATGATTACACTGAAATCTCAACACTTAGTGTAAGATGTGTTTTTTCTAGGAAGCAACAGCCTCTGCCCTGCAATTACATATTTAAGTTCTGTGGAAAAGATTTGTTTACTGAGTGAGAAAGGCACAAATCCCAGGCTGCTGGTCAGAAAGAGTCCTATGTAATCATCAGGATTACACCAATATAACAGTTCAAAAACCTGTGACATTTGACGAGTGTTTTTCTCTTTTACAGAGTGAAGAGAATTTGGACCTTAAAAGGAAACTGAGCTGAGGCTTTCATTAGCAGAGCCACAGAAAAAGAAATTAAGAATGATTGTGGAGAGCCATAAGTACAGGGAAACTGCTGCCAAGCAGGTTGTGATACATTTTAAATTCCAAATGTAGATGGACTCACATGTGCAGATGCCAAACACAACTGTTTCTATCTAACTTGAAGAAGGCAGGAAATACAAGAAAGCCTCAAAAGTGCAAATTTATGATAACTGGCAAATGTTTCACTTGAACAACTGCTTTACCCCTTGGCATGGTCATAGGGAATTGATTCTGCTCTCTTGAAAACAACAGCTGTTCACTTCTGAAGGATTTTTCTGGATTTGCACAATCTACATTAGGGCAAAAGAATTACAAATTTATACTGTTTAGTCCATCTGTACTGGGCCTTGACCCACACAGCTCCATCAGTACTGGTGCACTGGCCACAAAAGCCAGGAGCAAAGGTGACCAGGCACCAAGTTCTCTTAAATGTACAAAGAAAACAATATCAGCCATGGGTGGGGTTACTGAAAATGGCAAGCATGCTCTTTTCAGGCAAATATGATTTGTGATGTGATGGTTGCTTCACAGGCAGTGAGTCACAGAAGCTTCTTGGTGTCTGCAGCATCTGTCTTTTCTTTAGGCAGTGACGTTCCATGGCAGGAACAGGTGTAGGTAGGAGAAGTATTTTAGGGCTTGTGCTGATGGCACAAAATGAGCAGAAACTGCTGTCACATCAAAACAGGCATAAAAAATACAGGAAGAGGTCATACAAAAGTGAAACACATTTCATGCCTGAAAGGTTGGACTTTCAGGTGTGGATGAAGCCAGAAGTGACGTGGCATCCCTCTCCAAGGACTTTCTCCAGTTGCTCCTGCCTGACAGGTGCTGTTGGCATAAGATCAGGAGTGCAAAACTCCACGTAGTGGAGTTTGGCTAAACTGAGCACTGGGCAAGGTGGAAGGAGCTGCAGAACAGCTGCTGTATTTTTTTATTCTGTATTCACCCCATCAATGTGATTCCCTGCTGTGGGGCAGCAGCTGGAGGGGAAGGGCATCTCTCCAGAGAGTGCTATGCTGGCCACTGGGAAGCACAGCCTCCAGCACAGCTCTCTGGTGGGCAGCTCCTGTTTGTCTGCACCACTCTGGGGCCCCTCCTGCCCTGGACATAGAAGCCAGAGGCAGCAGGAGCAGAGAGGCTGCCACCCAGCTTGGGAATTCATGTGGTCACCCAGCAGTCCTCCCTCTTGAACAGAAGATTACTTCCACCTGCTTCTTGGTAAAAATGCCATCTAGTTGAGATGCCATTGAGACTTCAGGTTATTCTTTTAATGCCTGCAGGAATCTTTCCACGTGAAAAAAAAAGTTAAGGATTTTTCCTCTAGGATGTCGGATGCTT
This sequence comes from Dicaeum eximium, assembly GCA_013396995.1. Taxonomy (NCBI): domain Eukaryota; kingdom Metazoa; phylum Chordata; class Aves; order Passeriformes; family Dicaeidae; genus Dicaeum; species Dicaeum eximium. The sequence goes on along the minus strand of VWZP01004808.1, from coordinate 919,221 downwards.
TGATACTAAACCACTCTGGAGATCCTCAAAAGAACAGTGTTCTGGGAGTGCAAGAAGTGATGTGCTGGTTTTACGCCCTCCGCATCCGTTGTGTTTTTGAGTGGCACAACATGACGTGTCGCAATCCATGTGTCATTTCTACACTTGGAGAAGTGGTCAGGATGGACCCAGCCAGCCATCCTGGCTGACTAACTGACACATTGTCATCTTGATAATTTCTGAATTTCTACAGGCCTGCTAGGTTTTGTTCCCAAGAGAAACATCACTTTCTCAAAGAGAGATTTTGTAAACATATCTCTCTAAGCCGTGTCCTGTTCAGGGACACAGCTGGTGTTTTCTATTCTGTTCTCATAACATGGGAAATATGGGTTTTCTCTAACCAGTGGTAAGAGGGAGCTAGTCTTGGTTGCCAGCCCATGAATTTAGTATGGTAAGGGGCGTTCTTGTACTAAGCACTAAGAAGAAAGCATTGTACTAAGATTACACCAAAGCTTTGTAAAGAAGCATTACAGGCTGCATTGTATGAGGCATTAAGCCTTAGGCCTGGAATATGGAGGCAAATGTAATAAAACTATCTTAAGCCTTCTGATACATGGAGTCAAAGTCCTTATGCACGAGGGAAACAACCAAGACAATTCGAAACCCCTCGTGCAGAGAACAAAAATTGGCGCCTGAAACGTGGAAGAAGCAGCAATAACACACGTCACAGGAGTCACAAGGATACAAGGCTGTCGTGGAGAAGCTGGCTTTTAAATTCCAGCTGCATGCACGACCCTGGCATATTGTCAGCATGTAGAGTTTTTAGTTTCATGGGACATTTCTTCTGGTGTTACCAGTGGATTTTGTTTTACCTTCATCTCCCCTTTTTGTTAACGCTGCAGAAACTTATGTCTTATCCTGTCTTTCCTGATCCCACGTGCACTGTGTGATTTCCAGGGGGTTTCCCAGGCAGAACCTGAGCTTGCACAAGTGCTTCACATGTACACTTGCATCCTGATGCCAGACAGCTGAGTAACATGAAAGCTGTCACAGGTCATTTTGCTACAGCCCCAACGTTTGAAAGGTATTTAGGTTAGAGTAAAACCAGATTTCAGCTCCAGGCTTTCAGCCTTTTTTTGCAGGATACAGGGAACAGCTGGCTGGTGGATGTTGCACTAACAAAGGTCTCCTTCTACTCCAAGTGGCCTCGGGGGGCAGCTGCTGCTGCTGCTGTGTCTGGCTGGCCTGACAGCAGGGCCCAAAACAGGCATTTGTGCTGTACAGCTGGGGAGGTCAGACAATCCAGGGCTGTATTTTATCCATAATAAACTGTGGGAGTACATTTTTCTCCTACAACCTACTCAGACACGGGAGAGAAGCAGAGCGAGCTGAACCAGTTCCTCCATCACCATCCTTTTGCATATTTTTACCTTGGGTTTAAGAATCTAGAGCAGGGTAAGGACAGCTCTGAGGGTTTCTTTTTGCCAAGATCTGACTATGTTATTTTCGACAGAGAAACTTTGGTTTCAGAGTTTGCTAAAATGAAAATATCATCATTTTCTAGCTAAAATGTAATATATTGAATTATCCATATGTTGAGATGGATAGAGCACTTTATTCAGTTGATCAAGCTTTGCTCAGTTAGCCTTTACTGAAATTGCTTTTCTCTTCTTTTTTCAAATTAACACAGTCATATTTGTAGCTGAAGTCAGTGGTAGCCAAGGCTCTAAAGGCAAATAAATGCAAAAACCTACCTCTCCAAAATCTTTAGTCTCACTAAGAAAAAGGCTCACAGAAGGAGATTGAGATCAAAATCAATGCTACCTAACCCAGGAAAAAACTAATTTGCAGGAGTTAATTTTGGATTCTTCTATATACATAAAGAGATAATAATTAAGTTTGTACTTGTATCTTTTCTTATTCTCTCCATTATGTGGACAAACTGTTGAGTTCACTGCTTTGATAAAAATCTTTCTAGAACACTTTAATTATTCCCAAAGTACTGGTTTTTTCCCCCTCCTTTTTTTTTTTTAAGTTAGAGGTTTATTAAAGAGATCATAAATTTTCCAGTGTTAGTTGTGAAATCCATATGGGAAAAAAAATCAAATAATTCTTGGCATTTATTATGGTAATTTTAACTGGGACTCATAAGGTAAAGGAACTTAATGGCATTACCTATGCAAGATCTGAGAATGTGCATCTCCAGAAATAATGACCTTATTACAGCGTTGATCTTGTGTGGGTGGAAGCCGGGCTTAGAAGGAGCCTGGGGGAAATGCTCATGTATTTCACCTGCCTATTGTACATTTTAGGTGAGCTCAGAGGTACAATAAGATACAGATTTGTAAGTGTCCTAAACGTAAGAAATGGGTAATTTAATGCATTAATCACTGGAGTGCAATTACAGGCTTTAATTTAGAAGGTATTAGTCACTCGCCATAGATAACCTTCTGTGGCTATTAGAATTTCATAGGCTGAGTACTTTACAACTGGCAAATGTCATTTGCACAACCAGCACACACAAGGGGCTGTTTTTGGCTGGAAGCACTTTTTTTTTTTTCATTAAATCCACTCCATTAAATATGAGAGAGAGCACCTGTTTGGGTCTTATTTCAATAAAGACTATATCCTGGCTGCATTTTAAGGGGGCTTATAAAGATTGCATGTTTTTAATGTATTTTATTAACATGTTTAAAGTGGGGTGGGATACACTGAAAATGTTATGAGCACATCAGTAGAAGACATCATAGCTGGTGATAAACCCTGGCAATAAACAGCCTATTAACCTGGTGCAGTCTTTATCAAAATGTGAGATAAATAACTATAAAACCTGTTACAGCATTTACTGGTCTTTTATAAATGAACCTTCATATATAGTATTTTCTTGAAATCAGTAACATGCTTCAAATCAGGTCTCTCAGTGCTTAATTTCAAGAAGCTGCATAAATCTAGGAGACAGTAAAATCCTGTAAGTAATTGTTCCTAATTTTTGGTGTTTTCTCGTGCATATTGGAGAGGAACTCTTTACCCCCTCCATCCTAATCCCTTTTGGTGCCTGCTAGGTGTCTAGCTCTCTGTGTGTATGTGACTTGCATAAGACAAGGGAAGAGCACAAAACATGTCTGTGCTTAACAGAGGCACCTTGGCAGGAAGACAATTTCTGGTTTTGTTTCCATTGTTTCTTTCAAGTGACAGAACAGCATGAGAGAGCAATGTAGGTGTGCCTTTTGTCATCAAAATATAACATGCAGGACATGCTCATCTGCTTCATTTGGAATTGCATTACTTCCTCTATGCTAGAAGGCACTGAAAGGTGTCAGCACACTGCTACAGGAAATAAAGCTGCATTAACAAACAACTTGGCTGTTTCTTTTCTCTCTGAGAGAGAGAACAACCACCGTGGCTGAATATTTTGGCATCTTTATTATAGAGTCCTGTGATTCATGCACGTGAAGCCTGGAGGTTTTTAATAACTGGATCAAAAGGATTTAATCCAGAAGCAAGTCTTCAGTCATAATAATGGTGTGCAAGCATTGTTCAGTGACAAATCAGCCAATGCAACCCCAAAGAGTTCCAGGTTGGATTTTCAGCCATAACTTAGTAAGAACTTTTGCAAAGAAACACTTGTGTGAATTCATGACCATTTGTCAGCAGCAGTGACTGTACAACAAGCAGCAGTGAATAGATTGCTTCCATGCTGAAATGTACATTATGTATTAAACAAAAAGGTTCTCAAAAACTATAGCCATGAAAGGATAACAATCCTGCTTACCTGCTGCTTCAGCCACTTCTGAAGTTTTCACAAACTGAAACTGGCTTAGCTGGCACCTAAACTGTCACAGCATTTCAGACCTTGTTTTAGTAACATCAATATAAAATATCTCAGCCTTTTAGGTATATGGGCAAACAGCTGGAGACCCAAGCTGACAGGATCTACAAAACCCGAGGTGCTTCCCACCTGCAACAACAGGATTATAAGTGAAGTACATCAGGCAGATTTTTGTGGACTGTGAACTGGGGGCAAGCATGGTTAAATCATGATGCTGGTTCTTACTGTTACCACATAAAAAGAGGTGCTGTGGTGGTAGACTCAGTAGAAAAGAGATTTACTACAGGCTTACTGTCTTTTCCTATTATTTACAGCTAAGAGTAATCCTGAAAATATACAGAACCTAAAGTATCCAGTTCTCTCTATTCAACTATAAAAGGGAGAAGCAGGACCAAAAAGATAATAAGCTATATTTTGGGCATAGGTATCACAACTGTTTCCTCACACTGTAAATTTGCACAAAATTATTTGCTTCCAGATACTTCTCTAATATCCCATGTGTCCTCAAAGAATTGTATACGACTTTCCCTATATTTGGCTTTTTTCAATTTCCTGTGTTTTGTTTATTATTCCAAATTTAGCAAAATTACTTGTCTTTGAGGTCCCATTTTCTGTGGCCTTAGGACTGTTTCAGTGCCAGATCTGTCACCTGATTTAATGTAAGTATCATATATCCCAGGCAACCAGAGAGGTGTATTAACACAACTTAATTTCATTAATTACTACTCCTCTCTCTTCCATTTACTTTGTTCCCTGATTTCAATGAGTACAGTTTTTGCAAGGTTCTATCCTTTTCTCTGCACCTCATCTCATCCCAATCCATGCCATCAGAGGTGCTTTCAAAAGGGACCTGACCAGCTGGCTCCCTTTCCCTCTCCTTAGCCACTCAGACTCAGGAAGGGGCTTCCTCCAGCCATCAGAGGTGCTTTAAAGGCTCTAGGGAGGGCAGTGGCCAGGAGTGGGCAAACAGGGGCCTGGCTTGGAGGTTCACACAGGCAAGGTAAGCAGGCTGGGTTGCAGTCGTCCTCCTGGTTGTGAGGTTTTTATTTTGTGTTGGGATTTTGTTTGCTTGTTTGTTTTCATTCTGGTCTTTGTGTTGGTTGGTTTTTTCAGCAATGGTCCCCAAATGATTACAGCTCTAGCTAGTAAAAGCGTACCAACCTGAAACAGAACCCCACCAAGAAGGATGTGTCTGTCCCAACCCCTTCCTGTAAGGATTGTTTGAGGCTGTCAGTAGGACTAGGGGACAGTGCAAGAGAGGCTGGCGTGCAGTGCATTTGTCTGGTGGCAAGCTTAAGGAGCGAGTAGAAAGTAGAATTAGGAGTATTAGGGAAAGTGAAAGGGAAATAGATTGGTGGAGTTTTACCCTTCCATCCCTGACAGAAGCCTACCAGGAGTCAGAGGACTCCCATACCTCTTACCACCAGGCAGAAGGAGGAGGCTTAATAGATCAAAGGGAGGGGAAGCGAGTCCCTACTTGGGAAGTACTTTGGTTGTAGTAATTCCATTTCCAAATATTCTTTTTAAATATTTGAATATAATTTTTATTTCAATAAAATATATATATATATATAAAAATCAATTGCATTTTATTTGATTATATTGTCATTCCAGAGTGTAGGAAGTTCTTCATTTCATGAAAGGAAACAAAATCTTGTGAGTTCAATCAGGATAAATTTGGCAAGGTTTGGTCCACTTACCTACACTTGATGTCATCCTATTCCATTTTATTGTTTTCACTTTGATTTACTATTTTCCCTGTTTTGTTTTTTTTTTTTTTATTTAATTTCATCAATTTCTTCTCCTGTGTAGTGGTTTTGGCTCATTAATTCTAGAATTTCTTAATTTTGATTTTTTTCTAATTATGTGCTACTGAGTGTGGTGGGTTTAGTGTTGGTTAATTACTAGTGCACTTACTTTTGTTGTGAGTTAGGATTAGGAGAAAGGTAAAACAGGTTCAAAACTTCAAGAAAATATAAATAAAGTTTTATTCACACTAACTATAAGAAAATAATCAAAACAAACTCTTCAGACACTTCTTTTTTTCCCACGACTATTTTTTTTCACTGTTAATGTAAAGAAACAAAACCTGACCTCTAGTCAGCTCACTACTTATGAAATAGGTTTTTTTTAGTTCATTCAAGGAGAGAAGTCTCTCTTGTTTATGTTATGGAGACTTCTCTACAAGGGGAAAAAAACAGTTCTCTTGTGGTTCTCAATGTCTTCACGAGCACTCGCTTGGGGGAAAAAATGCTTTGTGAAGTTTTTCTCACTTTTACAACTTTCCCAGAGCTATGTTTATGGGCTATGTTAACTTTGGGGTTACTGTTTTAAAAGAGTAAAGGTTCTCATTATCTATTCCATAGATCATTTTTTGGGAACAGAGATCATCTCTCCTGGGGGCACAGGATTTCATCTTCTCTTTTTTTCTGTTCAAGCTTTTTGTGGGATCACAGCTCTTTTATCAACTCTTTACTTTAGTTTGGAGACTCTTGCTCAAATTTGAAGTTTTCATCTCTCTAACAGTCTTGTGTTATAGGGAAAGAGTCTTTTTCTCTATAACTTACAAGAGGATTTCAGTTCTAAAATTAAGGCATCTTCTCATCTTTTTCATTTGGGGCTTAACTTCCTTTTCACTGATTTTGATGTTTCATGTTGCTCCTTTACATGCTTCCATCTGGTTCCTTTCTCTCACTGGAGGGAGGATTGGAGCACTGAAGGGATTAACATCACGCCCAGGGCTTGCAGGTGACCCCTGCGGCGGGAGCTGCGGCTGCAGGGGCTATTTTGGTGTCAGCTGTATGATTTTGGCAGCTTTTTGTGGGGTAAAAATCCCCGTGCCATCCCTGGGCTGCTCCTCAGATTTTACTTCACTGCTGCCCAGCAAAGAAAGAGGAAGTTTCTGGGGTTTTTTCCCAACTTTAACACGTGTCATTTCCCAGAGGCGTGTACAATGTTCATGACTTCCGTGAAACGCCCTCATCTCAAACCACCACATCTCTTAGTCTGCCTTCGTTCCATGATTTCTGGATTACATAAAGTATAATTTTTAAAAGTTTCAGTTGTTTTCACTGCAGGTCATTTCATCCTAAGAAGTTAGGTTGTAGTCATTCCATTTACAAATTTTATTTTTCTTTCTTTCAGCTGCATTTTTTAATATCGTATCTCCTTTGAACAGAGTTTGTTACACTTTCTTTTCTGAATTCAGTATTTTATTACATTTAATTGAAAGAAATTCTTCATTTGATTAGAGGAAATGAATACTTCAGAATGAAATGAGGATTAATTTGGCAAGGTTCGGCCCATCTCCCTGGATTTCAAATGCCTGGACAAGAACCGGTCCCTTTTCAAAGGAAAACAATACTCAGCCCCCAGTGTCTTGGGGTCAGCTCAGAGGTGGCGTTTGGTGCTTCAGTGGTAGCCAGAAGTTTAGGTATTGGCAGCTTTGTTCTGGGAAAGTCCTACCACATTCACTATTTTAGAAGGCAGCAGCACACTTTCAGCCACTGTCTGCTGCTCATATAATCCTATTGGCTTTTATTGTTTTCACTTCATTGCAAAATATTCCCTTATTTTAAAGCATTTTATTTCATTAATTTCATCTCGTCTTTTTGTTTGATTTCATTTCCTGATTTCGGTATTTCAGTAAATATAATTCTGCCAAATTTTGGTCCTTTTCACTGCACCTCATTTCACTGCAATCCATTTGGTTTTAGTCACTCCATTTCTGAAATTTTTTTTCAATTGCACTTTATTTCATTGTATCTCCTTTCCCGAATGTTTGTTACACTTTCTTCTCTGATATCAAGATTTCAAGTGCAGGGAAATGGACCAAATGTTGCTGAATGGATCCTCATTGAAATTGCAAGATTTCATTTCCTTTCATGAAATGAAGAATTTCCTTAAATGAAAAGAAATAAAATTTCGAACTCAGAGAACGAAGTGAAACAAACTGGCTGGGGTGAACTTATAATTTAAGTGAAATTCAGTTTAAAGAAATAAAAGAAAATTCTGAAATTAAACGATTGTAATCCAATGTAATGAGATTACATGAAGTGCTTCCCTTTGCATGCCTTTTGTAGTTGCAATGTCCCTGGAGGTCTAGGCTTTATGGTATGCAATCACTTGTAAGTACTTAATACAGGAGTGACATAAGTGTAAGTAATTAAATATACATAATACTGATTAGTATGACAATAGGCACTTTGGTGTCATCTCTGGCCCAGTTGATTCCATAGAAAGCAGAACAGCTTAAGCAGGAAAGAGTAAGAATCTTCTGTCTAGATATTCTCATTGTCTGGTGGGATACCAGGGGACATCAGGGACAGAAGCAGAGTTCACACCCTGTGACAAAGAGGAGGGCTCCAGAAGGAGGGATCTGGATAGGAGAAGGGTCTACAGCTTGGTGTGACCTGTGAGCAAGAGCTGCCTTAGGCACTCAATTCAAACAGAGGCTGAGACTGATGCAACCCCAAGAGAGTCGAGACTAATTTTATTTAATAGTCTTAAAACATGGCCCTGAGTGCTGCATTTCCAGCTGTCCAGATAAGGTGATGCTTTGGTTAACAAGATGTTTCTTGTAGATCCACTGCTTTAGGCTCCCATGCAATGTTACTGAATCCCCAGCTCTCTCCTGCGGGTATGGCCATGCAAAAACAAGCTCAAAAGTTAGCTCAGAGGTGGTCACTTTTTCAAACAGCATCAATTTCCAGAAATTTTATCTAAATGTAACATTAAAACTTAAATTACTACAATTTTTAAAAAAATAAAAGTTACCCTGTCCTCTCTTTTATCTCTCCCTTTCATTCCTGGATTGCTCTCTAAGAATTACAGTAACAGGCAAATAAATCACTTCAGGTACAGACCTATCATTCAATCCTAACTTCTTTAGGAAGCCTAAGTATTCCACTTAGTATAAGGTAATGTAGGAAATGGAATATAATGGCCATTAGAAACAGGATAATAATGTGAGTGGAGGATCACCTGCTCACAGTTATCTCGGGTCAGATTAAGTGCAGATCAGAGAGTGAGCTGTACTGGAGGTAAGAGACAGAGATGTGCTGGCTCTTTCCACCTGAAAAAGGACCAGAAGAAACAGCTCAAGCACCAAGCAGCTGGCAAACACAAATGTTCATGTTTCTTAGACTGAGATGAGTCAGTCTGATCATGTCCTATAGATTAAAATACAACAAAGCCCGCAAAAGCTGCCTCTGGTGCTCTGGCTCCAACCCTCAGTCTGGTTTTCCCTGGCCTCGCCCTCTCCCATGGAACGGTTTGGGTTGCAAGGGACTGTAAAGATCACCCAGTTCCAACCCCCCTGCCATGACAGGGACACCTTCCACAAGACTGGGTTGCTCAAAGCCCCATCCAGCCTGGCCCTCAACACTTCCAGGGAAGGGATATCCACAACTTCTCCGGGAAACCTGTTCCAGTGCCTCACCACCCCCACAGTGAAGAATTTCTTCCCAACAGCTAATCAGAATCTAATCTAAATTCTGTCAGTTTAAAGCCATTCACCCTTGTCCTATCACTACATACCTTTGTAAAAAATCCTTCTCCTGCCTTCTTGTGGGCATCCTTTAAGTACTGGAAGGTGCTCTAAGGTTTCCCTGGAGCCTTCTCTTCTCCAGGCTGAACAACTCCCGCTGTCTCAGCCTGTCTTCACAGGAGAGATGCTCCAGCCCTCTGAGCATCTTTGTGGCCCTCCTCTGGACCTGCTCCAGCACTTCACTTCCTTCTTTTATTGGGGCCCTGGAGTTCGGTGTCCAGCAGCCGATCTTGGAAAGCCAGAGAGGATTTCCATTCTGCTGGGGAATTTACCTGCCAATGCTTCTTCACTGGTGATTCTACGTTTTAAATTTTTTCCCCCGTTCCATATCCACATAATCCCCACCTCCCTCTACTCCTTCCCCCTGCGGCACGGTCACTCTCCGGCTCTGCCCTTTGGTAACTCTGGCCTTGCGTGCGGGAGCAGCTCGGCCGCATCGCTGCTTCCCGCTCTCCCTGAGGCGGTGCTTCGCTTCCCTTCCCTTCCCTTCCCGCCCCTTCCCGCGCCGGACCCGCGCCTCAGCCATCCCCGGCAGGTGGAGGCCGCTCTGCCGCTCCAGCCGCCGGTGTGTATGTGGGAACAACGCGGGGAACGGGGAACAAGGAACAGGGCGGCTGTTCCCGCCCGGCTTTCCGTGGCGCCGGGACACGGGCCCGGGCTGCGGGCGGGAGAGAGGGACAGCCCTGCACGGGTCCGGCACAGCCCACGGCGCTCCCAGGGTCAGCCTTCACCCTCTCTTCCCACCCTCGACCGCCCCTCTTTCCACTGTCCCTTTAAGCCGCTGAGAAATAAGGTTTTCCACCCCTAGGCGAATGTTTTGGCAGCAGGGTTGCACTTCGCATTTTTCAGAGCATTATGTAATTTAGCACTCATTCACTTTCTCCCTCCCGAGGCGGACAAGGATTACTGCACTCCTTTTTTTTTATGGGGAAGAAATAGATCTGTGGGGTATAAAGTCCCTAAGAGGCACAAACGCGTTGGAGGTGGGACTTGATAAGACAGGGCTGCATCTGCACCTGGCCTTTGAAGAATCCAGTTTGTGGGATTTCAGCAGTTCCACCCTGGATTTGAGAACTTGAGCGCGAAGTGTTTTGCTTTTGCAGACACCCAGCAGTGCCCGAGTCTGGCAGGGCTGACTGGCCAGCATCGAATCTGGCTACATGGCACAGGTGGTGTCAGCTAGGCAGGCTTCTAGCTCAGACCTGCACAGAGCACAGCACGGCTGTAAAATGGAGCAGCGAACTGTTCCTGTATTTCTTTAATTCCATGATTTACAGCTGGGAGCATTCACCTGGGTCATGGGAGAGTTCAGTCCATCAGATCTCTGCCCGAGGGTGAATGAGACACGTGTCTTCCTCTTAATTGGCAACCGGCTAATTTTGGCCTCCTCCGGCTTCCTTATGAATCTGTGTCATGATGCAAGAACTTCCACAAGCTGAGTAAGATGGTGAAAGGCAGGAACTAAAGGACAGGGCTAGAAGGAACTCCACAGTGTTCTCCAAGGATGGTTTCTGGGTTGAACACATGCAAAATCAGAATATGGAAGCAGCCCAGAGCAGATCTTCCTTCCCTCCCTTGGCCCCATATAAAGCATCTCCCAACCCTTCATTAGGCTGAAACACATATTTGTTTTAGAGAATCTTGAACATTATTCACTCAGTTGGAAGAGGAGAGTGCCACCTGTCCAAAATAACAAATGCTTCCACAGTTAGCGGGTATGAGTGTGAAAAAAGGGTTTGGTTTTGCATTGTGAAGAAAATAGAGCTGACTGTGGCTGTTTTACTTGACAGATTAATGTGCTAAATAAAGACATAGCTGGCGTTCTCTCTGGAAAGAGCTGGGAAGGGAGAGAATTTAAAATACAACCTGCATGGGGATTTCTGTTTTGGCAGTCCCTTGGTGTCTGACTGCAGGTCTTTATGGATTCAGAAACCAGGTGCATGTGCTTCCAGAGGCACTGCATGGAGTGTGTCATTCAGTCTCCTGCTTCCACTCTAAATGCCTTTCATGCAGCTCAGCCTGTGTGACAGCTGTTCTTCCTGGCTGGGTTGGAGCTATCTTGTGTAGGGATAATCAGTGGATAAGCAATTGATCTGGGATATGTATGCAGGTGAGCCCTAGGATGCTCCTGCCATGCTGAAGTGGATGGAACAGCTCCCTCACCAAGAGCCTCCCACAGGAACACTTTCAGGAAGGCTACCAGCTCCTTGTCTGCCTTCTTCCCTTGGTAAGTCTTCATTGCATCACAGGTTCGACAGTACAGCATTTTGTCAGCCATACTAGTGAGTGAAATTTTCACATTTTTCACCTCCACCACCAAGAGCAAACTCGAATTCATTCAGATCTAAAGCTTATTTCAAATAAATTCAAACATTTTGTTCCAGGAAAGTCTGAAGCAGGTTTCTAATTTCACCTAAAAGCTGGGCAGATTTTATCTCTCTTTGTATTATATTTATGGTCTTTTTGTCACTGGATATTTGCAGGCTTTTAAAAAATGCATGTGCAAAAAAAAAACCTTGCAAAAGCAAGCATCTCTTTTATAATTTGTTCCATTTGGCTCCACATATTCAGGAATCTGTTTCCATACTTTTTAATAGTTCTTTAATAAATAATGTGCCCAGATTTGGTCCCAGAAGTGCAGGAGTGGTAACCATGCCATTCCCCCTCTGGCTGGTCACTGTTACTCATCTTTGCTGACTTCAGGCTACCAAACCATTACCACTGTTTTATGCCTGACAACTGTTTCACAGGCATGACAGCACTGATGAGCTTTATAAAAAGGTGAGACCTTTCAAAAGAGCTGTACAGAGGTCTGCTTGTGACCCCAGGAGTTAGTCTGAATGCTGCTTCTCGACTTCGTGAAGAATTCACTGCTTCCTGAAGAATTTCTGTTTCATCTGTGAAAGCTGGCTTCCTGTAACTTAAAAACTTGACTGTCATTCCTAAGACTCCTTTCCTATTATCACTTTGAGCTTTTCCAGGTGAGACCTTAAATCCTGGCTGCTTCTAATTATCCTGCAAGCACAAAAAAAGAACATTGTGTCCCTGGGCTAAATCCAGTGTCTGAAAAACACAGTCCAAAGTTACAGCAAAAAGGGAAGGGAAACTAACAGGAAAGAGACTTTTTTTTCCCCAGGGTGGCTTCTAGTGTAGACCAGGCAGTTCTCACATGGGAGCTTTCAAAGAAGGAGGGGAAAAAAAAATACAAAAAACAACCCCAAACAAAAACCCCACCAAATGAAAAAATCCCAAACCTCCAAATGAATCTTCACTGTCCTCACTGAAGCCCTATTTCCTAAGGACCTGGTTGTTGGTCCTTTTTGAGGCCAGCTGAGGCTCTTTCTGCCTTCCTGCTGTCCTGTGGCACACGGGGCAGAGCTGGGCTGCCCAGGGCTGTCATGGACCAGTGCCCAGTGCTGGGGCCTTACTGGGACAAACAGCCCAGCTGGCTGCTGGACAGGGAAAGGAACAGGCTGGCCCTGCTCAGCAGGGACACGCTCAAAACAGTGCTAGAGGCTAAAAACAGCTGAACTGGGGCCAAAAGCTGATGTCTGGGGCTAGGGCCCTCTCTATCTGCCTATACAATTTACTGCTGTCCCCCACAGAATAGCCCAGAGCATGTTTTAGTCTCTATTTTCAAGTTTATTTTCCTATCCTTCTGGGGACTACTCTCCTGTAAAGTACTGTTACACTATAATTAGTGGAATCACATCTGTCTTTGTGTTTGCATCTCATCATATACTCTGATGGGATAGCAAAACAAACAAATAAATACAAACAGGAAGTAGATCATTACACCCCAACCAGTACTGGCTCTTATGGCCCTTCTGCTCTGTCAGGTCATTAAATGCCTTACTGCCTTATGCTTTTCTCCATCAATGATAGGAGCTGTCACAGTGCTCAATTACCCTGTAGGATGCTGCCTGATTTTTAAGAGGAAATATGCTATATTTGATTTAAGCATCCTGGCAACTTAAGGGAGAGACTGAGAGGGATGGGGCACATTCATCAATCATCTGATGAATGAAATAGTTTTTATTTTAGATCTTAATTGGCTAGAAGGGCCCCATGACAAAAAGTGTGTTTACACTGCACAACTTTTTATGAGCACAAATGCATATATTATGATGGCCTAAAGCCCAGTCAAAAGCTTGGAGCTTTATTTTTGTTTCAGTAAATAGATTTGATCTAATCAGATAACAGCAGCAATACAAATTTTCACAATAGCAGTTGGCCTTTATCTGACCAGTCTAAGAACAAAGGCTTCCTGTTTTGCAATATATCTTTCAAGATATTTTTTATGAACTAAATAAATATTACAAACTCTTTGTCACTAGGCTTTCTGTTAGATTAAAAGAAAGAGGATGCTCTTTGAAGACCTTCGTGGGGTTTTTTTCTGAGAAACTTTACCAAGCACCAGATTCAAATAGTCCTTCACAGTCAGTGAATATCACCAGCCTCTGGGAAAGATAATCATAATTTTTGCCACAATGAGGAAAATATGAATGATACTAGGGTATCAGACAATGATATTTTGTTCCGCACTTTTTCCAAGAAGTAGGAATGATTCTCATTTCCCTACAGAACTGTAACTTGGGAATATAAAGAGAAGTCTCTCTTTGGATGGCTGGAAGGCTCTCATGATCTGAAGAAGGAAATTGAGACACATTTGTATGTTCAGGTGAAATTTCATGGGGTTTATCTGCAATTGCACAGCAACCTTTCCAGTGCATTTTTGTTGGGGGTGTGGAAAGGGGAGCAGCAAGTGCTTTCTAAATCTCCATGAGGGAGTTGCTACTCTGGCATGGATAACAAAAAGAGGCAGTCTGAGCCCTCCTTTTCAGCTTTACTCCAGGCCCTGCTCACTGACAGTCCCTCGGGGTGTCCTCAGGCCAACACAGTGGTGCTGAGATAGACTGGCACTGCTGCAACATCCACTCTCACCTACTGCCAATTCCCATCCTCTTTTGCTGTGGTTTGACACCAGAAAATCACATTTTAAAACAGTGAGTACAATAGGGAAGCCTTCCCACTTTTCCCCTTCCCTTTACTACTTACCCTTTCCAACATCAGTACAGTAGAAGGAAGAAATCTCACATGCTGGGCTCTGGTTCTCTGAACTTAAGTGCTCCAGTTTTCAGTAATGAAAATTTTCAATAATTGACAGGACAAGAGGATACAGACTCAAGCTCCACTAAGGAGGTTCAGGTTGGACATCAGGAAGAATTTTTTCACTGAAAGGGTGTTTAAACATTGGAAGAGGCAGCCCAGGGACGTGGTGGAGTCAAGAAACAGCTGGACTTGGCAATTACTGCTATGGTTTAGTTGGCATGAGGGTGTTTGGTCAAATGTTGTATTCAGTGATCTTGGTGGTCTTTTCCAACCTTAAAGATTCTGTGACTATGATTCTGGTAATTAAACATTTACACATCCCTTCATCTCCATGTCCCTGCACAGACAGGTAGTTGAATGGGGTGATCCTCATTTTGTGGGAAGAATATTCTTCCCAAAAGGTTGTACATGCTAATGTACAGTGGTGAAGGATTGCATAAACTGCTACATGATGGGATTAAGATAAATTGCAAATCTTTGCTGTCTTCATGAGAGCAGTAAGAGGCATTTCTTACTGCCAGCATCCCTCTGCTACTCATGGATTCAGGGGAGAAGGTAATAAGTTTGGCAGAAAGTGAGCAAAGGGTTTACAAGTGAAATCTTGCTTGTCACTAAACCAGAGCAAAATTGGAGTGTAACAACTGCTAAAAGATGGTCAGATGTTTTTTTAGCTTGCAACAATGTGGAAAAGCAGTCGATGTAAAAGAAAAGATGTCTAAAAGTATTTCCCCATTTTCTTATATTCTCATAATAAAAATAAAACTACATTTTAAAATTTAAAACCAAAAGTTTCTAATTCTTGCACTCTAAACATTCTGAGCTTTTTCTAGCTGTCTATTGTACACATATCTGTTAAATATTGACTTTCAAAGTATTTTCTCTTTGTTACTGCTTTTGATGAGGCTGTGATTTTGCCCAAACTTTAAAAGCAGCCATCTCATCTGGGATGAAAATGTAAATGTCTGAAAGATAAATGTAATTTAAAACTATTCGTGCTAAACACCTTATATCAAGGTGTCAAGAAGAAGCAATATAATAGTTATCAAATATTAAAAGGGTAGCTTGGTGTTTTCATAGTGCAGGCAAAAAGAAAAGTAAAAAAGCAAACAAGATCTTGAATGACCTGCTGTATGTTTAGCTGTGTCTTCTTTAATAACCTACAATATTTTGTAGTCACAACAAGCATTATATCATTTACTGCATATAAAGCCCCCTTTAAAAGTGCATGCTAGGTCAAAAAAGAAGTTAGAAGGTACAATTATTTTTTTAGTACTTGGAATTATTCCCCATAGAAGAAGTTAAAATTTCTTCATGGTTTTTTTAAAGTGCAGTACACAGACAACCCCTTTAGGCCTAATAAATGGCTCTGTTCTTTATTATGCTCAATAAATTTTGATACTCACTGCCTGCAATTTGCTTTCCTTTGCAGAACATCCTAAATTCCATAGTGAGACAAAACATGAATGAAGTTTGAATGTCAGGACTTCAGCAATCAACTCTTATCATATATCCCTAATCTCTTTTACTTTCAAGGATCAGAGCTTGTCTCAAGCAATGAGATTGTCTTAAAAATGACAAGATCACTATTTTAAGTTGTGAGCTATGTGGGTTTCCCACTTAGCGTTTGAGCCTCTAGGGTGAAAATTCACAGCCTCACTTCAGCAGTCAGAGCTGCTGCAAATGAAGGTTTTAATATAATCAGATGGCTTGGAGAACATCCCCAAAAATGTTTGATACTGTGGGATCATGTCAGTTACGAGACTGGATTGTACTGTAGTATCCTTGTACTTTCTATGGAGCAGATAGTCTCTAAAAATTGGCTGGATCATTCCTTTGGTATTTGCAGTGGGAATGTCATAGTAGCTTCTACTGACTTACTTTCTGATTTCCCAGGAATCCCATTGTATGGCAGCAATAAGCATAATTTTAATTTAATTTAGTAGTGCAATATTTTGCAGAGAGTTTTGTACTTGTCCTTTAAAGAGCGAGGCATGCTGAAATCAGAATAGTTGTTTAAAGCTCCACTTTTTTCCTTTCTGGAGCAGATCACTTTGCAGACATTAGATGCTGCTGGGGTTTGGTTCTACAAGAATTCACACTTACCAGTCTTTAAGCAGATTGTGCTGGAGGACACAAAAATACATCCATTGAGTTGTCATTTCATTTCAATAAATGCTTGGCTAAAAGCAGAAGCAGATGGTTGCAATCTTAGTTAGAGGGTTGGGAGTTTTTTTAAACTACACTACACAAACAACCACTTTAGGGCTAATAATTTGCTCTGTCCTTTACCATGCTCAATAAAAAAGACCTTCCTTGCTCTGAAGAGGTTTTTGTCTCAGATAAAAAGGCTGGTAGACAGACAGATGGCATAATGCAAGGAAAATACAGAGTGGGACTAAATGGATTCATCATTAAGCTGCATAAATTGTGCTATGAACCTTTTTGTATAATTTAGAAATTGACAGTTTGGGAATGTAGTTTTTCATAAAACATGAAATCTTGCAGCACAGTTTCAGGCTACTATTTTGGGGTTTTTTGTTTGTTTGTGTTTTTTTCTCTTTTTTTTTTGTGTGGGGGTCTTTTTTGGGGTTTTTTTTTTTTTTTTTGTTTTTTTTTTTTTTTTTTTGTTGGGGGGTTTTTTTTTTTTTTTTTGGTGCCATTTCCAGAATAATTTCACACTGTCAGGTTAATCTGAGGCTCGGGGATCCCCAAAAGAGGTTCCCCTTCTTAAAAACTCATGGCTTTTAGGCACCTCTGTGTGACAACAATCTGAATTCCAAACAAGGTGACTGCCCTGACAAGGAGAGCACTCAGGGAAGGAGCATTTGCCTGCTTTGTTGAGATGACTGGGTGGCTGCACTTTACTTGGACAATCCAAACTGTTTTGGCCTTTTTGGGAAAACTAATTAAAGAGTTAAGCTAATACACCAGCATTACCAATTCCATGGTGCAGATTAAATAGCTAGGCCAAGACTTTTACCCGGTGGGGTTTTAAAGAACATAAAGGAGAGTTACTTTTTAGGTTGTAGGAGGTCCTCACATCTTTTTGGGATGCATGTTCTGACCAAACAGCCTATCAGGTGATGCTTGTTAGCCTTCAGAGAAAGGATAAATCCCAAATTACAAGTCTTTTATAGGGTGACATTAGTCCTCTATTCCACAGCTGTTAAAAATGTGCTCTGAAATTCACTGCAAAGACAGCCAACTGGAGAACTAATTCTTGCTGTTGTCACTTTTTTCCACGTAGGTTCACGATGTTGTGCTGTCAGCTCCTACTTGTCCTTGGCCTGTCACTGGCTGGTGGGGTGTCTGCATCTAGAAAGTGCTACTCAGAAGCCCAAGTCTCCATATATTTTTTCTGTGGCCTCACAGATGTTCCACCTGTGCCAAAGGATACAGTGAAGCTTTTCCTGACTTACAACTATATCAGACAAGTGACTGCCACTTCGTTTCCACTGCTGGAGCACTTGTTGCTGTTGGAAATGGGAAACCAGTTTGTCCATTCTGTTACCATAGGAAAAGGAGCGTTCAGGAACCTGCCAAACCTTCGTGTCTTAGACTTGGGACACAATAAGATTCTTCAGCTGGATCTTGATGCTTTTGTGGGCTTGCCAAGCCTGACTGTCCTCCGTCTGTTTCACAACTGCCTTGGAGATTCCATCTTGGAAGAATGTTACTTTCGAGATTTGAGGTCATTAGAAGAATTGGATCTTTCAGCGAATGAAATCACAAAACTTCATCCTCATCCCTTATTTTATAATCTAACAGCCTTGAAAAGTGTGAACCTGAAATTCAACAAGATATCCAATTTCTGTCAAACCAATCTCACCAGCTTCCAAGGAAAACATTTTTCATTTTTTAACCTCGGTTCTAGTAATTTGTACAAGACAGAAGATGTGGCCTTGGCCAAGTGCCCCAATCCTTTCAAAAATATTACATTTAGCTCACTAGACCTTAGTGGAAATGGCTGGAGCACAGAGAGAGTCCAGTATCTCTGTACAGCCATTAAAGGGACTCAAATAAGTTCTTTAATATTTAGCACTCATATAATGGGTTCAGGATTTGGCTTTAATAACTTTAAAAATCCAGATAATTCTACTTTTGCAGGACTAGGAAGAAGTAATCTTAGGTTCTTTGATATTTCACAGGGTTACATTTTCTCTCTCAATTCTTTAGTCTTTCAAAGTCTTGGTAGTCTGGAATCACTGAACCTTTTCAAAAACAAGATAAATCAAATCCAAAGGCAAGCATTTTTTGGCTTGGGCAACCTAAAAATTCTCAATCTCTCAAGTAACCTTTTGGGTGAGTTGTACGATTATACTTTTGAGGGTCTACATAGTGTAATTTATATTGATTTACAGCAAAATCATATTGGGATGATTGGTGACAAATCATTCAGGCAGTTAGTAAATCTGAAAGTAATTGATCTCCGAGACAATGCCATTAAAAGACTCCCTTCCTTTCCACATCTGACCTCTGCCTTTCTAGGTGACAATAAGCTAATGGCTGTAGCTGACAGAGCAATAACTGCAACACACCTCGAATTAGAAAGAAATTGGTTGGCAAACCTAGGCGACCTGTATATTCTTTTCCAAATTCCAGATCTGCAGTATATCTTCTTAAAACAGAACCGGTTCTCTTACTGCGTGAAGAGTGCTAATGTTACAGAAAACAACCAGTTGGTATATATGGATCTAGGTGAAAATATGTTACAGCTGGTGTGGGAGAGAAATTTATGTTTGGATGTGTTTGGGGCATTGCCCAAACTTGAAGTTCTGCATCTGAATAACAACTACCTAAGTGCTCTTCCACAGGAGATTTTTAGAGGTCTAACATCCCTTAAAAGACTTAACCTGGCTTCCAACCTGTTGTCTCATCTTTCTCCTGGGCTTTTCCCACAGAGCCTAACAAACCTAAACTTATCTGGAAACCAGCTGTTCTCCCCTGAGCCTGAAATCTTTATGACTTTGAGTATTCTGGATATAACACATAATAATTATGTCTGTGATTGTGCTTTAAAGAGCCTGCTAGTGTGGCTGAATGAAACCAATGTAACCCTGGCTGGCTCCCAGTCTGACAGGTACTGTGTGTACCCCCCTGCCTTTGAAGGGGTACCCCTGTCACATTTGATATACGATGATTGTGATGAAGATGAACTCCAGCAGACACTCAGATTCTCACTCTTCGTCTTCTTCTCAGTCATTCTTCTCATATTTCTAGTGGCAGTCATCATTTTTACTCGCTGCCGGGGGATTTGTTTCATCTGGTATAAAACCACCACAAAAAGACTGATAGACAACCAACCACGAGTAGCAGATAAAAGTGAATACAAATATGATGCATATCTGTGCTACAGCAAAAATGACTTTGAATGGGTCCAGAATTCTTTGCTAAAGCACCTGGATTCACAGTATTTTGATAAAAACAGATTTACCTTGTATTTTGAGGAAAGAGATTTCTTGCCTGGAGAAGAACATATCAACAATATTCGTGATGCCATTTGGAACAGCAGGAAGACAATTTGCGTTGTGACCAGGCAGTTTCTCAAAGATGGGTGGTGTGTGGAAGCCTTTAATTTCGCCCAGAGCAGGTACTTCTGTGATCTGAAGGATGTTCTCATTATGGTAGTGGTTGGGTCACTTTCTCAGTATCAACTGAAGAAACACAAACCAATTCGAAACTTCTTACAAAGGAGTCGGTATTTGCGGTGGCCTGAAGATTATCAAGATGTAGACTGGTTTTTAGATAACCTTTCTTGCCAAATTCTGAAAGAAAAAAAAGTGCAAAGGAAAATCAGCGGTATAGAGCTGCAGCCTATAGCAACTGTCTCACATTGACTGTGTGAGTTCCTGGCAAATATCCCATTTCCAACTGTGCCATGGCAGGAATAAACAGAAGTTGGCTTCATCTTTCCTCGAAAAGACACGCAGAGTGATAACTGTTTCAGCATAAATCCTTCAGAACACAGAGACAAAGCAACCAGCAGATTTACAAAAGTGCAAATGTTTTATGGACTACAACATGCATTTTCTGAAGAATTTAATGAATCACAGATGCTTCACATTTTGGATGCATCTTCAGGCACTTTAGTCCTGATTTTTGGAGTACTGCTTAATGGTCTGTTTCAGCTAGAGAAGGATGCTCATGGTTGTTTTTTCAAAGAGAGCCCATGGTACTTTCCAGGAGTGACCAAAAGTGCTCTCAGGCACTGCCAAGCCTGATCACTGTGGTTCCTGGACTACTTAATTCTGTGCTTGTTGCCCTGGTAACTTTTCATGCTCTGTTTCAGAGTACAATCATTGTTTTGCACCTTTATGCTTTATATTGGTGTAACACAGATTTCATTTGTTTATTTTCTTCTCAATTAACCTCAGCTCAGCTGGAACATACAAACTTTGGACTCCATTCATGCTCTTCCCCTCCACCAACTTCTGTGCTTGGTGGTCAAACTACAATAATTGGTTTACAACATTTGCTGCTTGTTCAGCTTTGGTGCTTTTTCACTTGATCTGCCTCCTGCCCTGCAGAGAGGAACTGGTGTTCCCTTTGGATCTGAAGCAAGCCTAAGCTTGGAAAGGAAACAAGAAACTACCTCAGCAGCTGTGCAGGCTGTGCCCTGGTGACAGGGCTTTTGCATTCTGGGAGTGGGAAACACACCTATACTTTGTAATTGTCCTGTGTAATTTGGGCTGTCCTCAGCACACCCTGTGTGCTGGTCAATTCTAAGGTGTTTTCTTCCTTCTATTGAAATGTTTTTTCTAGAGACATTAGTGCTCTCTCTTACTTCTCTAATTCTTTTACCACTGTCTGCTCAGGTATGTGTCTTCAAAGGGTTGTTTAGGGTCATTTTAATAAAAGTCTGACTCAGTGTTCACTGTTACTTTACCTGCACCTATTATTTCAGTCGTGACATACTCCTTGAGTGTACTGTTCCCCTCCGCTTGTGCATTTATTCAACAAAAGCTTACCAAAATCATTTCAGTGCAGTCTCAGTGAGATTTTTTGCAGTAGTGAAGAAGCAGGAATGAAAGTTTTATAAGTTGTCTGCCTCGACCTTAGCTGCAAACAAATAACATCATCTTAACTGTTTTGATAGAGATGAAAGAGTGTAATCCCCTTTGTGTGAATGTAAGCGTTGGAATACAGATGTGCCTGTGGCTGATCTAATTTACTCTCAGCACAGTATACACTATTTCTGTTGATAAAATTACTACAGCAAAAGATCTCTTCCTTCTCAATAAGTGTAGTCATTCAGGAAGGCAAAAAGGGTAAACCCTGGAATATTTTCCAGGCGGTTTGGGACACGGGGTCGCAGATGTGAGGAGGGTTTGGCTGTGCTGGCGGAGCTCTGGGTGTCGCTGTTGGCTCAGGTATCAGCCCGGCTTTCCTGAGCCTCTCCTGGCTCCTGCCACTGCAGCTGCTGGCAGGAGGGGAAGGAAAATCCTGCTGCAAGGAGAGGGCTGGGAAAGCACCAGCAGCCCTGAGCCGTCAGAAGAGCCACCACGGGCATTTCAGCTCTCTGCACGTCTTACATTTCTCTAAAAATGTCCAACTCTTTCTCCTTTTGTCCCATCAACCAGTGCAGATATCTATAGGCATCCTTTAAATGCAGAGGCTGTACCAGGGAGTATTTCACATAAACCCCACTGTCAGATAGGCAAAGCAGGAATGAATCTGTGCCATGAAGATCATCTGCAGGTCCAGGTGCTTATTCTATGGATCTGTGCATGGTGTAAGAGTTGGGGATTTAAAAGCATCCTTAAAAAATTATATTTGAATGAGTATCACAAAATATTTTTGGTCAAGTGTTAATTTAGAGCCCTCTCCACTTAGGACCTTACTGTATATTTACAAAATACTCCTGTCACTTCAGATACTTAAAACTTTCTCCTGCTAACCTGTGTGTGCAGGAATGACAGATAGATACAGGAGATGGCTTAAACCAAGGCTTTTCCATTCCACCTGAAAACCTTCTGTCTGTTTCATGCTTATGCCACTATGGGAGGTGGCTACATGAGGTTTGTATTTACTTCAGGCTTTGGAAAAGTCTGACTTTTTACATGGAGATTTTAATAAAAGCCTTGGATGAAGTTTCATTGTCTGCCTCTGTCCTTAAAAACCACTTTCAAAGCTTAAAGAGATCACACCTGTGCTGGAAGCAGATGGGAAAACTTTTTCCACAGAGGCAGCTTAGAAATGTAGAATTAGTCCAGCCTCCATCTTGAAAATTCTATTGCAAGGGGTCTACAAAAAAACAGTAAAAGGATTTTTGGAGAATGTGCTGCTGAACCATTCCTGACTGTGGAGTGGTTTGCAGGCAAATTAATAACTGCAGTGTCAAATTTTAAAGAGATCCAAAATAACTTTATTTCTTACTCTTTGTGAAACCATTCCAAGCCTGAGACTCTCAGAACACATACACTTGGTACAGCCTGTCCTATATGATGAAAAATTGCCTTCAAATAGATCATAGGACCCTGATCACTGCCTCTGTAGAGTCAGCTATCTTAAATGACAAGGGAATTGTTGAGAAAGGGCTTGTGCTGACTTTGTGCTCCTCTGCTCAGCAGGAACCACAAAAGCATCCTGTACAAAAATGGAGAATGACTATGCTTGATGAATTTAGGCCGTAAATTGAGCCTCAACCTCATAACTATTGATCGGATTTCCTTCAGGCTCACTGGGAACATTACTGCTCTATCAGAATTTTATGGCTCCTTAGTTAAGGATACTCTCATCATTTTTACTCACCTCCCTCAGTAAAAAACATTAACTTGTTGGAGAGGGTCCAGAATAGGGTATGAAGTGTGGCACTGGCTCTAAAGCAAGCTATTAAGATGGAAGCTGGTGAATTTATTTGCAGTAGCAGCACAGGGGAGGACAGTGACTCAGTGCCCCATGATATGAGCTCAGATATTCAATAGCAAAGCCCAGTCCTACCATTGCAATATATATTATAAACACTGACTGGTCAAATGGGCAGTGTTGTTCAACAGTGACATCTAACCAGCCTCTCAGAGTCCAAGGACTGCATGGGCTCCTCCTTGAAATCCAGGCACTCAGGACCAGAATCCAGATTCTACAAAAATGCCTATGGAGACTAACAGAAGTAAACAATTGTATGGCCACATATTATTTCACATTTGACATTATCATTACTGTTTCCCACACAGTGAAATCAGGCATCCCCCTCCCACCTGACATGCTGAGTATTCTCAGTGAAGTCCAATTATCCTTGTTAATCCCAATCAGAGAGACTGTTCCACATGCTGGTAGAGTATCATGTTGTTAATTAACAAGGTGATAGATTTAACTACTCACAGTTAGTATCTGGCACTGCTCCCACCCCAATACCTGCATGGAGAACACGAGCACAGATAAGACTACAGAGAGCTCAATCTCAAGAGGGATACTCCTACATTCATTGCCCAGAAACACTCTGCCTTTAATTTTCTTGTGTCACATCATTAACTCAGCTCATTTGATGACTTCTGGGTCTTTTTTTCATCATGACAGGTCTCCTTCTCCCTGCCAGTGACCATCTGCATTTCAGATCATTGGATTCCACCTTCTCGATTTCATGTGCTGCCATTAATTTACAATGGCTTTAACATGTTCTCTTCTTGCTGGAGCTGCAGTCCAGTTAGATCACAAAGCAAGGCCCATACCTGGGAAAATACAGATGAAGAGCAGGACACAACTGAGTGGCAGGAGTGAGTGGTTGCAAATGGAGCTGATTTGCAAGTTTCACATGCAAATCTCTGGAAAAGCACAAAGTTGGGAAGGTGCACACTTGGGTTCCAGAAGTGCAAACATGAGATGAGCAAAGACAGACAGGGAACAAGATATGTCTTTTAGGGTCTGACTCTACAAACATGAGCAAGTATTATGCCCTAATGTAGTAAGAAGATCCACCTGGAAATAGCCGGAGAAAATATTGGCAGGGTTTCTTTACACTTAGACAGTACTGCCAGTAACAGTAAGCAGGCAGTTCTGTAAAATAAGGCTTCAAAAATCAGCAACTGGTGTGAAAAAAACCCCAAGGAATAGAAAACAATTATAAATGTCTGGTATTTGACCCTGTAAGACCACATTTTCACACTTTCTATATGATCAAAAGATGGTATATATTCATACAGTCTGTAAATACAAGAGCCAAGAAATTGCTCAAGTATTTCAAGATTTCTGCTTAGCTGTTAAGAACATCTAAAGTAGTCAGGCCTGGAATACAGAACTTTAGGAAGATGACGGAGAAAAGAGCGGCCTTTCCAGCTTCCCAGCCCTCTGTGGGCAGTGATCTTATATCATATATATCCTCTTCCATTCATGCAAAATGTTTCAGTAGTTGCTGTTAAGTAGGATCAGCAAGACTACAACCTTGACTGCTATGAGATAACATGAAGGAGAAGTGACAATATGAACACTTCCCATACTGGCAAATTGACATCAGCAGTCCTCACAAGACCTTTCCTGGTGGTTATTCCATTAGGCTGCCTGTCAGACTCTGGGAAGGTATGAAACACTTTTGGAATGCCAAACACTTTGTTCTGCCTTTGGCACCTTTTCATACTCAGCTTTCAGTTATCTGTTTTCTGATTTCTGCCTCCCAAAGATGAGCTGAGCACCTCGGTCTTCAGTCTCACTACGCTGCTCCTGGCAGCCATCAGAAATTCCACACACACCTGGAACAGAGCTGCAGGTGCTGCTCCACCAGTATTTCCTTTAACAAAACAAAAGCTGCAAAAGCAGAGTTTAGGAGGTGAGATTTACCCAAAAGGCCATGTCAGCACTGACTTGAACCAGAGAACACTGTATGCCAAGCAGGTACCTGAAGTTTTAAATTCAGCCTTGCATCACATCTAGAAATTACTGTTGGGCCAGGCCAACAGCCTACATGATTCTTCTACATGAATCTCCCTACAGATTGACAGGAGGCTTCTCTTTCCTCTCTAACCTTAACTTTGCTTTCTGTATTGTGTATATACAGTGCAGCGGGTGCCAAAAATAAGTCTACATTTCCTTTCCCAATATGCAAAAGTCAAAATGTAGGTATGACATGAGTTATTTCATAGTGCAAAGATTATCTATTCATAGCAGACTCTGTTTGTTTCAGACATGTGGTTTTCCTTCCTTTTAGATAGTCTATTGTTTGTCTTTTTCATTTGTATTAAAAATAAAATCTTTGAGAACTGCAAGCAAGAGAGAAAAAAATATATTTTTCCTGAAACTAACAATTCTCCAAACAGGAAAGTTAGCTTTTTCCTGTTTAGACATTATGTTGAAAGAGAGGAAGTTGGGATTTTCAATGATAATAATAATTACATGGTATGTAAACATCAGTAAGTATCAAAGGAGGCTTCACTCTTTATTTAGTGTGTCCCAAATGCTGTTTGGAGTATTTTTACCAGTTCACCAGTCTCTTGCAAAACTGGATTTATGAGCAGTCATTGCACTGGGTTGATCACCATATACAAGATTCCACAGTGTAAGAAATGAGGCTGCCTCAAGCCTGCACAGAGGGCAGTGATGGACAGGAGCAGAGCAAATGGAGAATCCTCATGCAAAACAACAGTTTGAGATATCAGAACTGCAGATTTGGGGGAGAGTGTTGAATCAAGGTTATACCTACCAGGCTGTTCATGCTGCTACCTTTAGGTAGCTTTAGCTGAGTGCTTCAAGTCGTGAGGTCTGTTGACACTGTTCCTAAAAATTGGATTGGCAATGTAATTTCAGCATTGAGATCAGGTGCAGTATCAAAACATATTTGGCACATGTGGGACTTTGTAGCACATGCATAAAACCTAGAAGTGTTTTATAAAGATGAGTGCATGTTATTATCTCCTCTATAAAGATGGAGGAATTGAGGCAGAGAGAATCAAGTTATGAACCTTTGGGCACGGGCAGCACTGGGAAGAGGGCTCAGGTTTGGCAAAGCTCTTAGGTCTCTTTGCTCGGTTTAGTAGGAGTTTCACAATGGACATTTTTATTACTTTCAAACTAAAGCCTTCTGTTTATCAGCAGAACTAATTAGCAGTGTAAGGCCTGCGTTTAATGGCTACTAGTCTGCCCATGTGGGTCAGAACTGGTTTTACAGGGAGGAGAAGGTGGCTGAAGAGTAATGAGTGTCACCAACTTGATCTGAGCCTATTCAGGATGGGAGCCAGAATCCACTGGGCATTTCACTGGCAGGTGCTAATACTTTTCAGGTACCCACATGGCCTGGTTTTCTGATGAGATCTTGCAAATTAAGAATGATAGGAAAAAGCCACAAAAAACATATGACCCCAATAAGGATGTTGTCCTCGTGAAGATGGACCTATTGGAAGGTGAGCAATGGAGTAGGGAGAAGGCAAGATAATTTGAAATGCAAGAACTCTATTTTGAGAACTCTCAGATACTAAAATTCATCAGTAATCTTGGACCTTTGGAATGGGCCATTTGGATATGTTGGAAAAAACCTTTGGAATGGGCCATTTGCATATGTTGCTTCAAAACAATGACACCTAAGAATTTAATGTCAACAAGAAAAAAATAAGGTGGAACAATAAATTGTACAGAGCATGAGAAATGAACAAAACTATCATAACTATAACCTCCTTTTATCCAAAGATCTGGTGTTCTGGAATTTGTCCACTCTAAATCATTGGAAAGGAAAACCCCAGGCCAGTACACCCAGCTTTCCCTTTGGGATGGTGGGAAATGCCACGGTGAATCACTTACTTTGGATAAGAGCACTACCACCTGCAGACCTCCTGACATAAACATTCAGCACTCCCAAAAAGCAGGCCTTGAATTTCTCACTCTTTTCCTAGGGAGAACAGCCTTCCAGCTGCATTCCAACTGCCTGTTGGAAGCAATCTTGCAATTTTCAGTGTCAGCTTCCTTAATTTCAAGCTTTAACTGCTTTGCAACTCCTTTTTGTAACCTCTCCTGTGCTGCACCGTCAAACATCCCTGCACCATCTTTTGTTATAAACAGATTTGCAGGCACCCAGGAAAAGCCCATCCTGTGCTGCAAGGGAGAGCTGAGAGCAGCTGGCAAGTACCATGAATGTCTGTGTGATTAAATACAAGTTAGGAAAGATCTGCAAACCTTTTGCCCACATATTCCCACCATACTCTACCAGGGCTTCAGAGAAAAGCCACGGATTAATCACAGCCCTTCCTCATGTCTCTGAAGCCTGAGCTGCACTTTTCCTGCCAGAGGCAGGACCTTCTACCAAGATGCCAGCTCAGTCTTCAGCTGGAGCAGCCAGTGGTGCCCTTGACAGACCTCATGGCACGAGGGAAAATACAGGCTGGTGTGTAGGAACAAAGAGAAATCCAGAACACACTTCGCCTTTGCCAAATCCCTCGATACCCTTCAGGGACACAGCCAGCAAGAGGAAAAATGTAGGCTGTTGGTTAGTACAAAGCCAGTGGTATTTCACTCAGCTCTGTCTTTACAATTCTTTATCAGGAGTAATTTTGGAATGTGACTTGATGGAGAACAGACCCGAGCTGGGAATGACAGAGCTCGGTTAGTTTAAATAAAGGGGGAATTTCTTCTTTTTTGTTCCTAAACTTGAGACATGCTTTAGAAAAGCCCATGCAGTTTTCTGCCCTGTTTTCCATTTTTGTGCAATTCTCCTTGCCGAAGATGGAAACAAATCACTCAAGACAGAGGTTAGGAAAGATCTTTAGTCTGATTTGAAAGAGCTGAAGAACCCAGAGAAGCAGAACTACCAACAACAGCTGCAGGAAAATTATATCTGAAGCCAACAGAAGCGTTCAGTGTGAAGAGGAGCTGCACTACTACAGAGGGCACTGTCCCTATCAGCTCACTGTCTGTTCATATTGTAGATGACCAAATGGAAGACCAAGGGTGGTATGAGAGGCTAATAACCTGAAATAATGGAGACAAATTCAGCTTTTAAAGAATCTTGTGCAAATCAACCTCTTCATGCCCCACTTTTTCATCCTTTTTTTGTGAGAAGACAGCACAAGCCCTGTATCATGAGGGTGCTGTAATTGTAAAGATACTAAAATTGAGAGACAATTAAACATGCTGATGAAGCAATGTAAGCACAGAAAAAAGGTAAGAGCTTATTTAACTTAACTCCTCTTAAGAGACGAATCCATAGGCTTATCCTATGGCCATGGAAGTACACTGGGACTTGTTTTCACACCCAGGAGAACTTACGCTAAGGACAGACATTATTTCAGGTTTTTTTGCTAAAACTGGAAAATCTTTCCTCTTTAGCATGACTTCTGAAAAGAAAATAATGTAGTTCACTAGAAAGTGGGAACCCACTCCCCCTGGGTGTTCTTCCTTTCGAGTGTTTGCTCATACTTCTGCGGTTGTTTCTGCTAACAGTGTCCTTTTCATCAGTGTTCTTCTCTGAAGAGACTCATTCATAATATTCTCATTTGGGTGCACACACATTCGCCCCCTTGACACTTCAGAATTCCGCAGTTCCATTCATACCCCAGCACACACATCAGAAGGCTGTTTAAAAAGCCCCAGGAAGTTTGCTCAGCTATTTTAGGAGACCTGGACTGGGTCTTGGAATTTTACAATATTTAGAGGATTTGGCACCGTGACTGTTTCCACACCAGGCCACTTGTGCCGTCAGAACACGGAGCGTACGCCTCGTGAGGGAGGAATAAGCTACCTGCAAGCAGAGCAATAAAGAGGAAGGCCTATAAAATCCTTAAGAGTGGCTGTAGTAAATGATTTGGAGAAGACTGACCCAGTCAGCCAAGAGGCTGACCCCAAAGAGAGAGGCAGGCCAGGCTGCAGGTGGCCAACCACAGCGCACACGTGGGGCACACATCCGTGCCCTGTGAGGAGAAAGGGCACTCAGGGAAGTTTGTCCTCCCTGAGGATGGGTTATAACACAGCTTGGAGTTAGCTGAAGGGACAGAACTAAACTATCTTGTTCATGTTACAGCACTATAGTTCACACAGCCATGAAGCCTGACAACTCCTCTGTACGACTCCACCAAGCCGACACACGTGTTACAGTCCTAAAACCACTGGGAGATAAAAGGGCTGCCCAGTTGTATCAAGCCTGAGGAATAAAAACAATAACTGCAGTTTCTACAGAGCTCCAACATACTTGGGAGATGCCAGAAGCACCAGAGATGCACCTTTTTAGTCCATCCTGCTGATACTGTGGTGAGGAGGCAGCAGTGGCACTCTGCAAGCTTCATCCTTATCATCCAGCAGACAGCCTGGGACGCCTGCACAGACACCACTGACTGATCTCAGAGCTGCACCAGGGACACTCTTATCAGTAAACAATCATTTCTGCCACTCAAGTTACTCTCCCTGGGCTCCTTGCAGAGTCCAAGATTTAGGAAGGATCCATGACTCACCTCATGTTTGCATGTACTCAGTATTGCATGTACTCAAGCCCTTAGGAAAGAGGCCTGACACTATAAATTAGGGACCATCAGGAATATCTGGAGAAAAAATACTTTACAAAGTAGGTTGCTGCAAGTAACCATTATGGCTGGGATGTTCTGCCCTCTCAATTTTCAGAGAAATGTATTTCTCAGATGTCTGCTCTCCCATGGGAGCTGGACATTTATCCAGAAACTGGCTCATGCTTCACATTCATGAGGCACAGCAACGGGTGATGAAATTCACTGAACAGACCTGCATCAAGAGCAGCACAACAGCAGCTCTCCTCAGCAAAGCCTCACCTTTCCTACTGCCATGCTGCAGGCTTCGCAGATGGCCTCAGAATCCAGAGTTTTTAACTCAATAACTTACTGCTCCCTGACCTTGGCTTTACCCCTTTGAAGGAAAAGCTTAGCAGGAGACACTCTGAAGGGATACACTCATACTCCACATATGGAAGAAGCAGCTTTTCTTCCAGTGACCCTTTGGTAGCCCTCACTGAGGCTGGAGATCTCCCCATATCCTGTTGACTGTGTTTCATTGGCATGACAAAGCAGCACATCCTGCCTGAACCTGTGAACTTGAGGCCAGAGCTCCTCTTGAGAGCTGCAGGATAGATGCATCAATAGTGCCTGATGATCTACCCCAAGGTGTTGGGTGCCTCAGCCACGGAAATGTGGCATTGCACATCAATATCTGCTCTGGAATGTGCGTCTGGAGCCAGAATCTTCACCCAAAGCTGCTACACCCTGCACAGCAGAGCCAGCACAGGCTGCAGACAGGAGCTGCTGGGTTTATTCCGACTTCCTGCAAAGACTAGAGATGTATCGAGCCTCAGTTTTCAAAGTAGCATCTGGGATCAATGCAGACCTTTGTCACAAGGGGCTCAAGGTGCGAGGCTGGGGCTGCCTCCCACCGAGATCCAGCAGAGGCACACATCCCTGAGACTGACAGCTGTTTACACAGCAGTAAATATTTTCTTACCCCATCTATTTATACTTTCATGTCACTTCAGAATTATTTATGTTTTTATTTTAAATCAAAGATACCAAGAAGGCTATATAATTCTGTGTGTTACTTCACAGTTTGATAGAGAAAACATGACCTAGAAGGGTAAGAGTCTGAGAAGTGAGATGTGATTACTTTAGCAGGAAGATTAATTAAATAAAATTCCTCAAGATCTAATCCCTCCTGCCCAGCTCCCACTTGGCTTTTGTGACTGCTCTGCATGTTTCAATCTACCCACTGAGAAGTCATTGAAGGGGATAAAGGTTGCAGCCCACCTGCCTGACACCCACTGACTTTGAGGAGGATGGGAAAAACATCTTTGACTGTTTTTTTCTTCCAGACTTATGAGAAATAAACGCAATCAGTAAGCTGGTGACTGGTTAATGGATGTTTTGGCTTTCATGAGTCATTTGAGATGTGAACCTAAGAAATATGTGGATGGTTGTAAGCTGGATGAACTGGGGAGGATAGGTCTTACACAATTATGTTGTGGTAAAAAGAGAACCAGCGCCTGCAAGTCAGAAGATAACAAAAGGGCTTGAAAATCACAGAATACTAGAGGAAAACAAAAAGTGAGGAGAAAAACAAATAGGCCTTTTACATTTAAAGCAATCTAAGATCTGACCCAGCTTCATCAATAGAAAGATACCCAGGGAGTTCCACAGATATTTTGGTTTTTTTAAAAACTCTTTTTTACTACATCTAGAGTAGATTAATCCTGCAGCAAGAAGTGTAATTATTGTTTTCCAAAATCTTAGCCCTTCTTGAGAATTTTTTTAAAACAGTATTAGATCTTGATGGGGCAAATCAGATGATCTCAGAGCTGGACCAGCTTCTGACTTACAACCTCCAAAATTGTCAAGATTGTCCTTCTGTGGCCTTAAGCATTTTTAAAATATACAGATGTATGAATTCCACATCTAAAAAGGAAAAAATACAGAAAGGGACTAGCATGGTGACTCACAACTCAAATCTCCCTTACAAAAGAGATGTCTCTATCCTCTCCCAAAATGTGAGTCGTGATTCTCTGATAAGGGCCAGAAATCTGACCTCTAGCTCTCAGAAAATGGTGTTTTTAACACAGCAGTGTTAACACACACAGCACAATCTAATGGTTAAGGAATCACAAGGCCTCTTGGAGAAGCAAAAAGGGCTGCTACACCCAGGTTCCAAGCAAATTGGAGAGAAGACATCCTTGTGGATGAATGTGGGATGGGAATACAAAGATACAAGGACAGGTCTTGATGAGGCACAATGTCTGTGTTTTCCCCATGACAAAAATACAGTTCCACAGTCATAACAGGAATTCATTTGGCAACAGAAGCTTATCAATATGTATTTTAAATAATTTCCAGGTTTTGATGCCTCCAGGAACTTCTTCCAAACTTGTCTTGGCAATCAGGCACTTCTGTTTAGAAAATCAGAGTCTCAAGCACACAGGAAAATCAACTACCCAGGAACTGCTCTCAGCAGGAGCCCTGAGCAACATCTGCCCTGGTACATTACCTTCCCCATCAGCCTCCTGAAATTAGGTTTGACTTTACAAAAAGGAGTGTGCAGGTACCCTTGTCAGCTCCAGAGGCAGGAGACAGGAATGGCACTTTAATGATCCACTTAAAAGTAATGAAACAGCCATTTATCCTAATTGGAGGAACACTAATTATATCAGAAAGTGGCACACTCTTAGATGGCAGAGTGCAAATGCTATCTAATCAAACTTAATGAATAGGTAAAGTGTCCTGACAGAGCATCTGTGCATCACTCATGCACTCCTGCAAACAGAAAAATTAGCCTGTAGGGAGCTGATTTGGAACTGGAGGTTTTAAAATGGAAGGTTAATTATAGTGGCTGGATACATGTTCTTTATCTAAAAACACATTTGCACCATGAGCCTCGAGGGATGTTTTCCTTCTGAAAGGAATGAAAGTGGCTGGAACATGAGGGCACATCCAGTGTGGAAGGTTACTGGGAACATGCGAGGCACTCCTTTCTATGCAGGGGATAGAAGGAGGAGGCTCAAGAACCCCTTTGACTAAAGACAGCACTGCTGGTAAGTCACAGGGGTGAAATGCCTTTGTTTTCTCTCTGATTGGCTCCCAGCAAGCAGAACAGAAGGGCCTTTGGCACTGCTGCTGGGAGGAGAAGGTCAGTTCCAGCCCCTTCCCAGCCTGACAGGCTGGAGGGCAGCAGAAGCAGAATGTTCTTGTGCCTTGGGCTGGCACAAAGAACCTCCCAAATCCTTCAGCCTCCATCCTTTAGGACAGCAGTGAGGCCAATTAGAACAGGCTCTGAGTGAGACCTCATTTGCTCTGCATTAGCCAGAAGAAGGGTGGTTGGGATGCAAGGGCTGGGAATGGACAGGAAAGAAGGATCAGTGAAGAGGTCCTGGAGAGCACATTGGAGATCAGCACTCCTGGAAGAGGAGATTATTATTGCAAAGGGAGCACAGGGGTCTTGCCTTCAGCAGTCACAGAGGATGCATTTCTATGAAGTGAGCTGGGCTTTCTATGAGCTGTTCATTGATGGGATCCCAACAGCTACGAAAAAAAAAAAAGAATAAAATATTTGACACCTTTTTAAAAAACCACTAATGAGGAATAGCAGTGAATTGACAAAGTTTAAACCTCTGCCAATGAAAGGAAGTAATCAGAATTTGCTCCTGTGAGCAAGGTACAATGTTAAAGTCAGAAAACATTTACCCTCAAGCCACATTAGTCAGAGCCTTAAAATATTAGCAGAATTGGCTACATGGAAGCCCTGCAAACAGCACTGGGTTTATACACTGAAGATGCCAGGTAAACACACAAGTCTTGACCAAACAAGTACTGCACTGACAGCTCATCTGGAAAAAGGGAAAAAAAAAAAAGCAATGAGGGGTGTAATACAACTCCAAGCAAAATGTGCTCCCAGCCAAAAAAACAAAACAAACCTCAACAACTCAGGATAAAAAGACATTCACAGCCTCTGAACGCTTACTGAGATTAGACATAAAAGCCTCTTCAACTTATCTTGAGTTGTGCTTTCCTCTTTAAGTCAAAGGGTACCCTGCTGCATAGGAAGATGTTTATACCCTCTCATGGGAAGCCAGAGGCTTCAGATAAGGGAGTGTCTTTGGAAGAAGAGAGCTTTAAAGGCTTGGGAAGATAGCCTTTATTATCAGCCAACTCTCTATTGGGTTGGTGAGATTCCTGTTTGATTTGGCTGCAGTCTCTAGCATCAAGTTCCTGCTCAAGCTTTTAAAATAGAACAAGATCTCCCTGCAGCTGAAAAAGGGTGAAGGGTGGAACGTGTAAATAGCAATTAAAGCAAAAATCTTGTTATAAAAACCCTCCCCTAAAAGACATTCTGTGCTCTTCCCCAGTGGCCAGGGTTGGCGGGCTGACAAAGCCAAGCACGCTCCACAAAGCAGCTCAAGTTCAATGTCACTTGCCCAGCTGTTCCAGACTGCAGGTGACAACATAACCCTGACATCACTCTTTCTTGGTCTCATGATTCGAGGCAATTCAGCCAAAAGGACAGACTCCTTGACTGGGGTTCAAGAGTGCTGGGGGCTGTCCTGGCTTCCCCAGCAGCCTGCTAGGTGATTACCTTGGGGCATCTCTGCTGCTTTAACTTTCTGAACTATTTTTGCATAAGAAGTTCTGCATTAGGTATTAGTATAAATTCTTACAATCAGTGGGGTTTGTTCCATATAGGTTGGTAAGACTACCTAGAAAGATAAAACAGCTAACCAAACCAAACTTGGATTAGGGAATAACAGCCCCCCCCCCCACCATATTC
>VWZP01004808.1:754429-884562 GCA_013396995.1 Dicaeum eximium | reverse complement strand
CCCCCCCACCATATTCCTTCCTTCTCATCACAGATCAGCCCTGTCAGACTCATCTGAGTGTGCTCAGACCCCATTTACTGCTCATGTTTTGTGACCTTCCCTCACCTGTTTCTCAGTTTTTCACTGTACTCTTATAAATCATGACTGTCTTGTCTCTCAGAATTTCAATCAATACCTAAAATGTCAGATGAGATAACTGGTGCTCTCTCAGTTCACATTAATGTAATTTCATAATGTGATTTCACTTTTCAGAGAAATAATCAGAAAAGCTATTATTGGAACAGGAAGAACTAGGTAATCGATAAAGGGCACTTTAAAGGCAAAATTCTTAGAGTTTTGAGTAAAATATTTGGCTTTGGATTACACACAGTGGCTTCTGTGACTTCCACTCCACTTGCACGTGCTACAAACCAAAATTTGTTCCAAAACCTAAGCACATCTCTAACTGACCTTGGACAAAGTATCCACTGGGATAGCAAAGAATCACAGCATGCTTAAGTGACAGTACCTTGAGAGGTCTGTTGGGCCATGGAAGTTCTTCAGCACCTGAAAAGTGATAACTTTTTGTGCAGCATTATTATCATATGCTATATAAAATTTATATAAGATTTATATATCATGTGGAAGTCATCACACTCCAACCCATTGTTTTCTGTCTCATTTCCAAGCAATATCTGACATATGGGATGGAGCTAAGGTGAAGTATCTCCAAGCAGGACAACACTGTACAGAGCTCTTGTGTTTTGTCTTGTGCTTTGCAGAGCTGCAAAGTGCGAGGTGTGAAATGGAATCAGCTACAAAACTTTAGAATAATTAAAGAATTCATACAGGAGGGGGCGAAAAAAACAACAACAAACCCTCAAAAATTCAGGCTGTTGTTTTCAATCTGTGCTTCAAAAAAGACAAGTCCAAGTTACAGACAAGACCCAATCTCAGTCCTGCTGGCTCTGGAAGCCAAGATGAAATTCTTGGCTTCCAAGATTCCAAGATGGAAGACAAGATTAAATTCTGCTCATGCATGTGCACATTTTCTCTCCATTTTTTCATGGCCATATCATCCCACTGATATTTTTCCTTTGGGATTCTAGGGAAGAGGATTTCAGTAACCAGGTAGTCCCTTCCAGGAGCAGATTAGGAATGTCTGGGTGAACTGTTCACAATTTATGCCATGTAACAGCAGCCTGCAGTTCCTGAGCACTTCGTAAACTTCCCTCTGTTCCCTGAGGATCAGCATTATCCTCCCCCCGCTGCTCAGACCTGAGAGCACAGAGAAATTAAATAGTACAAGTCATTGAAAAAGTCAGAGTCTGGGCCATAATCACAATCCCTATGTTTCTTGCTTTAACCACCACGTGGAACATCCAAAATCTTTTGAAAGAAAAATCAAATAATTCCATTTATGCTCAGCTGAGTCATCAAACTCAGTTTTTGCCCACAAACTGGTTGGACACACTGAACACCTCAGAAGGAAATACAAGTAACTTTCTGTGATTGCAATTTCACTGTACAGCCTTGATCACCAGTCTTGCTTCAAGTTGTAAAAGCTTTTGCTTCATAGGGAGGGAGGTTGGGTCAAGATTTAAAAAAGTCATTGCATTGCAGTTATTCTCATAACACCCCTAATTTCCATGTGCCTTTGCCAAGGAAAATACCATAAACAAGTTTTGTGTGAAACATGGAAATAAGTGAAGAAGCAGAACTAAATATTACTGGGATAGACTAATTTGAGATGGGAGGGAAACTGCAAACAGAAATTAGGGAATGCAGCAAGGGAAACTGGCACAACGCTGTACAGACATCTTGATGAGAATCAAAACTGCCCCAAAAAATTCACTGAAACCAGAGTGATCTCAGATACTTTTCAGCACTGATAAACTGTGTGAATCCCAGCACCTGGACAAAGTAAGCAACTTTTCCTAAGGGAAAAGAAGGAAAGAAAGTCAATGATTTGGGAGATCCAGGCATCTCCACATAGAAAGATCAGCAATATGGGAGAAAGAAATGCAGTTTTTTTTTCATATCCTCAGGTGCTAAAATTACCAGGAATCCAGATTTCACTGGAGCTGGATTTCCTCTGCAGTTTCTGCTCACAGGGACTCACCTTGCCAAGCATCAGGGGCACATGGCAGAGCTGAGAAGTCTGGGCAGGTACTGGTTTTAATTGTTACCTGGAAAAGCTGGAAGGAGACTTCACCTTGAGGTGACAGAGATAAACCAGACAGCTTGGACACTGTTACACAGAGACAACTTAATGTCAGTGTGTGCCTTAAAGCAGAGAAGGTTATGTGGGCAATTTGACACAGGCATACCTGACATTCTTCCCAAACTGGAGTGAAAAGACCCAGCCTGTGATTTATAAAAGAGGAGACAAAGCTGCACAAAGGCCAGGGGCAGGAAAGAGATCAAAGTCTTAAACAAAACAAGCTTTTCTTATCAGATTGAGGTGCTTTTTTCATTTCAGAAAACATTTAAAATATTAGTTTCCAGCAAAAAGTCATATATTCAGAATCATCTTCTAAAAAAAAAAGAACCCTCGATAAAGAAGCTTCAGTTTTCTTGTCTTTTTTAAAATTATTTAATTGATTCCTTTATCTCTTTTCCTCTTCTAACACTTTTTCAGTGGCAAAATGGAAAGACTCAGAGAGAAAAAGAGAAAATGTCAAGCAGCCACAAATACTGTGGACATTTTCTGTATAAATGCTGGTGAAATATTTTGAATTAATAAGGTGTTTATGCTGTATGTAAAGGCCTTCAAAACTGAAACATTTTTAGAGATAATTTTTCTATCCTCAGCACTTCACAAGCCCTGTAATAACACTCTGAGTCATACAAAGCATTTCTGACATTTCAAAATTGTCCAAACTGCACTTGAATAAAATCATAGCAATAACATTTGAAACAAACAATAATCCTGGAGGTCCAAGTCCCTGGATTCAGGTATCACTCAGCATCAGTTTGAAAAAAAAGAGCATAACATGATTGTATATTTCTTATTTTCTTTCCAGCTTCTCTTTTTTAAAATGACATATAGGAGGGTACAGGGCTCACTGTTTCTTATTCCTGCCTAGTGCCTCACACTGAATGGCAAGCAGAACAAAACATTTGCTACTGCCAATCCATGGCCAGACAAAGCTACAGACAGTAATTTCCAGAGTTGATAAATACAGTTTATTTCATTAAATGGCTAATTTTTTTTGTATTTGTGTTTTTCTTTAGAGTTTTCCAGCTCAGCCCCATTCTGAGGTTTTCCCTTAAAAATCAAGACTCCCAAATATTGCAGTTTCTGACAACCCCACTCACTCCAGGCCTGTGACTCTGTTAATTCTCTCCAGGCTGCTGGAAAGACAAGGTACAACAGCAGTCAGAAAGACACACTTATTTTCATCTCTCACACAGCTGATATCTGAGAAGAACATCTCAGTGAGGCCCTAAGGGCAACAAGGACTTTGATTTATTCCAGAAACTGCTTTCTTAG
Organism: Dicaeum eximium; assembly: GCA_013396995.1. Taxonomy (NCBI): domain Eukaryota; kingdom Metazoa; phylum Chordata; class Aves; order Passeriformes; family Dicaeidae; genus Dicaeum; species Dicaeum eximium. Next base: position 881,087 of record VWZP01004808.1, on the reverse strand, counting down.
ACAAGTTGCTCTCTTGGCAAAATTTAGAACAAATTCTTGAACTATAAAGGCCTGGGAAAGATTTTGACTTCCTGCTTTACTTGAAGAAATATTGTTTGCACTGTATTTTGTGTGACCCTCTCAGTCCCCCAGCAACAACACTTAGCATTTCTTGATGGCACATAATTCTGTTGCCTTCATTGTTCAGAATATCAATAATTATTATGCAAGCATTGAAGAAATATTTCAAGTCCTCATTAGCTTCAGTACCAGTAGGAAAAAGAAACTAGAGCAGGAAAACCCTGAAATGACTGTTGTGGATTCCTGGTAACATCAGTCACACCACATCAGTACAGGATCTTCTTAGTTCTCCTCCCTTCTGCTTGGACATCCTCTGGCAGGAAACAAAAGCTGGATTAGACATTAGTAGGAATAAGAATAGTATCTAATATCACACTGGCTGATGAAAAATGGCCAAAAGTATCGACTGTCGTGCTTCAAGGGGATAAACTGACCACCAGTCATGGAAAAACAGCTTCCCCACCCTCACCCACACAACACTTCAATGTGATTACAGTGGGAACACAATCACCACCTAAACCTTTCTTGAAACAGCCCCACCTGGGAGCAGTGTCAAGAAAAATCTTGACCAGACAACTCCCTCACCCCTTCTGCGCCTAAAGCAGGGCACAAACCAGGCAGAGCAGCAGCCCAGACCGAGATAAAGAAGGAATTTTGCCTTTCCACTTGAAATGCTGGCAGATGAGCCACAGATGGCTGCAATTCCTGCCAGCACAGTAATGGTGTCTGTGAAGGCACTCCAGTTCCTGTGCAGCATTGTCTGCACATCCACCAGGGCCCCAGGTCACAGCTCTGCACACACTGCTCAGCTCCAGCTGTGCCAGGGCAGCTCTTCCCAGCTCAACAGGTTAAAGACCCCTACTCACCTGGGCAGCAATACACACTCTTAGAGGCAAATCTACAACTCAGGCTCTCCTATTCTGTCTCTACATGTGCCCCTTTTATTTCTTTTCAGTCAATACTAAATATGCCTCTGAGCAGCCACTTCTGTCTCTGCTTTATTTACCAGGCAGAAGAAGGATTTATGTGGCTGCCAGTGCTATAGATTTAACCCATTATCTGAGAATTAGGCTTGCCTTTTTATTTCCTACATGGTTTTTAATAACTATAATCATGCAATCACAGTGGAGATGTAATTTATGGGATGCTGCCTTCTCCTGGAGCTCTGCAAGTTATGAATCAGGAGTAGCTAATATGAGTATTAGTCACCTAGCTCTCCCTAATTCTTTCACCTGTTCATCTCCTAATAACCTTTCCTTCAAGAGCTGACCTTATATTTATCTGTAAATCCTGGAACATCCACAAAAGGCTGCAGAAGAAATACAGAACTAAAAATGCTGGACAACCAGACCATTGGCCTTATTTTGGCATTCTTTTTACTACTGCCCTGTATTCAATATTGCAGAAATGAAGCAGATACCATGCCTTCTTTCTTAGAAAGCTGGGAGTGAAAGACTACAATTTTAGAAACTAACATAAACCTGAGCTTTCTCAAGTAAAGTATGCTGATGTGTCTCAAAGCTTCAGCTGGCCTAAACACTGAGTAAACATTGTAAGAACAAGATTTTTAAATTATTTTTTAAAAAATTCTCAACTTTTATGACCAGATCTAACATTTAAAGAAATCCAGAGGTTGCCTGCTTCTTTAGCTTTTCTTTTTATATAAACACCTACATATGTGTATATAATGATAGAAATGTACCAGAAAAACTATTTCCCATTTAATTTCTCCTCACAGGAAAGGACAACTGTAAATTCCAGAGTCAGAGAGGTTTTGTTCAAAATCTAAATCTAAATGGCTCTGACATAAAAGTACAGAGGTGTGCAAGAAAACTGCTCATTCCTAAGAACAAGAGCAGATCACCTGTATTTCCTAACACCTGTACTTCCACACGGGAAGATTCTGAACTGGAAATCCAGTGTTTTAGTTTACAAAGAGCACACAAGATTTACAAAGTTTTTATTAAGATGTCCATTGCACACAGAGCAGCACTACCAGCTGTCCTGGGTGAGTGCTGTCTGATGCCATGGATAAACTCCATGCCTTTTCCTGTTAAAAACTAAACACACAAACAAATGGGGACGATAGATTGGTCAACTGAACCAAGCTTTCCCAAACCAGCACAGGGTTGAGGTCTGACTGTTGGGAGGAAGATGGACTGGATTTGAAGCATCAACACAGGAAAGACAAGAGACAAGAGCTGGGCTCACAGCCAGGGACTACCAAAACCATTGATCCAACCCCACCCTGACACAGGTAACCAGTTACCCTGAAAAGGAGATTCTCTGTCCCTAAAAGGCAACTCCTAAAGACCCTTGCATAGGATCATTTCCCACAGAAGCCAGCACTGGCTTATGGTTTAATTTCCACAGCACAGAGATACCTGTGGGAGCTGAGTACTGAAGGCAGGATAAATAAACAGGCCAGAGCTTGTGCTGTCCCAGCTGGATTCCTTTGGGAGCTAAGGGGAGCAGAGCGTGTATCTCAGGTAAGGCTATTTGCCTTTTCCTTTGTCTGGCCAAACAGAAAGATTTATGGAAGCCCCTTTGCCACATTGCAACCTCAAAGAAGATAGAAGTATGTCACCTGTGCTTTTCCAACTTCCCCATGGTATTCCAATTTCAGGTCTCAATCCTCTTGTCTGAATTAACGGGAAAGAGCCTATGCTGCAATGTTAGCAAAAAAAAAGACATTGCAACCTCTGAAAACCTTCAGAGGGTGATGTTCCAAGTTAGGTATGATTTGCTGCTCCTGAATTAGGACCTTGGGCTCTCTGGGCAGTCACTGGGAAAAGACACACGTGCTTCCAGAGGGTTGCACCTGGATTGGCTGTCTGCAGAAGACAAGGGGGGTACATCTCATGTTACTATTCTGTAGCCACTAGCTTCCTGTCCCACATTTCATTTTGAAGTGTTTTGCTGTGAGAACAGAGGAATTTGAGGCAGCACAGCACAGCCCAGGATGCACATCCTTTCCTTATGTCAGCAATCAGCTCTAGGTGCTGCATCCATACCCAGGCAGGCTGGAGCTCCAAGATCTCCCTTTACTAATTCACTATATGGCAAAATTTGGTAGCTATGAGCCACATTCTCAGTTCAGATCATCAGCTACAAATCAGCTACTGTTCTACAGAGAAGGGATGGAAAAAACTAAGGCTTTTGACACAGTTTCTGTCTGTCTTTCCCATCTCCCCTCCCGCTGTAGGAGAGGTTACAAACAAGAGTTGCATCTGGTTCAATACCCTGAAATATGACTTCAGATCCTCTGAAGTAAAAACAAACCAGTCTGGGAGCTGTGATTGCTCTGAGGAAATCTATATTCAGCCAGGCACACCTAAATGTAAAAACATGAAGAGGCTGTGGCTTCCTCACTGTCTGGGTTTCCTAAGGAAGGGTGGACCCATTTCCAGCATGGGCTTGGGTGGAGGGAAGCGGGAAGACACCAGCAGCAACATCTGACATGAATCTTTGCTCTTCTGATCTTAAAATGCAGTGTGAAACCAGAGCAAGTGCAGAAACTGAAAACCCCAGCAGGGTTTCACATCAATCAGGCTTTTCAGGATACACTATTTTAGTGTATCAAAACCCAGGAGCGAGAGAGCAGATGTGAGATGTCAGGACAATTTCTGAGATTAGAAGACATGAGAGGCTTAAATTCACAGCCCTCACATTTACAGCCCACCTCAGGAGCTCACAGCACCCCTGCTCTTTTCCCAGACCTCAGGAGGCAGGGGAGGTGACCATACAAACGACAGCTACCTTTGGGGCAAGGCCAGTGATAAATAAATATAAACAAATAAATATAAATAAATGAATGCCACCAGCTCTTCCTCTCCTGACAAGGGGCTCCAGCAAGGCTGCACACAAGGTTGAGAGCAGCAGGGATTCTTCCCCAGTGGGGCCTCCTTGCAAGCAGCAGCAACTGCAGGGATTTGGGGAACGTGAGCCCCAGGAGGGAGCTGCTCTTGGCCACCCAAAGGAAGGGCAGTAACTTGCAGGGTAACATGGTGGAAGTGGACAAAAAGGCAAATTCAGACCTAGTATCAGACAGATAAATTCCTGAGAGTTCTAATCCTCAATGATGGCATGGCTCAGTGCCCCCTTGCTGCACAGGCCACTCCACCTGCTCTGCTGCTTGAGATCACCCCCTCCCTCTGCCCAGAGCACCAGGAGAGATACAACAGTGGCTCTTACTCAAGTTCTGTGTCTAAAACACATTTAAAAAGCAGGCAAACACTGCATAAGTGCAGCCCCTCAGAACAGGTCGGCCCCTTGCAGTATTATAACCAGCTCTTGTCCTTTAGGATGCAAGTCCAGGTGCTTGGAATCATCTGTGCACCCAGACCTACCCTTTCACATTCAGTATTTTAAAGGGCTCATGTAATACAATCACAAAGTACTAAAACTGGTAAATTATATCAGAACTTATATGTCTCTACTGGTGTTGCCCATTTATAAAAATACTGTAGTAATAATAACATTAAACATCAGTTATAATAATAGGAGTTTAAGCCAGGCATGTTATTCTAGCTTTTATATATTTAAAATAAATATAAATTTACACATAATAGCATAGTGTTTCTTTGACAGCACCAAAGCAGAAATAGATCAGGCCAACTTTTACACTTAACAGGGTGAAGTGAAAAAATAAATTAGTTTGAACATAAGCAGCTTCTTAGCTACAAAAAAATCTAGGTATTTATTTGGAACAACCAAAGAATCCCAGCCCATACACACAGTTTCAGCTACACAGGACCACAAGGACTTACTTGATTCACCTTTTGAGTTTTGAAATATCTATGCTGGGAAAAGTTATCAGCTTCTGTATTCAGGGGACAAACTGAAGTAGAGACTTCAGCCTCCCTTCTCCATTGCCCACAACAAACCAGGGTCTGGCACAAGCCAAACAGGCACACTCACATTCTGCTTTCAGAGGTGGTCTCAGTTTTGAGCTGCTCGTTCAGAGGCACTTCAGTCCCCACCCAAAGTCCAAACTGGTGACAGCTGAATTGACTGCACTGATGTACAACAGATACCAAATGGAGGATACCTTATCAGTGATCTGGATGAGGGGAATGAATCCTCAAATGCTGCATCCAGTTCTGGGCCCCTCATTACAGGGAGGACTTTGAGGGGCTGGAATGTGTCCAGAGAAGGGCCATGGAGTTGGTGAAGGGTCTGGAGCACAAATTCTGCAAGGAGCAGCTGAGGGAGCCGGGGGTGTTTAGCCTGGAGAAATGGAGGCTCAGGAAGACCTTCTCACTCTCACTCTCTCGCCTGAAAGGAGCTTGTAGCTAGGTGGGGGTCAGCCTCTTCTCCCAGGTAACAAGTCATAGGACAGGAGGAAGTGGCCTTGAGTTGCAGCACAGGAGGTTTAGACTGGATATTAGGAAATTTTTTTTCACAGAAAAGCTTGTCAAGCACTAGAACAGTCTGTCTGGGGAAGTGGTTGAGCCTCCATCCCTGGAGGTATCTAAAAGACACGTAGATGTGGCACTTGGGGACATGGTTTAGTGGTGGCCTGGCAGTGCTGGGTTAACACTTGCATTCAATAATCATAAAGGTCTTTTCAACCTAAGTGATTCTCTGATTTACTGCAGGATCTTTGAATGCTCCCTTTTCAAACACTGGTGATTTCAAATGCACAGAAGTTCCCATTCCCTAATTAAACATCATCACATTATACAAGCTACTGCTTGTGACTCTGTTTCATGCTTATTACTCAGAGATCATAAAAGTTACTGTTATCTCAAATATTGTAGTTTAAATGTATTTTCAAGACATTTAGTCCCTCTGTGAAGTGTACAAGAGTATTTCAATGCAAATAAGGATTTGGAATTCTCTCTTTCTCCCCTGCTCTAATTGAAGGTTTTATATCGAAGTTATCCAGTGCACCTACTGAGCTCTCTCAAATTCATACATACAGGCTTGAGTACCTTGCAGTCAAAATGTATTAGTCCAAGTCCCATAATACTTCTCAGCTGCAAATGATGAAAAAGCCAGATTAACATTGGAATGATAGTTTCATTACGACACCTTATTTTGGTAAGGTATCTTTCCCCAGTCCTTTTATTTCACATACTCAAACTTCTCTGCAAAGTGATACCATCTAGAGTTATCAGAGGAAAGTTTCTTGAATTCTCATTCAACAACAGCATGTCGTTCACCTGGGACATATTAAGCAAGGTGATTTAAAAAGTCCTTATAGAATTGAAAAAGTAGCAGAGTTTACCTCCTGGCAAACCACTGGTAATCCAAGCACTTTTCAATTTTATGTTGTTTTGCTTAATACTTCCTGAATAACTTCTTTTAAGTTTCTTTGTGAGAAGGTTATGCTACACAAAAGAAGGTGAGAGTAAGTTATTATCTGTCATTTATGTTACAAGACTCATAATGCCTGTCTTTGTGAGGATTATACTCCTTCAGTGCTATGCCAAATAAAACACCTCCATGTAATGGAACTACCTACTGCTCCAAGTATTCAAACCAGTGTCAGTGTAACACAGCCCTCTCTATTTCTGCCCTGTTTTGTAGTGCAATACTGCTGTGAAGTCTTAAAAAGCTGACATATTATACTCCCCAATTGTAAATAAAGCTTCTCTAATAAGAAAGGGTCAAAGAGATTATGCTACACCACTACAGAAGCTGTACTTCAGGAGCTCGAGACAAAAGGAACCCACAGAAGGAGAGAAGGCCTGCTACAAGCAGTTTTATGAATGCATGGGATACAGGGAAATTAGTTACCTTTAATGTACACTAATGACAGAACGAGCTACATTTGGCTCTTAACAGACTCAGTACTATGTCAGGAAACAAAGCAAGCTATCAGGGCATCTAAGAAAGGCCCAAAATTTTAGGGCCAGTTGAGACAGAACCCTAACTAAGAACACAGAATAGAAGAAAAGGTGAACAATAGACTTGGACAACCTTGCTGATGTGACTGTTCAAGTTCCATCAGATTGAAAAGAACGTTTTTTAGGGAAAAGGTTTGATGTTCAGCCATGGCATATCAGGGAACTTAGAAAAATTTGGGATAATACTATCATATATTATAAAACAGATATTTAAAACATAGATTTTAAAAATACTGATTTAAAAATATTTATAGAAACAGACTATTTTTGCAAGAAAAAGTGAAGGAGAGTATCTAATTTTGTAATGCAGGATGGCTCCAACAGCTCTCTCCACTTAAGTGCTAAACCTGCTTTTCTGTGCTATCAAATCTTTTCAGGACTGAGTTCACGTGCCTTCAGTTGCCAGTTTCTGCTCATTTTTACCTGGACTGTAGGAACTTTGATGGGTTCTGCTTTTGCACACAAACATCCCTCCTCAAAAGTGGATTTTAGGCCAAACACTTTGGAATTTTTACGAGAGCCAGTAACTCAGCAGTTTTGATACCTCTTTCTTACACTAACACAGCTCAAATAACTCCACTTACCTCTGATTTATACCACTAAAACAAGAGGTGAATTATTGCTCCAGCACACAACACACTGAAGGGGTTTTATAACCAAATGGGGAACTTCACCAGCGAGGGAAGGGGGGAAGAGGAGGCTGAGGCAGTTGCTGTCTCTGCTCCCCACCACGCTGCAGGCACCTGGCTGCTCCTCTGCCAGCTCCTCAACGCTGCCACCACAGCCAGGGGATCTCAGGTGCCTGCTCTGAGGGCTGAGTAGAGCAGACAGCTCTACTAGAGGTGCCACCTCGTCAGACAAGCTGTCCTCACCTGTCCTTCACTTGTCCTGAAAATGACTTCAAATGCACGTAAACTCAGTAATAATTTCAGTACATCATCAATCTTACAATTTAAACCACGACATTTCCAATTACTGAATAATATTGGAAAAATATTATTTTATGCAGAAGATGTGGCTTAGGTCAAATTTTTAAGGGCCTGCCATTACTGAGTGTGTGTTTTAGTCACGGTGTTTTCCAAGGATCAGGGCACTGTAATAAAGCCAGCATTACTGACTAGTCAGCCATGAATGATCTGTTCCTTTCCTAAGCCACCGAGGAACGTTCTAGAATTGCTATTAAGATTAATCTACAGACAATTTTGGTTAAGGCTTTGCAAGGGTTTAAGAAAGTTTGTTTAGGCATCAAAGCAAAGCCATCCATCTGCTCTAAGGACTCTAAGCTGCTGGAAGGGTTCAGCTTTGAACACTGCCACCATTGTGGCCAGCCCTCAGCAAGAGAGCAAGTGTTATCCTGCTGCTTTTAAGAAGACAGATGGGCACCAGTTTTAAATTAACAGCTTGGGAACTAGACTCAACATACATTTCTAACTAACAGAATTTAAATGAAAGCAACAAGCAGCTGCTCCTCTGGAATGTGTCTATCCATTTGCAGGTAAAGTGACATCGATCAAAACCTAAAATAATGGAATCCAAACCCAAACTGGACATATTATCTTTAATACATTTCAGGTGTGCCAAAATACCCCAGATTTTGTGTCTCCAGGGGACACCTGACTCCATGCAACTTTCTGAAGTGGGGATCTTAGGAAAAACTCTTGGAATACAGGCTGCCAAATAGAGGGAAACAGCAAAGTCAAGAGTCCTTGGTTTCAGACTACTTAGTATTCAGACAGTACTACCTAAAAGCCTCAGCCTCTCTAAGCTGTGCATGATCTATGTCACAGGCTCTGCAGACCTCAGAGACCTTTTTCTGATAAAGTGAGTGAATAAACAGTCAAAGGATAACACAGTAAAAGTGAGGGTAGCTCTGCAATGGTGACACTGGATCCAAATTCATGAGTCTGCAGAGATCTGTTATGAACTCGGAGAAGCTCTTGCCTTTCTTCCAGACTGTAATTTCTCCAGGCTGAGCTTTTTATTGCAAAGGCAAGCCTTGTTTCTGCACTGTGGGAATATGCAACACTTAGTAGGATGGTGTCCCAGCTCACCATCATAAATCAAATGCTGCATGTAGAGGCACTTCTATTCAGATGTTATTGGCAGAAGTAAAATTTAATACACCTTGCCAGCATGTGGAAAAAATTTAAGGTCCAACTCAATGAAGTCAGTGTGATTCTGGCCTGAATCACCCATCTGCTACCTGTATTAAGTAGTATAACATTCTTTGTATTATTAAAATATATTCAATTTTTATCACATTTGACATTTCTTACAGTGCTAAAGTTTTTGTCATTTGTCAACCTGTATTTTTAGAGCTGTCTTGGACTGACTGCCAGGACTCCATCTGGCAATATGAGGGCTATTCCTAATTCAAAGCCCTTCAAAGCAATCCTCCCACATCAGTTCAAAAAGATCAAATTAAAGTGATTATGGGTGATTGTAAAAAGATGGATTTTAATTTTCTTGAAAAACACAAACAATGAAACAGTAATTTAAAACTCCTTTACGTTACTCTATCAGCTACCTATCCACTCATACAATCCTTTGTATGAGGTAGCTGCATTTCCAGTGATTACATATTGAGCTGGGTTTAATATTTTAAACTTATTGTAAATTTTAAAGTATTTTTTGTTAAACTGATCAATGTATTACCCACACTATAAATGTGATTATGACCTGAAAAACACAGATCCTAAGGACGATACAGATAACTAAGGTATCTATTATGTTAATTTTTTTTTTCCCCCTGGGGTGAAGTGAATTTGAGTGAGTTGGTCTCAGATACAAGCCCCACTCTCAGGAAGATTCTGGCTTATAATCTTTATTCCTGAAGAAAGCATACCAGCAACTTAAGAGCTACAAAGAGACCACTGCCTTTTCACTAAAGTCTCTTTCCTTCCTTGAATAATCAAAGAGATGTCGCTTTAAAGACTCTCTACACGTACAAGTTACTATCAAGTCCTTCCTAGACTTTGGAAAGGCAGAAAGCTCACCTGTCATGTCTCAAGCTACATGTGTCATCACTGGCAGAACAATTCCCAACCATCCCAGCGTGGATTATCCACAGAAATAAAGCTCTGCACCTTCTAAATCCAGGAGCGCGTTACTTCCCGGAGGAAGGGCGAGCCAGCGGCAGGGCCCTCACCCCACCTGGGCAGCCTGCAGGAGAAGCACCTCACTGAGCCAACCTGTGTGGTGTGCACACATCCACATCCCCCATGCAACCCCAAAGCAAGGGAGGACCTCAGTGACAGCAAATTAGTTAATGGAAATTCCAGTATTTTAAGCTCATCAGCTTCCCTTGGGACTTGGCCATCACTGGCAAGTCTTTGAGACACGTCTCATCGGGATGTAATGGCTCTTGTTAAAATTTCCTGGAGTGGAACAGAATTCCACCTATCCTCACTTGCTCCCACTAGCCTGCAAAAACTTAATTATTAGCAGTTATTTATTTCTTTGCTGGATTTTCTGGGGATAGAGTAAGGCATAGTCTCATCCGCCTTCATCTGTCACTGGAACCAATTCCTATTCTCTTCCACTCTCCAGGAGTTGCACTGGCTTGGATTTTAGAGTCTACACCTGAATTGACACAGATGCAGCACACACTCACACATGGTGCTACATCCATAAGTATCTAAGTTTTCTAAGGCAGTGATTGCCCCTTGTCCAGCTAACTGATTTGGAAAAGACAAAGCAGTTTGCTGAGAGGAAATGGCAAAGTCACAAAAGGCAGATGCAGCAGTGATCCTGCTCACTAACCAAGCACATTCGTTCATTTTAATCTTTCCTAAGAGCACAGTATACCACAACTCCTTATCTGCCCCACTTTTCTCACTGTATCAGCCTTTAAGACCATATAAATCATTATGGAAACATCACAATCTCTATCACTTACATCACCATTACAAAACCAGTTCTTAATACAAGCAATCAAAGGTGGTTTCCTTTCCCGGAATGCAGGATGGAAAACTGGCTATGGGAAAAGTCTCATTTTGAGCTCATCAGCTGACAAAGTTCTCTGTTCTGTAGCTGCACTGGCTAGGGACCTCCCTGAAGGCCCCTGTCTCAAAGCTGGGAATGACAGCTCATGTGACAGGCACTGTGGTAAGCATTACGTGCTGCTTTGACAAGGTCTGACAAACTACACTCAAGCAGCTGTGGTGGTCAGGAAAAAAGCTGGACAACAGTAACAGTCCAGTTTATTTCTTATTCCTTAAATTTCTTTAGACTGCTAGCACTGCAAGTGTTAGCTTACAATTAATGGTGTCTGTAGTGCACCATTACAAACTAAAGAATCAGGCTCTAAATTCAGTGACAAGTTCCAAGGTTACTAAAACTGAGTTTTATTTTATAACTAAGAAAGAATAATACTCTTCTTAAACCATGTAAAACTAATTTAGGATTTTCTGTAGATTTCAACCTCTTCTAGTCACTGGGACATGTAAGCAGTAACATCACTACTCCCAGCCAAACCAAAGGGGTTTGTTGCATGATGTGAACCTTCTGCATGCCTTCAATGAGAACACTAGGACAGAATCAGCCAGGCTTTTCCTCTAGTGATTCATTACACACCAAGGACCTGGTATCACATCAATCCATGAAAATCTATCTTCTGTGTCTCATAAATCAGCATCATCAGCATAACCAAGAGATGAAATTAGGAGAGATTTATCATTAAGGTACACAGAAATTATGACACACTACACAGTTCCAGCTCTCAAATCCACTCTCCTTGAGTAATAAGACCAGCAAGTATTCCCAGGATTACCCACAGCTATCATGTAACTAAACCCTGTACTTACACAAATACAACATCTGAAATCCAATGTCTTGGTTACATGGTTTAGTTCAGTATTTTTAACTTCATCTTGGGACTTCTCCAGATAGGAACACTCAGAACACAGTAATTTACGTTTCTGAGCCTTTTGAGTTGACTTAATCTGATATTGTTGGCAGTAAGTCTAGAACCTGTGCATTAACTATGCCTTTCTCCACAGCAGATTAACTCTGTGGGAAAAAGTTCAGTATTGCAAGGCACTTCATGTCCAGTTTTACAACTCCTGATTTTACACACATCTGTCAGCTGCATAAACTACATTTTTGTTGTCATCACTGAGAAGTCAATAATGTTCACTGACTATTGTTTCCACCTGTATTCTCTGATATGTAGTGGTAAAGTCTATACAGTAACTGCCAGAAAGGCAGTTTAAAATGTTTTACTGCACTATATGCACAGAAATGCAACACAGGCAGTGCAAATGCTGTAGACCTCCAGGAGCTTTTCTTTAGATTTTGTTAGGATGAATAGTTTAAAATATTCCCCAAACAGGCTACCCTGCAGAGCTGGTCTGTCAAACAATCTTGAAAGAACACAGTTACAGTCCTGTTGCTGTTCCAAGGTGTGCAGAAGCCTGCCAAGGAAGCAGTAGAATAAAGGTAAATGATGTTCTCAGGAAATGTGGCACTCTCAGTCTGCCCCAAACGTTATCGATCTCACAAGCCCTGGTTTCAGAACAGGGAGAGTTTCTTTGTAATGCTTTATTTCTTGAGATGGTTTAAAAGGAGAAATCAAACACTAATGCCCTGGAACAAAACCTAAAGGAAGCATAATCCACCTTGTGAGTTATAGCAAAAAAACATTCTGGACAACATCAGGTTTTACTACATGTAATGGCTTTATGAAATGTATAAATGTTATTGTTCTATAAAATACATTTTTCATTCCAAAAGGCAAATTATAATTAATATTTATTCAGGACTTTCCTTTCTAGTGCTTTAAACTTACTTTTAAAAGAAAGACACAGAATTGCCAAATTAAAGGTTTATTATAGTGTTTTTATTAACAAACTTTCATTGGAAAGTTCTGGGCGCATTAACATAGGAGGCACATTGGCTTCGATGTTTGGCATTTGACAGTCAACAGAATTGCACTTCACTGCGATTGCCTTGCCACAACAGTGTGAACTTTCATGGCAAGGCTCGGAGCGAGCCTCTCTCCCTGACCTGGTCAGCAGGTGTTTTTTATCGTTTTGGTCAGCCTTCAAAACTCGGTCATTCTGCAAAGAACGCTGATCTAGCTTGCTCTCAGCTTTCTTTTTCTGCTTTGACAGAGAGGCTTTCTTGCTTTCCACCCCGTTTGCTTCTGTACCACCCTTTTCATCACACTTGTCTGTCTGCTGACAGAATCCCTTTTGGTTCTTTGAGACGCTGGTCTCACATTCAGAGCAACGCACTATTAGAGGTGCTGCGTTTCGGCAGAGGAACTGTGAGGAGCTCATCACCTTTGGAACAGTTCTTACATTTTCCTCTGGGTTTTGATGAGCATGTGTATCTGTCCTGTTTATTCTCTGATGTGCCTGGAACTGTTGCACAGACTGGAGGAAAAAATTTTTAGGCAGAGAGTTTTGTGTCATCGTTCTTTTGAGCCTTCCTTGAAGGCAGCTGCAATGGAGGACGTGCTGGACTGGGTGCACGTAGCCCTCAGGAGCTTGCTGTAAAGCATTTAAAGGAGCTACAGAGCTTTGGATCTGCACGGTCCCTGGGGAAGGAGAACACTGGTAACAGAAGGTGTCACTTAACTGCTGACAGGAGTGTGGACTCCACTTCACTGCCACCTGCTTAAACGCATCAGGACAGCTGCACTGCCTGTTCTGAGAGAAAATTGGGCATATAGTGTGTTGGTCAATAGATGTCTGCAGCACAGCTGAATTAGCAACATTTTTGATGCCTTTACTCACTTCACTATTATAGGCTGGATGCATAGGCACACACGAGTTTTGGGGCCTGCTGCTGAAGAGCTCTGAGCAGATATGAGTTTCTTCATATGTCACTTTCTCCACAGGGTTACAGATTCTGGTCTGTGACGCCAGAGGTTCAAGCTCATAGTGCTCATGCTCCATTTCTGGTTTTTGACTTCTGGACTCCAGCTGGTACTTGCTAACAGGATGTGATTTGTTTTGACTTCTGCCCCCTTGGGCTCCTGAGAAGGCCTGAGAGAAGGCATTACACCGCAGTTTTTTTGGGAGTGGGATCTGGCCACAAGTGCCCTGGGGCCCAAGGCATCGGCACATGCACTGGAAGAAGAACGTTGCAAAAGCCCAACTAATGCACATTATAAGCATCATGAAAGTGCCAAGCTGAGTGTATGCCAGCACTGTCGAGGGCATCATCATTGCCCCAGCTACAAATGTAGTCAAGGCAGCCATTGCAATAGCAGAACCCATACGGCTTAAAGAAAAAATGACCTTCCCCTCTCGGTCAGGGTCAGGGGCTAAGCGATAAGCCACTCCATAATGAACAGCAAAGTCCACTGACAAGCCAACAGCCACCGAGATCGTGACAGATTCCAACACGTTCAGCTCCCACCCAAGAAGAACCAGAGAACCTACAGTGACAAAAATAGTTCCAGCTATTGAAACTATTGCATAAAGGCTTATGATTATGTTCCAAGTTGTAAGAAGCATCACGCTAAATGCAACGGCAACTGAAAGGCCCATGGCAATCAGAGTACCATCAGAAAGACTGTCCTGAAGATCATAAAATTCAAGGTTACTCACAAACCAACCATTGCTAAGACCTTCAGGAGCAGAACTAAGCTCACTTGAAATCCATGAGTCCACCTCTTTGTAGAACTGATGCATTTTCTCATAAGCCAGTGTGAAGAGGTAGGTGCTTTGGAACTCCAACACCACTGCCCTAATGGTGTCATTAAGGTCAAAGCGAGGCCCTGGGGTTTTGCTATCTAAATGGTACCCTGTGCTTCTTTCTAGCTCCATTATAGCTCTCTTGATACATAATTCAAAGACTTCTTGTTTGTATGGAAAGCTCCAGTGGCTGCAGCAGGGGTAAAGAGATGGCTCATCACAGTCTTGATTTTCCATCCACTGCTTAAATGTTTCAATGAAGCAGCTTGTGAAGTCTTGTTCTTCTGTCTGATAAAAAAAGGTTTGATTTCTTAACTTCTGACAGAAACGTAAAATCCAAACCTGTGAAGCTGGGCTAGCGATATTAAAACTGGTATCTAGCTGCAGCTCTCCTTTGCTTTTAGGGTTTAAAGGGTCACCATTATCCTCAGGTGTGACACCCCAGATTACTGTAATTGGCATGTGGAGCTCTTCTCCATGGTGGACACGTTCAAACATAAAAAGTTTTTTGTACTCTGCATCGTATCGTTCAAATGGGTGAGAAGACCTGAATACCTGAAACTCGGAGAGCTCCAACGACGGCAGTTTCATCTTTGGATTTACACACACGATATACGCTCCACCAATGGTTAAGGCAAGGAACCAGAAAAGCCAAATATACCGGAATTTGATAACAATGCATGGCAAAACTTTCTCAAAAAATATCCTGGATGCTTCTGAGACTGCAAAAATAATCTTGTGGAACATTTGGCACAACACTGTCCAGCAGTTTTTGTTGTTGTATACCCTCTGCTGAGGTTTCTTAAAGCAACTGAAAATATTGAGAAGATATCGTTCATGTAATACAACTACAGCAGGCAGCCATGTAACCATCAAAACATAATTCACCAGAATGGCAGTGCCAGCATAAACACCAAAACACCTGATTGCTGTGATATTGCTGACATAATTAGCATAGAAGGCAGCAGCGGTTGTAAAACTCGTGACAAACATGGAAAGAGCAGCGTGTTGCAATGTGATGCTCACTGTCTCAGAGGTTCCAGCATGAGGTTTATCAAACTTTGTGTAGTTCCAAACATCACATAAGACAAAAGCATCATCTGCTCCAATCCCAACAAGGATAATCAATGCCGTGAGATTCATGAATGGAAAGAACTCAAAATTAAATACTACCCGATAGAGAAAATAAGAAATAATCAAGGAACTAATTATTGCAAACATAGTCATCAGCGTGATAAACATGGACTTGGTGTACACACACATAACTAACAGGACAATTACAATGGCTATGGCAGGATACACAGTATCCATCAACAAGTAATCTTGAAACAACCTATGTTTTATTCCGAACTCAATCCCTGTGACGGTTGTTACACCGTCAGAAGCGTTCCAGTTCTCAAAGTTATCTAGGTAAATACTCATCATGCTTTCCCCTTTCTCGGTCGGAGAGAAGAGCATGCTGTATTTTAAAGCTGGTAAGACATAGTCAGCTGTCTTTGGGCTTAGGAAATCCTTGTCCACTAGGTAGTGGAGGATCTGGTAAACAGCATTGTACTTGGTACATTTGCGAGGCACGTTTGTACACTTGAGTTGGTCCTTCCTTTTGGCATTCATATCCCAGCAGTCCGGCCCCAGGGTCCCGTTGTAGTAGTATTTGGCACAAGTGCGAAGCAGCTTTAGGGTGTGGGAGACATCCCGTTCCACAATTTTCTGACACGATGATCTGTTGTTCAGAATAGCAATATAGTTGCCCAGTGTCCAGCTGGGACAGCACGAAGCAGCAGTGGCTCTCTGGCAGAGATCACCAAACTGGGAATGGGATCTGATCTGTATAAAGACAGACAGTGAGACAAATCCAATTTAAAGTAACAGTTTGAAACATTCAGTAACCAAAAAAACCAAACTAGGAAGCTACTTTAAATTACGAAAATTCAGTTTACGGTCTTTGGCATTAACATATTAAATTCTTATTTCCACACACACTGCTTTTGATCAGTATCCTCTTACATGCAGCAGACTAAACTAGCCAGTATACAGACTTGTCACACTGCCACAGAATTGGCAGAAGTGTTAAGAGTATTATTTGAAGATCCACAGAGGTGTTTTGTTTCTTTCCAGACTGAGGACTGTTAATTCTCTTCTATTATCTCATGCTATACTCCTGAGAATAAACAATCAGCCATACATCAGTGAAGTTTCATTCTGCTTGGAATCATATCCTGAAGTTCATAGGAGAGGCAAGGACTTACCATCCTGAAAGGAAGGATGTGACAGCTTTACCATAACTTCCATCATCTGATCTCTCTTCTACAACCCTGATTTTATGAATCTCTTTTAGCTCTTGTACAGCTGGCAGGCACTGTCCCCAGACAGCTCTGCCTGCCACCCAGGCACTGCCTGTCCCTAAGTTATATGCAGGATGTCCAAAGCACAAGCACAAGTTAATTCCACTGTCATGAAGCAACCCAAAATAACAAATCATGCTTCTGAACACTGCACCCACGGTGAACAGTACATTCTGGTTAAAGATTCTCCTGAACTAAGTGAGTCTTAATCCCTTATGGGGTTATTTTTCTTCTACTTCCAGAATACCCCAGATGTAGTTGAAGACAGTAAGAGCATGACTTAGCTAAATCACCTCAAGACATTTCTATGCAAACTGAAAAGTAACTATAAACCAGAGGTGAAACTCCTCAGTAACAAGGTTAGATCAGGGAAATTTTCTCAAGATGAGAAAACTCAATCTTTGGAGAGCACGAGGAATAAAAGTCTCAAAAAACAGAATTTCTGTTATATGTGACAAAGCAGAATTAGTCCTTCAAATAGTTAAGATACATGTAAAAGTTCTATTTTGATCAAGTTACACAGAATGAACACATATTAATAGTCACATAAGTAAAGGCATGTGCTTCAGGTTTTATAGGAGTGCACCCTGAAACAGTTGTCCATGTATGCTTTAAATTTAGGTGATCTGAAAGAAACCACTTAGCCTCCTTTTTTCTTTTTTCTTTTCCTTCAGCAAAATTGCACAGGCTTATTATTAGTAATCCTTCATAATGCAGACCAAAAAATACACTTGGGGATTCTCTCAGCAGTTATAAAAGCTTTAATATGGACCAAATTTTGTCAACCAGTTTCTGAACAATAACAAACTGGCATTCCAAAAAAACAGGATAATTCACATTTGATTGTTTCCAGATAAAAACACTCACACATGCAAACTTGGGAAAAACTGAACAACCTACTAAATAAAAGGAAGCACTGGAATAGCATATCTGTGTTTTTTATGGCACATCTCCAGCTTAGTCCTATGAGGATATAATAGGCAAACTGGGAGGAAAAGATTGTATTGTCTTCTCTATGTGTTCAGGTTCAAGATGGGACAATGAGGTTTATATTCTGTTCTTCTACACTTGCTGCAGGCCATAAACATTCACTGGCAAAGTAACTGCTGCCAAAGATAAAGTAACATGAGCTGGTAGCTGGAAATTAGAAAGTAAAACACAAAACTTAGCTCCTGATAGCTCATTAAAATACTACATAAAATGTTAATAGATTGTAGCATTGGGCTTTCTTGGTGATCCAAAGGAACTGGAAAGGTCATTGTGGTGTTCCCAGACCTGGTCTGCCACTGGCACCACTTCAATTTATTTTGGAACAAGTAAGGGAATGAAACCATGCAACCTGCATGCATCTGTGGGCAGATCTGCCCAAATGGCTCCCTGCAGTGACAGAGAATCACAGATCCACTGCTTTGGGGAAAGAGTCTGAAGACATAATATACAGTCATTAAAGTTTATAAAATAACTGTTTACAGTTTATAGGGAAAACACTGTGCAATTAACAGGTGAAAAAAAAACCCCTTCTAATCCACGTAGTAAAAAAATTAGAACACCTCCTATAACTATTTTGTATATAAAGGTTCCATGAAGATTATAGGACTAACATATGCTGAACAGCTGCAGGGTAGAGCCCCTAAGTGTTAATAAAACCTATAGTTAAAGTAGCTACAAGCAGATGAAATACAATTACCACATAGAGGATATGCTCTTAATTCCATACTAAAGCAAATACTAGTTGGTCTTGATATCTTGCTTATCATCAGAAAAATAGATAAATTCTAAGGTTTGCATTTCCAGCAAGCAGTGCCCGATTTTCCTGTCTTTGAATACAGAAATCTTTTCCACTTAATTCAACAGAACTGTGGCTCTAAACAAGCATGAACTCAAAACCAAAAGTAACTACAGCCAGAAAAGAGTTTGTAAGACCAGAAGGTCACCAAAGTCATAGAGTTTTTGTTATGGCTGCAGTGCAAGTCAGCATCCTCTCCCTCCCTAGAGACTGGCTGCCAGCAGAACTTAGCATTCAGAAGTGGGACACAGCACATCACTTTGTGAGTTCTAAGAAGTGTTAGAAGTACTTAAAAGAAGTACTGCTAGAAAGTGTTAAAATAATTTAAAATGTTTTTTGTAAGTAACAAGCATTTAAAAAACAAACTATAAAAAAAACTTCATCCCTTTCTGAGCCCTGAGTATCTAACTTTTTAATAAATTTACATGCACAGACTGGCAATAATACCAAAACCCAACCATATGATTTGTTTTCTATGCTAACTAGCTAAAATTTAATGCTGCTGCCATGATGCACTGTTGTTCTGCTCAGCTGAGGTGTTCAATTACTTTATTCCTAAGTAATTTACAAATAAAGATC
Organism: Dicaeum eximium; assembly: GCA_013396995.1. Lineage (NCBI taxonomy): Eukaryota > Metazoa > Chordata > Aves > Passeriformes > Dicaeidae > Dicaeum > Dicaeum eximium. The sequence goes on along the minus strand of VWZP01004808.1, from coordinate 861,817 downwards.
TACAAAAACATTATTTACAACACCATTCTTTATAAATATCTACACAACTGTGGGTGTAGATGATGCAGCAAACATGTCATTTTCTGAAGTGATCTTATTTCAAAGAGCTGGTTTTATGGGGCTTGTTTGTTGTAGTAAAGTAGTTTCATTCTTCCCTCAGAAAGTACAGCAGTATTTGATATAATGCATTATTATCAAGGTGAGCAGATAGAGAGGAACAAAAGAAAAAATTCTCAGGAGTAATGCAATCATTACAGAGATACTCTTCAGAGGTAATTAACTATCTTCTGTTAAACAGAATGATGTTTTTTAATTCAGACCGCATTGCTTTGCAATCATCTACAGTACCTGGGATTCACCTGCATCAGCTGCCTGTGTGACTAAACTTCTGCAGTAAATGCACAGATTAGCATCTCCTCCCTCAGTCTGAGTTTTTACCCTTGTTAAAGGTTATTCTCCCTTGGAAGTCCTGATTGAACTGGTGATAGGATGACTCCCTAGCTCAGCTCATTCAAAACTGAGCTGGGCTGCTTTAGATCCTGTACTCTGCTCACCTGGCTCTTTCTGATTGCAAGAGAAAAGGGATAAAACCACCTGAGCCATCCTGTCAGTGCAATCATCTCTGATGGGGAAACAAGGAACATTTCACCAGCGTGTGAGGACGAAACTCACTTCACAAAATTCACTTCCAGCAAGGGAAGCCAACCAGGACAGAATGCCTGTCAGCAGACTGCCAAGGGAGAGTCATTATACAATGTTCCACTACAGCTCAACAATTGAAGCCAGCAAACAATGGTTGTTTTAGAGAAAACAGCTTGGGAATTTGCTAAATTAATACAGTTGTCTAATAGGCAATCATCAATCTACTAATGAAAATATTTCTCATTAAATAAATGAGAAATATGAATTAAGTTGTCTATGATTATTTTTGTTTTGGAGAAGAGCAAAATGGAAATAATTTGCTCAGTATAAACAGATGAAAAACATATTGCTTCATTTCCATGCAAAGTCATCAGTATGTGAACCAAAAGTTCATGGTTACTCAGAGGTTCAAAGGAGTTTACTCCAGCAAGTGACAAGCTTATATTTTACAGATCAAGTTTAAAGAGAAAATTATTACTACTCTTCAAATATGATTATCCAATCCAATTAACTGGGCTGTATTTTCAGCTGTTTTACCTAAGTTCTTTTGCTGTCCATTTACCAATCTATTCTAAACTAACAAAAAAAAATTAATTTAGGTGATCCACTGGGTGTCAGAGATTACAGCTAGTTCATCTGGAGGTAAAAATGCAAGAAAAATCAATTATTTGCTGGGACCCTAGAACAAAACTCCATAGAAAAATATTCTATGAGGAAACACACAGCAAAAGTTAAGATAGTCCTTTCCTGAAGCAACCCTCTTCTACCCCATTCTGGATGCTATTAGTAGAAAACTCAAAAAGATTCCCCAATATATAACCTGATCTACAAACTGAAAGTTGTTTTTTAACTGCATGTACATGGTGACTGACCATTTGACAGGAGTTGAACCACATAAAGTCCTCTCATGTGCTACTGGATGGCAGTGGGCAGCAAAACAAAGTTTCAAATGCCTGCTCTATATTTGCAAGTGAAACAAATGCCATATTGACTTACCCTCAAGTTGTCTACATTGCACATTGACTTAATTGCATTCAAATTCCATAAATTCTCTCCTTCTGTTGATGTAAACACCACTCGTGAATAGCGATCACCTGAAATTACAGAAGGGGGTTTTCACTGATTGTTTGGGTGGGCCTGGCATCAAAGGCTGAGGCAAAATCCCACCATTCCAATGACACATAGGAAATCCTTGTCTAGTCATGGGAATTCACCTCCTTTTCAAGATGAGCTGTTTATCTGCAAGACTCACTCCACATGAAAGTTTCCATTTCCTTAAGGTGCTTATAGTAAATATGGCATCTTCAATACTACATACCACTCAGAAGCTCTACAGACTTCTATTCAAGCAAACTATCTTCTGAAATATGACAAACAAATAAAAATCAAAAGATCTAATCAGCAAACTATGAAATTCTTGGCACAGCATAATGGCAGTACACTGATAATAGTAATCAAAGGCTGATTTAGTAAGTCATTTGGGAATATAAATAATAATTATAAAGCTGTTTCTACAAGAATGTTTTTGCTTTAGAAGCAAATGACTGCAGTGGAAATTGTTGTGATATCCTTGAGGCCATTTTTAAGAATTCCACAGTTTAGACACATGGAGCTTAAATTACAAATTAAATCGCATTTATCAGAAGACAGATTTAGGAAAGGAAGTAATTACTTAGTGGCAGTGAGATCTGTCTGCAGAGCTCACAAGGGAAACAAATATACAAACACAAATGTGTAGAACTGCCTAACACAGTATGGTACTCTGGGTTAAGAAACATGATCCCATTAATTAAAATATTCCAAAAACCCAAAAGGCTGAATTTTTCCCACTGCTGTGAAGCTGCAGAATTTTTGCCTTCCACAAGGCTGCAATGAAAAGACTCAGGGGCAGTGTTTTATCATCTCCAACCATGCAATAGGATCAAGGGAACTGAAATCTAGAGGTCCTGGAGCAGACAAAGAAAGATACCAGGAATGACAAAAGTGGGTCAAGAGGAAATCAACTATTTTCTTTACATAATGGACTGGCAAATTTTCCCATAGAAATGCAATTCCTTCACAACTGTCACAACTGACACTACACAGAAACAGCAGAGGAAAGAAGGAGAGTGAGACTGTGCAGAACAGCAGCCTGGATAAGAGGAGTTAGTTCAGCTTCAAGAATGCTCAGCAGAGTACCAAGTACATTTCCTCTCCCTTACTCATGGTATGGTCAGTCTAATTTAGTTCTGTTCACAGGAGCAGAAATTATGACCTTGCTCCCATCCTCTCATTTAGATGTAAGACCATACTGTAATTGAAAAAAAAAGAATAAAAATCTGTTCTTCACCCCGGTTTCCCCTGGTCATTGCTCTCTTAGACCAAGCAATCTAAACAAATACTTTCACAATTGTGTTTTTGTGCTCCGTTATCAGTCCTCACATGTGGAAGTAGCCACAAAAGAGCTCAGGTCCTTCTATGAATAGAGGCCAGTTCTACATCTCTCTGCCAGAACAGCACTTATCAAAGTACTGCAGTGTGCCTCGTAAAAAGTCAAAAGACTTTGTCTTTTTTGTCCTCTAGTTTAACTTAGCTTCATAAGCCTACAGTGCTTTAAGGTGGGAATGTTCATGGTTTAGTTCTGTTTCTTTGAGGGGGATGTTTTCTTTGTTGGTTTTTTTTGTGTGGTTTTTTTTTTTTTTGGGGGGGGTTTTTTTTTTTTTTTTTGGATAAATAAACCCCTACATTCTGTACAAAATATAATTGGTGGATGCCTTTAGGACATATACAAGAAAAGTATTTTGATTTAGGTTTTATAGAGTTAAGTTAATGGCACAGACAAAAACAACTTCTTCCCAAGTGTGAATTAAGGACCACATCTCTAGCCACACACAAAACACTGATTTTACAGTACTACCAAGAACTAATAAAATTCCTTACAGGAAATGGAAACACTTAAAGGAAGCATTTCAAGTAAATACAGTGTATTCAGAGAAAGAGCCAATAGAATAGAAACAATAAGGCAAATATTTAAATAATTTTGGAAGTGACTTTGAAACGTTTCATCCCAATTTCATCAAGATTTCTGCATGGAGAAAGATGATGTTTATTGTGTATATATATTAAGTAAAAAATATCTTCCTAATACGGCATACAACATACAGAAAAGTTCAGAAAACTCTGAACTGTCAGAAGTTTTTAGCTTTCCTTGTATCATTTCTCCACTTACTTGGAATATCACAGAAAAAGGTATCCTTGTGGAAGTTCCAGTCTGCTTGCCTCTTCTCTCTTTCATAGTGATCATCTGACCATCTGTCATCTTGGTGACTAAACCAGAATAAAGAGTTTTACTTTACCTTAGCAAAGAAATTATTAAGAGAGGCACCATCCAAACAAGCCACACAGCTTAACATATCTTACATATAAGAAAACATATTTTTACCAATGTGATTTTTGTATACAAAAACCAAAACAGTAATTTTTAAATTTTTTTCTTTAAATTAAGAGACTTCAAATGAAAGGACATTGATTCCAGTTCTGAAGACATCCATCGAGAAAAGTAAAATTATACATTTTTTTTAAAAAGCTTGCAATGGGAAATATCTAGCCTGGTATGAAAGGCCTTAAGAAGTGTAGAATATTAGATTCTGTATTTATTCAAATCAGTGGCTATATATATATATATATACACATATATATATATATACACACACATATATATATATATATATATAAAAACTTTGGAGGGTACTGGTGAAAGCACAATATACATACAAAACCACCAATAAAACAAAAACAAAACACATTTTTACTATGAAACCTTACCTTTTAGCTTGCTCATCTGCATATTTGAAAGGATAGTTTGCAAGTGTTGCTTTGTACCCTGTGTTTTTCACCATGTTGTTCCATGTGACCAATCTCTGTCCTATGGCCGTTCCTCTGGGTTCAAAACCCTAAAGGGAGAGAAGCACAAAATTCCATTAATGCTTTTCATTCTTCAGCTCAAATGGGAGAGTGGAATCACGATCAAAGTGATGGATAGTTGTCATTATCAAGCATAATTACTCCAGGCATCTACTTTTAGAGGTGAAATGCTTTATGACAAGTCAGACAAAATAATGACCAACTGCAGAGAGTGACGAGGGATTAAGAATTCTTGCACGTCCTACTGCTCTCCCTGAGAAGAGATGATATAGTCATTTAGTCCATCAAACATGCAACACTTGGTTTTCAGAGGAAGGACATTCTACAAAGTCCTCTTCGGTATCTTAATTATCACTCTGAATTGATTAAATATGATTGAAAACTGTCAAGTATTTCTTCTCTATTTTTCTAAGAATAAGGCAAATATTTAAATAATTTTCAAAGTGACTTTGAAACAATTTTAACAACTTGGCTGTTTTCAAGAAATATCCATTACATATGGATATGTACAGATACACATACCATACTATAAATACCAATTAATTCCAGGAACAGTTTATTTTTATTTGAAGATAATTAAATGCCATATTTTCAATAAAAAAAACCTGAAAACTACTTGTGCTTAAGACAATTAATGAAAAGTAAAAAATGAGTGCAATATTTAATAGAATCTGATAAAAATTACCCTTAGCCTTTCAATATGGCTATCACTTCATCCCCAGAAGGCACTTAGAATCCCCTCTCATTTAACAGATCCTGGCCTTCATTCTTTGAAACCTGATTTAGAACGTATGGTCCGTGCTGTACATCTAAAACTGGGATGAATTTACATTACTCAATCTGAAGCAGCTCTGTTGAAGGACTCATGACCTTAGCAAAAAGCACAGGGAAGGGAAACTAATGGGAAACATTCTCTGATGGCAGCAGCAGCAGCTTTGTATTATCATTTGCTGCACCAATGTCAAGATTTAATACTGTATCAATTACTGTACTTGCATTTGCTGCTTACTGGTTCCACTGGAAAAAAATGGCAAACAAAAATTACTTATTTGACAATAATATACAATCAGTACAACTGATTGATATTGACTTACCAGCAGTGGATCAGAGAAATCTGGAAGATCTGGAACTAATATTCCCACGAGTGCACACACCACTATGAGCACAGTGCACATGCCCAGGACCACCACGGGCCAGTCGGCGATGAGCGCGGCGTAGCTACGGGAGAGGAGCAGGGAGAGGAGCTACAGCAACCAAAGCTGCACACACAACTAATCCATACTTCTCTAAAGAGCTTTTCAGGTCAGACTATTATTTTTTCCCCAGGATTCTGACAAAAATGCAAGCTTATCTACAACGGTGAACCACTAGGAAAAGATGCTTTGTCAAAAATTTGGTGAGAGAAAAAAAACATCATTACTTGGGATTTTTTTTAAACTTAAGCATTTTGAAGGAAAAAAATCCAAGAAAGAAAAAGATCTGTTTTAAAGTAGAATCCAAAGAAAACATTTCCTCTATTTTTAAAATAGTCATTAAAAAAATATTTAAACCCTACATACTCATGATCCATGAAATCTGTTGTAATTCAAAGACTACAACAAGGGGTTGCAAGGAGTTGGCAACATGATACATAAATTAACCAACATTAACTGTCTAGTCTTACAGCATAACATCCATCCTTGGATTTTAACACCTAGTTCATTCTAAATTTTATGAGTGGAACAATTGCTATATGCAAACCTAATTTTCATTATTTTTGTAAAATATTTTTGTTTTTGTTAATTCAAGAGGAATGCACAGAAAATTTAAGGAAATCAAGAAATCTTGATTTCTAGATGATTTTTCTTACAATAAAGACTTGAATTCATAGAGTTTATCTTTCAAAAGCAATACTGTCCAATACTGGGAGCAAAGAGAGTATAGGAAGTCCCATAAAAGCCATTAGAAAAGTAATTACAGGCTACGAACCCTTCTCTACAAATGGTCTCTGTACACATTAAATATTGATGAAGAAGATCTCCACTCTTACTTCCTCCTCAACTTACAAGCAGCATAACATGGAAGTTTACAGCAGAGAGCTCCTTTACTTATTTCTACTGTCCTAAAAGATTATGGATCTTTTTCAGAGCAACTTGCTAATTAATCACAATACAATTATCAGGTCAACTGAAATTTTCTGTCCTGCTGCTAAGAAGGGAGGGACTGTCCATCTCCCCCCTCCAGCACCAGGTTCCCAGTGTTCTGACTGCAAAATCAATGGCATGAGCAAGCTTATTCCTGTTTTTCCACAGCATGTGGAAATAGGCACCTCTAAGGGTCTAAGTAGAGCTTTGAGGAGCAAGGAAATCCAAAGCACTGGGTGTTTCTCCATTCCCCATTAAGCAAATATGGAATAATTCTGACATGCTCATACAAGAGGTTAATTAGCAAAACCTTGAAAAGCAATCTGAAGTCAAAGTTTTCATTAAAGTCAATCACAAAGAAGCAGCTTGCCAAATGAGCAATTGTACAAAGTAGAAGTAAAGGGAAGTAAATGACCTAATAGAATTTTCCTATTTATAGGACTAAATGTTTTTCTAAACACCAAGCTAGACTGACTAGCCATTACAGACATTTGCTCTGAAGTCATAAAAGTTATACCCAAAAGATTTATTTTCCTATTCATCACTAGTGCCAGATTTACCACTTTGACATGTCTCTACAGTTCCATTCTCAGCTGAGCACTCTTAAATTGGGTAAAATTCTTTCAGCTGTAAAAGAAACTCTGTCCTAAGTGTTTAATGTGATAATAAGCCACATACAGAAAACAGTGAAGTGCTTGTTTACACCTGCAAGTTTCTCTTGTTTCTTTTACCACATACTGAAATTCAGATAAGCAAAGCTGACCTGGGCTGACAAGAGGACCTGATCACTCTATTTTTAATTATACCTGTCTGAGCATTATTTAGTGCTGCTGAGGGCTCTAGCTCCAACCAAGTTGCCTAAAACCAGCCTCAACCCCAACCCATCGTACAAGGCTAAAGAGATGGCAGGTTTTTTTATTTTTTTACTCATTAAAAAGCTATAACTTTTATGGGTTTAGTTACTTTTTGCTTTTTTTTTCTCTGTGAGGAGGAAGCCACCACCCTGACAGACTGAGAATAAACAACCACTTGCTTGAAAATGCCTGAATCCAAGGAGAAAATGCTTAAATCAATTCCTCAGTGGAGGAGTCACATTCAGAAAGGATATCCTTAGTGCTAAGCACATCCTTTAGTACTTTTCTAAATCAGGGTAAAACCTCCCACTTCTGGATGCCTAATTAAAACTATTTTTTGGTTGTGCAATGACCTAGACATTATACCTTCTTGGTTTTGTTTCATCCAAAATATTCCAGCACTGAATGATGAACTCACATAAGTTTGACACTGAGTGAAATACCACTTCTTATGCCATTTTGCCCTGTTTTCAGTGTGTTAGAATGGTACTAATTTTAGCTAGCTATGTCCCATTAAAATGCATGTAGCTTTGATTAATTTATTTCCTCCTGATGATTTTCACACACTTAAAAAAGGTTTGGTTTGGTTTTGTGTTTGTTTTTTTTTTTTTAATTCATGCTTTAAGTAATTCAAAATGCTTAGGAGATACAGTAATTCAATCTGTATTTAGCACCATGAAAAGCATCACTGTTATAAAGCAATTTGTCCAAAGGTGATCCAAGACCTCAGATGTTTTCTTCAAAAGGAGAAGGTAAAAAAGAGAATGTTTAGGTTCTCTTCCCATTTTAAGCATAATATGTGGCTAGTGCCAAACTTTTTAATTCAGCTCCTGTATACAGATGTCAACAGGTTCAATCACTCTTCAGGCTCATATAGAGACAAATGTACCACATACCAATACCACATTCTGTATTGTAAAAAGGCCACTATGAACAAGAGATATTTGTGTGACCCAGATCATATCAACACACAGATTTCTGTAACTCAAAACAGATACTTAACAAACAGGCCTGCTTTTTACTGAAAGCAAATCCTGAAGATGGACTGTGTTTTTAAAGTATTTTCACTTGAGATGGTTTCTTGTTGCCATTCTGATGCACTGACAGTTTTGGATACAATGCTCTGTTATTTTCTCTGACCCTGCCATGCTACAGAGCCTACACAATCCAAACCCAGTGTTCTAGATTGCATGGGGTTTTAGGAAGAATTAAAAACTACTATGATGAAATTTTCGGAACTTGTCTGTCAGGTTTGTTTATCACTACTGCTGATACAACCAAGCCACTTCTCAGAGCAACCCTTAATCAAAAAAGTACTGAGGCATGGAGTATCCAGGCACAGATTGTAATAAAAATGTCTAAAATAGTTGGAAAGAAGAAGCATTGAAATCTGCATAGATTATTAAATTCTGGCCTAGTATTAATGAGGAGAATGCTTTTCTGTCAGTAAATAGAGCCTCAGTTTGGATATCCTGCATGTTCTATCCCCTTCCTGCTTCCCCAGGATTCATAGATGTGTTATTAGGGATGTTAAAGAACTTGGCCCTGGCTCCCTGTTTCAGTGTTTATTTAGGGATGCATTGCAGATCAAGTCTTCTAAATGTTTGTTGTTTGAACTTGCTGATACTATCTGCCTCCCTGGTTTCTCATGGCAGTTGCAGAACTACTACCCACTGCCTAAAGAAATACTTTTAAAATCTGATTTAATTTGAATGTTTATTATTTTATTTGAATATTCCTTTTTCTTGCTTTGTATGGGGAGTAATAGCTTTGCCATCACCTCATCTACCACCTTTATAATTCCACAAACCTCAGCTGTGACAGCACTGAACCTTACCTTTTTGGTAACTTGAATGGTCTGGCTGGCCTGTAAGAAGAGAAAAAAGAGGGTAATTGAGAATGCATGAAATATGCATGCACACACCAATTTGTTTAATTATTCTCATACACGGATAAGAAAATTAATTATAAAAATCAGATATTTTAGGATATGAATTATTTTGAAAGGCCCACAATCATATTCAATTGAGTCTTTGCAAACAAGTAGTTCAGAGGATAATTACAGCTACAGACAGCTGGGTTTTCAAAAGTGGAATTTTATGCAGCTGATTTTTGGGATTACTATTCCACAGGCTTTTCCAGTTTTCAACAAGAGACCAAATAAACTAACATGACAAAAATTCAATACTACTGAAAATCACAACAAAGTTTGCATATGATGGGAACAGACAACCACAACACCATGTTCTGACTGAACTCACAAAACTTCATAGTTGTCCTTTGTAATTCCATTACAAAAAATTATTTTGGCCATAAATTCTGTCTTGCCACAATACAGGAAGTATAATGACATAGGATACCTCTATAAAATATTTTTATGCAAATTTTTGTTACTTCTTAAAAATCTCATATAAAGTATATTATTTTGAGGAGGAGATAGCAAACCCAAGTGAAAATTATTCTTATCTAGCACTGTTCAGTGGGCACTTCAATTTCTTAGGTACTGGACCAGTAAGATTCACATAAATATCACTTGAATACATCTTCATGAAGAATCTGCAAGTGATTTCAAGAATATGACATAAAATCACTCTGAAGTGGTAACCGTACAACAGCTTCAGTTAAGTTATGGATTTGTTTTACCAACAAGGACACATTTACTTCTTTTAAAAAGCATGGAAAGCACTGAGTTAAAAAGCAGGTACTTGCATAAAATAGATCACTTAGTAACATCACACTGAGGTTGCCAAAAGCATAGATTTGTATGCTTTCACACACAGATAAACAGTTCAAACTTCAGACTCCTCAGAGATTTTCAGAAAAACTTAATCCACTACACAGAAATGAAATTTGCTGTTCTTCAAAGTAGCAAGAGTTGTTTACTACTACACAGTAGTAAGATTTGCTCCTTTCAGCCACGAGGAAGTTGGAGAAAAGCAGAATAACCAATCTGCAGCTGCAGAGAAACTCAAGGATTAAGGAAAGGTATAGACAAGGATTCTCGGTTGAATGCAGCCACAAAAGATTACATTTATGAAGTGTCACCAACCTTCAGACTAGTTGCACAAATCTGACTTCCAGAGGTACTGAACATACCCAATTTTCTAACTGATGCTAAAAACTTCTGGTAGCACTACAACAGACTCACCAGCAGCCAGCACGTAGAGAAACCCAAGTGAACTGAGTTCTGAAATTACTTTCAACAGTAAATTCCCTGAGGCTGAAAAGAAGTTGTGCCAGGCTTGGGGGACTGCTCATTGTCTGATCTACAGCCTCAACCACAAAACCAACTTTTCCCAACTCAGGCTAGACTGGAGGATCACAAACCAGGTACTGAAGTCAGAACTCACTCAACCTGAATCTGAAGGGAGCAGTACCAGAACTCTGGATGAGGAGAAATGCTTAAACAGACAGTCCCTTTCATGAACTTGCACCAAGGCAAAGCACACCCTGGATGTGCCTTCACGGCAGTCTGGAAAACGGGGCAAAGCCACAGTGCTAGGAATAACAATTCCTTTAACTGCAGCAGAGACTCCTGGGTTTACAGACGAGAGAGAAATATAAACAGACATATTTACTGTTAGTAAGGTGATTCAAACATTAATTTCTAGCTTTCATTTGTAAAGATCTGAATTTCCATATATATCCAGTCACTTGTTTTTGTCTGTGCCATAATGGGCTCTGCTATGAGTAATAGTATCAGACGACACTTTGGCACAAGCAGAGCTACCCAACAAAAATTATTAGTACAGGCTTTGTATTTATGCAGACTTGTATAAAGGTTTCTATTCTATTTCTATTCTATTCTAAAGGTTTCTAAACAATTCCAGTTTATATTAGCAGATAAAATTATCTTCTTCTGCATGGGGGCTACTTTAAAATTCAATTTGCCTAATTTGGTTTACACAAAGTGGGTAAAAATACCAACACAATCATTCCTCATCCTCCTCTTGTCCCATCAAAACCAAACTACATTTCCCTCTGTTTCCTCCACCTGTAAAATATATTCAGTGCTGAACAAATGATGATGATTAAGTTCTTCAAAGTTAGGGAGGGTTAAAGGTCACACCTGCTATCAAACTGTTTTGTTTTGAAAAGCATGCATTGAAAAAACCTGGGTACACCCGGGTGAATTCCAGCAGTGTAACCAATCCCTTGCAGCTGTTGTGATGACTCTATTATATTGGTCAATAGGAAAAGTTATCCCTGAAAATTATGCCCCAAAATTCTTTAGTTATGCTGTAAAATACAGAAATGCATGGCAAAACCAGATCTTTCCCACTTAATTAATGTTGCTGTATCTAATTTTTGAAGTATTATACTTTCATTGAGCCAGTTTAAAATAACACCATCAGCCTCCAAAAAAAGTGTAGACAAAAGTCCTCATCAGTTTTCATGAGAAAGAAATGGTGAATTCCACTCTTTTGCTGGGACAAAAGCCAAGTTGATCTGTGTATTAAATTACCTTTGTACTTAGTTCTCACAAGTCTGATAGCAGAAAGTGACCATCACAGTTGTTTGTGACAAGACCAGCACAACGAAGTTACTGCACGAACTGCAGTCACTGATTAAAATCTAATAAACACTTTGCACCAAGAGGGGAAAAGAGAAAGAGGAAGAAAAGGACAGGCTCTGTTCTAGCACCATTTACTGCGAGTGTCAGCCCCTGCTCAACACATGCTTTGCTTCATCCTGTCCTTTCCTAGTGGCAAGTTTTGTCTGAACATCACACCATGAAGAAATACATAAAGAAAACATAACTAGATTGGTTAAAACCCCCAGATGTTTCTCAGTATGAAATGTATTTTGGATGGCCAGCATCCTTTTGTGTAACATGCTGAAAAGGAGGAATGGTGTCTTTAAGAAGGGCTGCTATAATACCAGCAAGTTTACTCTAGGAAATAACTGAGTATCAGGAGGATTGGTCAGCTTTGGACAGAACTACTACGGCTCTAATTATTCACCTTTGCAGCCTAAATAAGCACTTAACCTCAGTGTTTCTACCAGTGCTTTGAACAGTGAGGTAGTAGAAATAATTTGTTCCTTTGTGTACAAACCTACTCGAACAGGGGCATTTCCCAGGTATAAAAAATATGATTGCTTTACATATTTTTCAATCTGAGAAAGACAATGACCAGTGCTTGAGCTTCCTGGAGGGGAACACACTGTGCCACATGGCAACATCCTGACTTTGGGTTCCCAGGGAAGCCAAAGTCTCCTTTTGATTACAGCACTGAATGAGTTTTCTCATGGAAGTTAATAGGGTATATCAGAGAGGGGAGTTTGGTCCTAATTTCAAGCATCACACTGGAAAACAAGCTTTTGGAAATCCTATGTATTATTAAATCTTGTTCACAACCTTCATGTCCCCTGGATATGACACAGCACAAGGCAGTATCTTAAAACGTGTTCCTCAGTGTGAGACTTAAATAATAACACTATGGCTGATTTACTTCATAATGCAGCGTGTTTCATTAAGCTAATGCATCCCGGGGAAATACAAACCTGAATGTCTCAGAGGACAATAAAAGTATCTAAATATTCCAAGGCATTCTTTTTCAGGCTTTCTTCACAAACCTCAGGTATGAGAAAGGTATCCATGCAAGCAACTCCTTGGCCTCACACCCCAAGGAATCAATGCTTGCTGCTTTCTTAGTGGGTGCAAGAAACCCTGCAGAATGTAGCCATGAAATAGAAAATTAGAAGAACAGGCTGTGTTTTGAAGCATACTTTGAAGAGTTTTCTAGATGTTGTGAAGCACCCATAATTTCAAAAAAGTGTTAAAAAGGCAGCTATCAATAATATAGGAGGTTAAATGAGATACTAATATGATTTTAAATAGGAACATTCCTGCTTACATTGACAATAATGTTGGTTGGGGTTTTTTTTGAGTCAATTAAAAAGCATCAACACATTCCAAATCATATCTTTGTACTAACTTATCCAAACATCACCTTCCTAAAATTGTTATCACAATTCTGGATATTGCCCTGGCTAAACATTTGATTTCTCATTTCTGTCATTTCACTTAGCTACAATCAATTTCTATTTCACCATTTGCAGATGTAGAGACTGGAACCTGGATATAGAAGGGCTTTTCCTCTTTTTTTCCTTGGAGGAGCAACAAGCCAGCTCAACTTTAAGCTGAAATTAATGCCTACCAGCCTGACACAGGGCAGCACAAGGGCACTGCCTGTGATTGTTGTGCCCTATTTTTAGGTGTAAGGAAACAACAAACAGCACTGGATAAATGGAAACTGTCCGTGTGGGTGCTTCTCCTCTGCTTCATTCCTGGGAGACAGGAGCTAAGGGAAGAAGCTGCCCTCCCAGCAATGATATCCAACACTGCCATTTTGGTGCTGAGCTGCACAAAAATTTGAAAACAAATGGACAGCTTACTGATATTTATCATAGAGGATTTACACAATATAGAATCACGGAATATCCTGAGATGGAAGAAAACCATCAGGATCACTGAAGTCCAACTTCTGGTCCTGCACAGGACAACAGATTCATTTTTCACTCTTGCTTTTCACTTAAAGATTCACTGGAATTCACTGAAAAAATGGTAAGTTGCAATAAATAGCTGTATTCACTGAAAAAAAAAGACTCTCCTGTCCAAGGATTATGAGGTGTTTAAGCTCAATGCTTTACTTTGCCAGAGGGAAACTATTCCCTTTGTTGGTAGATCTGGTTACCAGAAGTGATAAAACATAGCTTTTTGTCATTATTATACTCCTGGATAAGCTAAATCCCTGCAGGATAGAATGAGATATGCATCATATTGTACATTCTCCATCAGAACACACAATACAAACTAAATCCCTGCAAGAAAATCCTCGTTTTCAGAATGTCATTGACCTAAGAGAACAATTTGAATTGCTCCTAAATATCAAGTTAGTTTTTGCTGTTTTATCACATATAACACCTATGTACTTTGTAATTTTAACAAACACTCAGACAACAAATGCAACAGATTAAGTTGCCAAAAAGCTTTTATAAGCCTCCCAACTTTTTTTTTTTTTTGCTATGATGACTAGTTTTCCATTATTTTAATCACGAACTCTATCTAGATGCTTTTTAAACATGCAGTGTTCATTGTATTTATCTGCATTTAGCTTTACTTGTTTACATCTCTAAGGAACAGGACAACCCACAGCAAAACAATTGTTGTAAAGGAGATAGAGAATTCAGTTTTCTGGTAAGTTGCTTTCTTAAGGTTTTAATAAAACCAAGAAGAATGCAACTAATTTTCATGGGGTTTTTTCCCCACATAAAATATCAAGGAATAATTCAAAAGGATTTTATATTTTTTGATGTCTAGATTATCAGGGTGAAATTATCTGAAACTAACTGCTATTTCATGCCATTAAAATGCGCGAAATGTCAATGTTGCAGTTTTTCTTAATGTTGTACATATGACTATTCTTTTGCCTAAAATGAAGCAAAGTGCAACTTAGCCGATCAAAAAATCAATACACCATTTGGCAACGGTATTACAGATGTAAATTCATATTTTTACAGTTGATGCATCAAGCTTTATAAAAATTCTCATCTGCTTTTCTTGTTGCGCTCTTACCTGCCTCTTAAATTCCAACTGAGCATCTGCCTTTCTGTGAGGAAAGCAATTGTAAGGAAGGTGTTAACAATAAAACCATTGTCTGAGTGATTCTTGCTCTGCCTGATTTAAATTTAGCATAAATGTTTAAGCTTTACTGACCTACAGCATGCCCAGTGGAGAAAACCCCATAGAGTGGGGCAAACCCTATATACTTAACTAAGCCAGCATTTCAGTCACTTCTTTTCTGCTATGAAATCAATATTAAACTTTATTAACCTACTCTGCAAAAGTAACAGGGAGTTTTGACATCTCCCATGGACAAACC
The DNA here is from genome assembly GCA_013396995.1 of Dicaeum eximium. Classification (NCBI taxonomy): domain Eukaryota; kingdom Metazoa; phylum Chordata; class Aves; order Passeriformes; family Dicaeidae; genus Dicaeum; species Dicaeum eximium. Next base: position 846,409 of record VWZP01004808.1, on the reverse strand, counting down.
TCTGGCTCATGCCAGAATACAACAGGGAAATAATGTTTCCATCAAGGCACCAGAGATGGGAAAAGGTCAAGGCAATCCTATTAACGTCCTAAATGCGTGTATTTCCATTTGGAAGTTTAGTAACAGTACCAGGAGGAATGTCCTAGGAAGATGGGCTGAGGACTTTGGACTTGTCTAATTCGGAGAAAAGGAAGCTGAGCAGTGACCTCATTGCCCTCTACAGCTTCTTGAGGCAGGGAAGTGGAGAGGTGATCTCTTCTCCCTGGGATCCAGTGCTGGGACATGCAGGAACGGTTCAAAGCTGAGCTAGGGCACTCAGTTTAGACTGGAGATTTCTTTGTCTAGAAGGTGGCCAAACACCTGAGTAGATGTTCTCAGGACAGTGCTGATGTCCCAGTCCTGTCAGTGTTCAAGAAGCATTTGGATAAGGCCCTTAACAAGATGCTTTAACTGGGTCAGCCCTGAATGGGCCAGGCAGCTGGGTCAGGTGATCCTTGCAGGTCCCTTCCAACTGAAATAGTCTGTTTTATTCTAACTCTGTGTAACTCATTATATGCTAAAATTAAAACTTCTATAAATTTGTAACATACTGGTGATTTGAAACTGAAATGATCCTATTATGATCATCTCCAAGGCTGGGGGGATTGTTGGGTTTTTCCCCCGTCTCTTTTTTCTCACTGCTCCATAGGGATGGTACCCACCTAAGAGCCCAGGATTTACTGACCAAGTCTTCAGTTTAAGGTTCTTTAGAAACCCATTTTTGCAATACTGACTTCTAATGTCTTTCCTCTTTCATCTTAAACAACTGACTAAATATTATCAACCACTAGGAAAGCTGGCTCTTTTCCTTTATAGCATCTACTTGGTTCACTTGCCTTGAAAAGGAATTAAATCATCTTCTCTGTAGGAAAATCTGAGAGCATATGACGGAGCCAAGATCCTCCGAAGACTTTTCTTGTATTCTTCCTTCCCTAAACTTTTCTCCAACAAGCGTAGCCGCTTTTAAACACTGCTCCAAAACTGTCAATAAGAAGATTGCCACCAAGCATACTTCAACTGGATTCTCCCTGCTTTAAATGGCAAAGTTTACAGACAATTTAAAGCATACACTTCTTCAAAAGGTTTAACTGAAGCCATATATATATATATTCCTTAAATTTCTGAAGCACTGAAGGCAGGACTACACAAAGCACTGCCTGGCAAATTAAACAAAAGTTCTGAACTATTAAAGAGAATTAAAAAAAGCTTAGTAAAATACCACCATGAATCATTATTTGAAAACAAGCCAACAGCTAATTTGGAGCAGACTAATATTATTTCAAGATCCTTCACAAGTCTAAAACCATTAGTCTTTTCTCTTTTCTTGGTAATTACAGTGAAATTAATAGATATGTTCTGGGATTTAAATGATGACTAGAGTAGTTTTCAACATTTTTACTGGCAAAAAGTTCCTTCCTTAGAAATATTTTATTTCAAAGCTGTTTTTATTACACTTCCCAGTTGAATGGAGCAACGCAAGGTCATGGCTACATCTTGTATTTCTCTGACAGACAGGAAATTACATGACTCAAGGAACCACAACATACACAGAAGAAAACCCCCATCTCGTGATACCAATGAGAATGAAAATGTCCAAGAGTGCCTATTTTAATGATGGTATCTCTCCACACAGGCTGAAGTGCATGTTCTTATAGGCATTCATGACTGACATTAAGCACATGGAAGTTTGGCTCTGGAGTAGGAAAGACTTGGAGTGTCATAAATCACACCTCAACTGGTACATGCTTCAGTCTTCCTTCCTGTGCAGATATAAGACTTTGTGATTGTAAGTCATCAGGGGGTTCAGTTTTGCTCTCAGAAAACCTCCTTGGACCAGAGAGCTTTTCTAAAGATAGACTAAAAGCACTTACAATTTCTCCAAATTATTCATCTAACTATGGGGACAAACAACAGTTTTTATCTTTCTGTATATTTAATCTCTCGCAGCAAATGAAAATATTGTAACTTAAGATCTTAGTTCTAAATTAAGTCAAGTATTTCTCTTCAGTGTTGAACTCCTGTTCCAATATCTGTGTATTTAGTAATTTAGAATGCTGTAACTTTTAAGTGATATAAAACAAATGTCTATTTAACACAATATATTTAGAAGGATTTAATATGTAATTGCACAAAGAAGGCTCTCTAGCTTTTGCTAATGCTAATGAAAACTTGTATATCTATAATGCAACATTATCTTCTGGATCTCCTGATGTGAAGTTTGTTTTGTATGCTCAGTAACAAACAAGCAAAAAAAGGAAGTATTTACTGAACACTTAAGGTTTCCAGTATTGTAGCTGAGATCCCAGAAAGTGCTCTAGGACTGAACAGACTATAAAACAGATTTAACATAATCAAAGCTGTTCAGCAAAACATTTGCAAAAGATCATCCATTTGACAGAACAAACTAAACATCCTACAAACTGGAAATGTAGCATAAGAATTTTGAAGCAAGGTATCCTATTAATATGCTAGAAAATATGGAAGAAGTGGCAGAAGTGATGCAAATAAGCTTTTCCAGTCCAGCACATAAATCTATTTATGATTTTATTAGAAGAATCAAAACACACCCCAAAAAAATTTGCCAATAGTGAGGCTAAGCTCCCTGAAATACCATCAGGATTTCTACCTGTAACTTCCCTTACCTCCACTGACCTGTCAGTGGTACCATCTCTTTTCTATTTTGGATTGATAGTCCAGGCTTTAAGAGATTTCTTTATTCAGTAGAATCTCACTGCAATTTTTGTGTAGCAAGATCAATGCCAAATTGCTCAGGTACCCTTTTTATTTCCCTCTTGCACTGTGTTTTGTGGTTTTGTTTTGTTGTTCAAAAACAAATGAAAAGCATGCACATCAATTATCATTCACTAGGAGATCGAGACAACACTGAAATTATCAGAGAGGAAGAACAAGTGATTTTGGAAGGAGTTTCAGACAGAAACAATGATGGTAACTCATAATGAGCTTTCTAAAGGTGATTTTGATAATTCTGCACTTTCCCCCATCAGAAGGAAGACTCAAAACTTTTAAGTAGGAATAGGCAAATCTTTCAAAACCCATCTCTTAAAGAGTGATGAAAATCAGGTCATTGGCCATGCATGGCTCAGACTGCTGTTCTTTGTTGTCTGGTGTTGTCTTATTCACATTTGAACTTTACAACCTCCTGCTATATTAAAAGTACATGAGAACAACTATACACCATCAAAACATTACAACAAACTGACATAATTTTGGATGTTGTGGGTTTTTTCTAAGTGTATGTAAATACTCAGTGTTAAAAGTCATCTCAAACCCCACACCAATTAGTCCTGTTCCAGAACGAGCACAGCTGATGCTGATTTTCCAGTCAATTTAGTACAAAAGAAAGAAGCCATGTTTTTTATGGTTTCCCTCCCATTATCAGCTTTACATTTTCTAAAGACAGCAGTTCAAAGGCCCAGCAGATTGCTAGTTATGAGTGAGCTCTTCTGTTGTTCAGGGAAAGGTGAGGAATACAGGGCACGGGAAATTCATCTTCAAGCACACACAGGACCTGAATTCCCTAAGGAGCAGAACCTGCACACCAAAATACAGCCAGGCTGGTACTCAGCTGCACTCAGACCAAAGCACAAACCTTCCAAGCACCACCTTCCTATGGCAAAGCTTGATTCAAAACAACCTGAAGTCTAGACAAACACTAATGTTTAACTAGTACAATTACAAAGCCTGCAAAAATCCTTTGGACAGCCCAGAATGACAGGGACTTTTTAAGTGCACTTAATACTTTCTTAGCCATGCTATTTTTAATTTGGTCAGCCACCAAATTATAAATGGCATTTTTATTTGTATTCTGGTCTCTGTGTGTCAGCCCTTTGCATTCAGCTCCAGAAAGTGCAGCAAATTGTTTGCACAGTCAACAATGTGTAATATTTGTCATGGAAGGAGTAAATTAATTAATAAAACCAGAATACTCTTACGGTATCATACTCAGAGATCATGCAAGATTAAAATAAAGATGTGTGAAAATGAAGAAGCATGGCTCAAATTAGACTGACACGAAAAATTATTTCAAAGAAAGAGAAGGAACCAGTTCATTTGGTCACAGGGAAAACCTACACAGGGAAAACGTGCACAACAGGGAATCCCACATTTGGACTCAGAAGAATGCATGAGAGGGCTTCACATTCCTTTTCTTGTTTCTCAACTACATCAAAATCCCAAGTATGCCATTGGGTTCTTAATGCTTCATGACATGAAGAGAAGTAACTCCTATTTTGGCATAGAATAAATGGCTTAAATGAGAATAGAGCCAGAATTTATATTGTTTCAGGAACTCCTGATCTATAGCATCAACCAAAAGATTTGCAACACCTTGAACACTGAATGAAATGATGGTTAACAGCTTTTGCTTTTTGGTTGCCAATGGTTAGTAAAACATTTCAGAAACCCCACTTTCAGAAACCTGACCTAAAGGTTTTTTCTCAAAGATTCCTACTTTAAGTCTTCCTAGAGGAAGGCAGAAAGGCTCCTTTATTAATTTTTAAATCATTATATGCATATGTATTTTGTACAAAAGATGTTAGTATATAATTCATATAAAAAGTGAAAACGAAAATATCTTCTATGCATCAAAAAAAGCAGAAGCTAACAACTTTCAAAATAGGATAGGTTGTTAAAAAAGCTCAGTGGAAATATTTTTGTGAACAGTCACGTTGCTGAAATGAGGATATTTGAAAATATTTTACACACATGTATATGCAAAATCAGTTCTGCAAGCCATGCAGAACATACTAGATAACAATTTTCCTGGAATCAAGCAAGGAACTGTTTCATAACAAAGTCTCTTTATTAAGACTGGTATTTGGCAAACATTCCCTTGCTTTTTGAAAAAACAGGAGATTTTTTTTTCTGGTTCTAATCTTTATGCCAAATAAATAGAAGTAAAAAATCTAAAATGGGTAAGAGGCAGCTGTAGTGTTCTATCTCACTTCACAGCTTTTTCATTTTTATAGAGCTTCGTTTTAAAGTATTAAATAAAGTGTAAGTATTCATGTGTATCTGCAGTACTGTTTGAACAGTGTGTGGCACAGAACTCTGAGACACAGCAGAACCCAGAATCCCAGAACCACCATATAAATCTGCAATGCCAAAACACTTCAAAAGAAGGTTTAAATCTAACTGAAAGCAAGATGTACAATAAGTCTGTATGCTTTACCAGTTTCCTAATGCTGTTTTTTGCCTTCTTTAGAATATAAATTGGTCTAGTAAGCAAAAACTTTGAATCCAGCAATTTAAATTAACTAAGCTTTGGGAGCTAAAACCTCCAAAGTAGGCTGGTGGGGGATGAGGAGCAATTCTTAAATTTTAGCCAAAGTAAGGATTCTGTGGGGCTTTAAACAGATTTTATTTTCCTGTTCCAGCCTGAGATGATTGCATGATTGTGGAGAGATCATCCCATATATCCTTTCAGCCTTTTTTTTTTTTACCACAGATAATTCAGATGCTTTTCTGAACAGTTTTCCTTACTTGTCTGCTTTAGTCAAAAGCACTAACAGTATAGTCTAAAAAAGTAAAGGACAGTGGGTGACACAAAGCAGGTTCACCCTGAGGGAAGGGTGCTGGTTTGAATTTACTGGTTTGATACTGCAAAAGTGCAAACACTTCACACACTGGCAGTCTGGAGTATTTTCCTTAGCAGCAGCACCAGAAGCTCCCTGATCTCTTCTGCCCTACTTTTTGTCTCTGAGTCCACAGACCTAAGTTTTCTAAATTTTATGACCAGAGAGATTGCAGCAGAGTTGGCATCAAGATTAATAAGCATACAGGTAGCTTTTAACTGGTGTTTTCCCCTAAAAACTTCACATGCGTGTCTGAGGGAAGCAATCCAATTTGGCACCAGAGATACCACCACTGTTATTCCATGCCTTCCACAATCCTGAGATGACTTCCTGAATGATCTCTGCACATCCTTCCTCTTCCATTCCTACTGACATGCATACATTCCTATATGAAAAAGAGGTTTTGAAAAATACCAGGAAAGATTGTAAGAGTTTTCTGGCTTTTTTTTTAATGGTAATATTTAGTTCTCCTAGAGAACTCTGCAACTGTTCACTGTTTATTTTATCCTCCTTTCATCCCACTAAGCATGCTACTGGGCTGTACAAGTTTTACTTTTCCCTAGGGACTCCTAACTCAGTGCTTCTAGTCATTATGGCTCAATCTTCATGCTTCTTTCACAGCCTCACTTGCTTGGTTTTTCCCCATTTCTACTCCACCCTGGTAAAGGCTGCTGATGACTACAGAAGCAGGTGGCAACAAAGGAGGGGCAGTAACTACAAATCTTCCAGCATGTCTAAGCCCCTAGGTTTCTTGAGATACATAAGTGCATTCCAACAAAAAGGGATACTTCAGCATGAGCTATCCAAAGGGGCAGGGTAGCAGAAAAAAAATCATTCAATGGTACCGAGGAGAATTAGATGTGCCATGCTCCTACATAGGTAAATTTAGAAATGGTTAGAAAACAAATCAAACTCCCAGACAACTGCATTCTGATATGGAGAGATGGCTAAAATTTCCCAGGGAGTGTTTGTATGGTCAAGATATTATGGCCACTGAAAAGAAGAAGTATGAACATGTTTACACGAGCTACTTCTTAAATATGTGCACAAAATAACACAAGAAACTTTACTCAAGATCTTTCAACCTCAAAAAAAATCTAAAATTCATCAGAATCATTACGACCAAATGTTGACCTCTTTTATCTACTTTTACAATAGAATTTTTTACCACAATCATGCCACAAAACACCAACCACTAAAAATATTTTCTTTTATGCTACAGAACGTTTTCACCAACCTAAAAAAATTAACAGTTGTCCAGACTCTCAAGATACAGCTGAACCCTCTACAAAATTCCAGATCCAGCCTGCTTTAAGAGGACAGGACAAGTGTGGCATTATTTCAATCTGTCTTTACTCAATCCAATCTGCAATGATATACCAGAGCCACATTCCTTTAATATTAGTTCACTGACAAATGTTAAGCCTTGGGCTTCAAAACCTGACAAAACCTGTTGTGCTGAAACAATTGGTTACCTGCCCAGAGCTGTAAGCATCAGTGATACAGTCTGCCAAGAGTGTTCACCCTCCTCTATCTAATCACATCTTTTCCCCCTTCTTAAAAGTATAACAGTATTTGAATGCACTTTTTAAAAATAGAAAGAAGCTAAATTAAGTGTTGTTTGACTACATACTGAATTTAACTAATGTATTGTATGAGAACCTGCATTTTAAATAACCCTGTTAAAACATGTACATTTTATAAAGCTGGATGATTGCCAATGAACCTTGTAATAAAAATACCTGGAGAAGAAGCTGCTGTGCAGATTATAAGCTCGAACTGCAATAAAATTAAGAGTGTGGAACAATGATCACACTGAAATATCACACACCTAAGTGTTACTCTTCCATTTACAGGAAGTTACCCGAGCACATAAAAAATGAATACACATTTACCACCTCTCCTTTTTTAGCTCTGCCAAGTCACCACAAATGAAGCAGTTTGCCTCCTCCTCAGTGCACATCCATCCATCTGCATCCAGTTGCTCCCAGTTTTTACCATCTCCCAACATGTCTACATTGACAGTGGCCTCTCTGGATGATAACTTCAAAATGCAATGAGAGACTAAGGTATTTAGACACACCTTGTTGAGTATGAATTAATATACTGATTAAATAAGTACAGGTGCTTTAAAGGTTGGATTGCATCTTTGTTTTGACTGCTCGCAGTAAGACAAACCATTTATTATAAATCACTATTCATAATTTCCGCACATTTTTGTAGAAGTGTATGGCATGGTATGGAAGATGAAAAACCAGTGTCTTGCCTCAAGAGCCCAATCAGAGCAATTCAAACAGCTTTTGTATCCGTGAAGCATGACGGAAAACATTATTTTACATATCCAGAAGAAATTTTCACTGTTTTTATTTCTAGACTAAAACCAGAAACCCAGACTACGAGTGGCATTTGTTCCCTTCCTCGTGCCTGTGGAATACAGATGAAGTTTAACAGCCCTGCTGCACAGGGAGAAAAACAGTGAAATCAGTACAACCATTCCAACAGTTTGAAAAGTATGACTGATCCTACAATAGTTCAACTTCCTGCATACCTCTACATACAAAATTATATAACATCTTTGCTTGACATTTAAACAAGTATGGGGTGGGAAAAACATATCTGATTGTAAGCAGTTCTGACAACTAAGATTTTTTCCATTTGTAAGTGGAATAACTGGCAGGAGAAAGCAGATTTGTGCTCTGTATCATCATCCCTATTTTCATCTGCTTTTACCTTAGGAGAAAAAAGCTTTATTCAATTTGAGTTTTTCCACATAACATGTTTTGCCCAGTCTGATATTTTTAGGAGTTTAAAATTAGTTCGTGTATTTCACCAATGATATTTCAAAATCATTGTAACTGACTGAGAAATACTTATAGCTCTAAACTCTTGAATAAGGGTGCAGATGTTGGAGAACAGGGAGAAGTGTAGTTTTTAATGCTCCCATGAAAATCCATCCCTTTTAGCCCAACTGCAACTCAGAAAAAATAACTTTGCTTAAAAGCTTCAAAGCATCTTCCTTCAGTAGGGAATTTGGTTTTTAGAAATTGCCTCTTAGATTGGCTGATTTTGCCCAGGACACAGAAGATTTTTCCTGTGTTTGTTGCTCCCTGAAGCTCCGAAACTCCAAAGCTAACAAATACAAAGAGGCAGGTTCTTATGAAATGGAGAACAGAAAGGACTAAAACCTGGAACAAACCCCAATTTCTCAATCTGAGCATAATTTTGAAGTTTAGCAGATAACCTACACTGAAAAGACATGAGGGCAACCCACTGAACCAGCTGACCTGACAAAGAAAAATCACCCTGTACATTTGAGAATAGAATTGTTGAAAGTATTTTTCAAGGCATCTTTTTAAGGAAATATGTGTTTTGATTGGACTGTGCAGACATATCAGATCTTTCAGTGTATTCTTAGCTATATCTGTAGTGGCTTGTTTTACACAATAGAGGTGTACCCTGTGTCTTCTAAAAGACTTAATGAGCTTCCAAACAATCCCCAAGAAGAAAAAAAAAAACCCAGCCTTTGTTTTCTCCCAAGAAAGAACAAGTTCACTTCAAGAATGTTCACAGAGCCCAGCAAAACAAATCTCCTGACCTGGTCTCTCCTGGAAATAATAACTTGGTGACACATTGAAAATTGATCTGTAAAATCACTGGGAAAGAAATTTGGTTCATCTTCCTTTCAGATCTTCTACTTCTGTAAGAAAACAAAGTAGTTCTGGGAAAGATTACCTATCCTGAGAACTAAGAAATAATGCAACCTGCTTACCTTATCCTGGCTATGTGTTGCTGCACAGGCTGATGCTGGAAATGGTCAGGCCACTGATGGTGAAGGCAGAAGGATGGGGAGGGCTGAAGACAGCAGGCAGGCTGATAGACAGGGGTGTGTTTTTGGCAAATAGAGGCTGAGTACTCAGTGTGTGGCTGCATGCAGCACGAGGTCATGGGAGACGGTGCTGAGCTGCCAACCACTGAATGACATTCTTGCTTGCTATCATGGCTACTTAAAGAATGATGGTATGGGCAAGGGTGGCAGCATTGCGACAACATGTGCTGAGTTCTTTGGTTGTCTAAAGGCAGAAAGGATGGTTTGATTGTACCATTTAGTTGCAGGCAGCCATTTGGACTTGGTTTTGTTCTTGGTGTTTCCTTGGATGGGAGTTGTTGGACCGTGACGTCTCCGTCATTCGCTGTAACAAGCCCTGGGCCAGCGGCATTTGACAAGATGCTGCCATTGCTCAGGACCACAGAGTCACTGGCACTGCTCATAGCCATGCTCCAAGTTCTCAGTGGACATGTGATGTTCCTGAAGAAACAAATAAAGCACAGTTTAGAGAGCTGCAGTGTTTTCAGATGCTCAAAAATAACTTTAGATTAATGTGAGTAAAACTCCGCTCTGAGCTTCACCTTTCGCAACACAGGGAAACAGAAAGGACCCACACACACTGCCAGGGATGTTTAAAGTACTTAGATTTGTTCAACAAAATGTTAAGAGTGAAGTTGTGCTAATTTTCAGTGATTACACCAAGTTATAAGTCAAATGAATAGAGCTTTGACAGTGTCTGTGTCACAGCTAACAAGCAATGGCTGACATGCACAGAACAAGCTCATTGTGCACAAAATCAAGCTATAGCCACTATCTATAAAAACAGATTTTGGAATAAATGGTGTCACCATCCACACTTTGCACTGCAATTTAATTCTGTGCTTTGAAAACCTGCAGGAGACAAGCCCACACAATAGAGATTATTTAATAACCAATAGTATGCTGGTTTCAGTAACCTCCTTTCCAATTTCTATTAAAAATAAGGCATATTCATGTTTATAAAGAAATTTTGAAATGCCTTATTTGAATAAATCAAGCCATTCAGCAGACATATCAAATTTTCTGAATAGCAGACTAGATCTTTAGCAGAAGCTCAAAATGAACTGTTATGAATACTAAAAAGATAGAATACAACCACATGTTTTTCCCAAGTTGACAAAAAAATAATCCCAGCATTGAATTACTGCTGATTGAGAAACTCTTGCTTCTCAGTGACATGTATTCTAAAGGCAGTGCATAATGTAACACGTTGTAAATAAAGGATATTAAAATATTTTCTCCTAAGGTTTTTCAAGCAATACGTAGGTAAATAAAAACTACTAACATTGTCGAAGTGACCACAGCTCAAGATCAAAACTTGTCTGAGGTGCTCACAGCAGCCTATTTCTGCCATCTTAACTCTAACTTTTTTTTAATAAGATTAAATTGTAAATTGGAGATCATTAGTTTGATAAATAACATGAAAGGTCAAACACCATACTCAGATAAGAACTTGCTACCCAATTTACACAGGCCTGGGGGAAGGAGGAGGAGAAAGAGCAAGAAAAACACTAATTATGTACTACTTAGAAGAATAAATCAGCACTTGCTGAAAAAACAGAATCAGTTAATTACAATTGCTTTGACTTTTTAATACTGAATTTAATTAACAGCACTACAAGTCCAAATTGCAAGGCTGGCATTACAGACACTGAACTTTGCAGAGAGACACAACATGCATAGATTAAGGCAGACAAGCAAGGAAGTTTCTAACTCATTTTCTTCCCTGATACCTTTGCTGAGTGCTCAGAGAGCTAAGCCTGCCCAGCCAGCTGAGCTATTTAATTGCCTGAATGCTAATTCTGAGCAGAAAGTGCTTTGCTGACTGGAATGCTCCCCCTGGCAGCCCCCTGCGTAGCATCTCCCTGAGACAGAGCTAAATCCTCCACTTCTGAAACGAAAATTAATCCTCTGCTATTTGTTCTAGATCATGTGCAGAGCCAGATGCCCTGGGAAATCACTTTCATTTAGATACCCGCTCAGAACAGGAGAATGTGCTGCTTGACAAGCACATTTTTCCAGCCTTCAATTCCGCACATTCCTGCCAGGCACCCCTCCCCTGGCCCAGGCAAGTCAAGCCCAAGGAGGACTTTCTGCTGAATACAGAGAGCAAATTCAAGGGGCTGCCTAAACTTCAGTTTGGTCTGAAGAGATGTATTAGTTATGTGAAATTCCACTGCATTTCATCAGTCTGGTTTTCTCTCACACTGCAGACGACATCAAAACTCAGTGGACACAGTGAGAGCTGGACATTGAGGCAGAGAAAGCTCCTCTCCAGGTATCTGGCAGCATTTTAGGAATTTCTGGCTGCTTATTTTTACATTCACTCACGTAAGTGATAGGCTGCACGGTGATGCTCTTCCATTTGTTTCTAAGTTAGATGGACCCATCCATATTATCACTTGAAACTGCTCTACACTGATCAAAGTTACTGCCTACTGTAATAACTGAAGAGAAGGGACAGAGAGACTGCAAATATCTGATATTTCAGGAAGACAGACACACATCCTTTTGCCTTAAACCCAGGATACTTGCAACATTAATTTTTAGTAGCTGTTTTCAATCACTTCATGAAGGAAACCACACATCTCTGTGGCAAACACAGATGCCCAAACTCGTGCCTGCAGCAGCTGGGCAATCCGAGCACAGACACACGGACATGGGAATTGTAACTTTTGTCCAGACAGCTCAGCAGCCTCCATTTAATATGATCAAAGATAAATGCGTTATTTTCCACAGATGCAATATCTACCTGTGTACCTTTTGTTCAGAATGTTTTAGGACTACTGAATTTGAAGAAAAGATCATCAGTACTGCAACATCTAATTCTGCCTTTGTTCTCCTGATGAACAAGCAATTCATGAACCATTTCAAATATTAAAATTTTAACAGATAGAGCTAATTCTTTCTTTTTTCCTAAGCCTTGAGGAACTCTTGAGTTCTGTTCATTTTTATGGACTCTTTCAGAGAGACAATGGATGCAACTGGTTGCCTTGAAGTTCTTTCAATGACACTTTAAAGCAAGACTACATGCTAAGGTAGCCATCTGATTAAACATTTTCTTCAGCCACAGCTAAGAAGAACTGGGACTCAAACCAATTCTCTAGAATGTGAGCTGGGCTGTAAATTTTCATTTGGTTTGGTAACTTTTCTATTTTGAGTCATTGAATTTGCAGGCTAATGTCATCCGAGTTTTGTTCTCTCATGTTTGAGGGCATTAAAAATTCTTTGCTTATTCTTTACTTTTCTTTACTAATTCTTTACTATTCTTTATTAATTTTTAAGTTATTCGGTACTTCATTTGTGTCCCTTTCTACAGAAGTGACTGTAAATCCACTGACAGCAAAATTCACCTGCAGCTGTCACACCAAAGTATATTCTTACATTGTATTCTTAACTCTCCCCTACATTTTGTCTCCTCAGCCATAATTTCAGTGACTGGGAACTTAGAGAGATGTAACAATGGCCCAATGAAATAGTTAACTAAGAGTCTCTTCTTTAGAGGATGAATAAATAAGCCAATTAAGATGTAAAAGCATAGCAAGATTTTTTAAATGACACGGGATGGGAACTCTAAGAACATCCTGACCACGAAAAAGAATCTAAAAATAAGAATCTTTGAAAATTCAGTCTTTGAGAATTCTGAATTCTTTCAATGTTGAAGTTTATTTTTGCTGCACTCCTCAGACTGCTTTAGGACCTGGCATTCTCCAGTAGAGTGGGGGTTTCAGACTTATGAAAATTTACACCTGAAAGCTTTGAAGCAGTGGACAGGTAGTCTGAATAATGAGGTTGTAGAAAATACAGGTTCTAATGCAGGCAGCCACACTTAGTAGAAGATTAAATACAATTAGAAAAAGTGTTACTCTACATGTTTTATACATCCCACGTCTCTAGCTGGGCACAAGATATTTTAAATGTGATCATCTCTTTAGAAATTATACCAGCTGGACTGCGAAGGGAAGAAAACCAGAACTGTCTTTAATTACTGCACTCTTGATAGCAGTAACTGCTCAAAAAGGACTGTAGCCATGCAGTTCAAAACAACTCTTGGAAGAGCATCCTATCTGGAATGCACCGTGGTCTGCAGTGGCGATGTGCCTTCATAACACTTTTATGGAGTAATCCATCTATTATTTGTGGTGCTAACAGTGAACACAGCTCACTCAGCACACAAGCATTGCTAGCCCTTCAGGAAATAAAGTAATGCTGTACCACACAAACTATGTGGGATTTGGTGCTCCCCAAATAGAATGTTCTTTTAAAACTTGGATTAAGTTCACCTGTCCCTTTGGCTGTAACTGAAAGAATTTTTCCTTAAGTTTCTTTAAAAGAAAAAGAAAAAAAAAACCCCAAAACAAAACAAAAACAAAAACCAAATACCCCTATTTTTTAAGTTAAAAAAAAACCAACTTAAAAAAACATTAGTTCAACAAATCCTATCTGGATTCAGAATGCCTGCAATTGGGAATGATAGAAGTGCAAATCCAAGAGGGAATGATGTAGTGGAAATTTAATATAACCTAATATATTAGTACAGATAATTTATAGATTTTTAGAAGACAGAGAACAGCCAAGTGTTGAGGGTTGTTTTAAGCATATAAGAAAAAAAATACCCAAAATCTGTAACTTGCACAAAACCAAAACTAAACTGCTCTAAGACTTTAGATTTTTCATTTAAAGTAGGACAAAGCTCAAATTTCATTTCAAAGTTATCTAAAGCTTTTTGGTTGTAGTCAGCATTGCACCACTCAGCCAGCTGAACCAGCCCAGGCTTTATGGACTTTGCAGACCTGTCAGCTACAAAGCATCATAGTTCTGCGATAAACACGATGTCCAAAGGAACAAAAACATCTTTTCGTGTTAAAATGAATCTAGACCAGCTGGATTCTAGAAGCAGTGCATTTCTAAAATAAGCAACATTTAACAATTCCAGCTCTACCTGGTAAGGCTCCTTCCAGATGAAAGACCCTAATGGCCCTGCAGTCCTTTAAACACGCTGAAGTTTCCCAACGTGGCCAACAGTCTTACAGTCTGTAAACTCAATTAATTCCTCTCCAGGCTTCGTCTGCTGTGCCAGCCAGTGCACAGCCACTCTAAAGGAGAGTTTGCTCCTCCTTCACATTACCAGAATTCTTTGTATCTTTGCTTTTTCTCAGTGCTCAGAGAAGTAACAGGTGGTGCCTGGTGTTTGATACTGGGTTTCATGGGAGATGTCTACTTATCTATCACTGCAATGGTCTTTAGCAAGTCAAACTGCTTTTTAATCTTCTATGGTTGTTGATCTCCATTTTGGCTCCCAGCTAGACATTTTTCAAATTCTCCAGCTCTTACTCCAATGCTATCATACATGGTGCTTGGTTTCTCTCAATACCTCAATTCTTGCTTTTCCATTTCAGCTGTTAACCCCTACCTCTTCCCTGAAAAGCTTCTCTGTACAAAACACAGGCGCTTCCGAGAACAAGCCATCCCTGCGCTTTCCTTTTTTTCCCCCCAGGTATTTCAAGTATATTAAACATAAGCATTTCAGCTTCAGGAAGTCTCAAGTTCTTATTTCATCAACGTGCAAGTTTACCTGATATATTTATTAATGCAGCCATTTCACTTTAAGAATTGGTACAATGAAGCTCCTATTTTTGAGAAATGCCATTATGGTCAGTTTGTTTTCTGCACAGTCTATAAATACCCATTTTCTCAACCCATGTCACCCTATTAACAAGCACATTTTCAGCAATCTAAGTCCTTGTTCCATGAGGTAGCAGTTAGCAAACAATTATGAAGCAGAAGAGGTTTCTAGAGGGGAAATCTCCCCTCCTCCCAGTGTTCTGAGAGCCAGCTGTCCCTCTCCACAGCCTGCAAGGCTTTGAAGCTGTCCTGTCCTGAACCTGAGACTCCATGAGTTCATTTCCTGTGTCGCAGGCTGGCTCGGGAACCGCAATTCCTGTGACAGGGAGTTTCCAGATGTCACCATGCCAGCCCCACAGCTCACGTACAGATGGGCACTGGCAAGCGGCAGTGCCAAGCTGGCACAAGAATGGACCCACCAGCGACAGCTACGTGGTGAGGGAGCTGGGAAAGATGCAAAGGGTGGGAAAACCAGGATTCTTCAGACCCTCAGAAACAGATTTTGCTTGGATTTTAAGCTAAAGTCACTTCTCCTGGCACAGAGAGGAAAACAACAGCAGAACCATTTCCAGAAACCATTTGCAGGGCTTCGACTACAGATATCGATAGCAGTGCTTTAACTACAAAGCCTTTGCAAAGTCGAAGTTTACAATAATTGTAATTAAACTATAGATAGAAGCAACAACAAGGAGCTCTGAATTCTCTTCCAGAAAGAAGTTTTGTATGATTCTAAAGTTTCAATTTAAAAAAAAGAAAAAAAAAGCTTATCTATGTAGGGAAAATAGAAAAAAATGTAATAAAGTCTCAAAAAGCTTCAAATACTCTGAGTTTTGGAATGAGATACAACTACAAGCAGAAATTACTGGAACCACACTACTTCAAGAAAAAATTTGCATAGTCCTGGAAAGCAGGTGTATACCTCAGCACAGTTTAAGAGCCCAGAAAACTCTTAACAACCCCCCAAACATTGCTTACAACTGCCACACTGTCATCGCACTAAATCTCATTTACACAACTCACTTTCCATTACCATATGAAAGACTTGAAAGTTTTTGTCATTGCAAATATTCTGATCCAAAATAGCTCTAATCCTGCTTACACAGAGAGGGGAGAAACCAAAATATGTCTCTTACTGGCTGTAAGAACAGTTACTTGCATTGAAAGTTCCACAGGTTTTCACTTCATCATGCTGTGGAATTAACATTGAAATTATTACAGCTCTAAAGGGACACAAAAGCAACACTCTTTAAGGTACGGCCCCAGCTATACCTACCTACCCTGGCTATATTCATGTTATGTAAGAGGTTAAGGAACCTCTCCACCATCTGCTTAGAATCAGACTTTTTGTTTTCTGTCCAAATTTAAAGGCTGTGTATGAACACAGTAACATAGTAACAAGAATTGTTACTAATATTAGCATTTTTCTTCCTATTTTAAAAGAAGCACTAATATAATGTCCCTCTACGGTACATTAAAAAAGGCAAAGACTCGGTGAGACCTTCAGGGCACATCAGGCAGGTACACACTGGCAGTCACACCTATTTGATAAACACAGAGCATTCTTTGCTTTTGGATACAGAAAACGCAGCAAAGCACTTTTACACTATCAGTCCAGCAATCATTTTCTTCGAAAGCTGAACAAGGGAGTTGGGCTTTTTTTTTTTTTCCCCGCTTCACTTCCCAAGCGTGAGTGGGTTTAAAGTCTCCCATTTGCCGAGCCGTGCTCCGAAGGTCAAATGATAAAGCTCGTACCGCACTTTCAGCACAGCGCATCTGCCCAAAGAGCCGGATCTCGAGGCGGGGGCAGAGTTTGGTTTCTCACCAGGCTCTCCAGCAGGGTCCTGTGCTAAACTCTCCGGCATTTCTACCCAGCTGAAAAGCCTCTCACAATCCCAGGAGCCCACTCGCATTACAAAGTAGCACTGCAGTGTAAATAAATAAACGCACTGAGTTAAATCGCCATCCTCGTGCTTTCTGCAGGCACGGCCGGGTCCGAAGAGACCCGAGGGGACGCAGCTCTCGCCACTCACCAGCCGCAAATCGGGGCAGATGGGCAGGAAGGAGGCGGCAGCCCGGTCTCGATCCAGGTATCCCCCAGCTCCGCTCCGGCCGCAGCCGCTGCTCCGCTCGCCCCACACTGGCCCCGAGCGGGGAGCGCCGGGAGCCGGGGCCGCCCCTCCCCGCGGCAGCTCCGGGCTCTGGCAGCGCCCGGCGGCTCCTCCCTGCTGCTCCTGCTGCTCCTGCGGGAGCCCCGGGCCGCCCCCCGCCCTCGCTCCCCCTCCCTCGGGCCGGGCTCGGGGCCGCGCCGAGCGCTGCAGCTTCACCTGCCCGCGGGCACCGGGGCTGCGCGACCCCGGGCCCCGCGCCAGCCTTCCCACGGGACAGCGCGAGTGGCACCCCGGGCCAGCCTTCCCACGGGACAGCGCGAGTGGCACCCCGGGCCCCGCGCCAGCCTTCCCACGGCACAGCGCGAGTGGCACCCCGGGCCAGCCTTCCCACGGCACAGCGCGAGTGGCACCCCGGGCCAGCCTTCCCACGGCACAGCGCGAGTGGCACCCCGGGCCAGCCTTCCCACGGGACAGCGCGAGTGGCACCCCGGGCCCCGCGCCAGCCTTCCCACGGCACAGCGCGAGTGGCACGGCCCTGGCACCGGCTGCTGGAAAGGGAGAGAGCCGAGGAAGGCGGGAGACCGAAAACAGCTCCGGGGCTCATTTGGCGTGCTTTTCAAACTCACTTCAGCCCTCATTAGCTCCTGGCAGGAGCTTGTCCCCCCAGCACCAAGCTCTTACTTCATCCTTTGGTTGTCAGGCATTTCTTACAAAATATTGGTGTGTGGCTACAAATCTCCAACAGGTCTCCAGCAACAAAATACCTACTGGGATTAAAGGGCCTTTACCCCACCAGATTTGACGATATTTGTACTTAAAAAAGCTTCTCCCACACAGGAGTACTTGAGGATCTGGCAGTTCATCTCCACATACGTCTCAGATAACAATTTTTTGTAAGACTTTATAAATACAAACGTAATTATTACAGACTACTAATGCAAAAAACTGAAAAATCAATGGTTCACAACTCAAAATGAAAAAATAGAGATTACCAAAGTCTGGAGATAATTAAACCCTCAATTCTAGGTATTAACATGAGGAACATGCTCGCTTAGCAGAGCTGTTCTATGAGGAGCTTAAAACCCTACCAGAGGAAGTGCTATAAACAGGTCTAAATCTGTGGTATACCAGAGTATTATGTTCAAACTGACTACTAAAGCCCATATGCTCACAAGCCTTGTGTTTTGGGAGCTGACTCCTGGTTTTTCCTCAGCTCTGGGTATCTCAGATACAAACCTCAGAACTGGCATCTTCCTAGGGAAGATCTTGTGAATCAGTCCCCAAAGTAAATCGCAATTCACAGCCATCTAAGTGGCTTTTAGAAGTGCTCTCCCTACTCTCTACTGAAATACAGGAGCTCTAATTTCAGGGTCAAGTTGAACTGGTTGGAGCAAAAGGAATTTCTCATCTATAAACACCTTTACTCTTTGTAAAGCAGAAGATTTAACCAAAGGAAACACTGAGGTTCAATTTTCCTTAATGTGACCTTAGAATTATGCATTCCAATTGTGATACAAGTTTTTACACAAGGCAGCTCTTCCTGCTAATTGGATCTGTTTTTTAACAGGTGGTGAGAAACTGTGCTGCTTCCCCACTTCTAACACAAAACTTTTTTTTTACACCCATCTTCCTTGACTTTCTCACTGAGCTTCAACTGGGAAATTTCACTGGCATCAGCTGCTGTCTCCACCTCCCCCACACCATCAGCATCCTATCTAGAACATAATTTTTCTAGCATTAAGGGATTCTCTGACAGAAAACTTACTTTCCATACAAGGCAGAACCATTCAGCGTTAATGATCTAGGACAGATTCTATGTAAGAAATGTATTTTGCTCAAATGTATTTATGGAACAAAACATCACTACTACAAAGCAGGTAACTTTCAACCATAATTCAAAATGAAAGTAGGACTGCAATACAGTATTCACTTTCTGAATATCTGAAACGCATAAAGTAGCCTAGAAGCACGAGAAGAATGATCTCAAAGTTACTTTTCCAAAGTCACACAACCCCAAGTACTTTTGAAAAACATATATACTAATAGAAGTATTTCTGAAATGCATAAATATTACTGTGTATCAGTTCACTGCAGATACTGTGTCCCTTGTATTTGCTAACCACCTCAAAGAAGTGACAAGAGGCACATAATATTTGCTCACTGCTTTTATATCTAGGAGGAAAAGGACTATAAAAATCTAGAGGATTACAGTCTATTAAAACTCTTAGATTATATGTACTGCAGAAAATAGCATTAGTTTATTAGCACATAAATTTAAGTGCAGATACTTTGTTCCCAAGGATGACAGTAAAACAAACGTGTAATGCATGTTCAGAGATACGCCTAATGAAAGTATTTGTCCAAATGGGATTTAAATAGTGTATCATATCTTTCAATTACAGCCTTGTAGTAGATTATTGCCTTACAGTACCTGAAAACCGAACTCAACACTAAGTGCTGAGAAACCTTTTCCCTACGCTACACTTAGGACCTGCAGAGCCTTGGTTGCCCAGGGTCCCCCCAGCATATTCCTGATTTAGACATTTCCATCATCCACCCTTTAACATCCCCTTCTGCATCACTTTTAATGTTGCTACTTATCCCACCATTCATCTCCAGCAATAGCAGGCAAATGCCGACTTCTATATTTGCAAGTGATTAAAAAATGCAACTGAGCCCTACAGCATATGGAATGCAGGTCCAGGAAAACCAGGGGAAGGTAAAAAAGGATGGAAGAACTTAAGAGTGATTCAAGGCAGACTAGGAATGTCAGATTTGATCTGTGGAAGCCTCGAGAGGATAAACGAGTAACACTCTGCCCTGTTCCTGCCTGGAAATGGATCTATGCAGGCAATCTGGAGGACATCTGCACTACTAATTCAGCCTTGGTTTAGTTCAAAATGTTCCTCAATGCATCAGGAAGTTCTGTCTACCTATGGATCTACCAATACATTTTACAAGTACTTTGTTCAGTCAAAGAAAAATTCTTTAAGTTAGTTATCATAAGAGATGGTTTCTCTATTTTTCTATCATAAGTTGTGGGTTTTTTAAACTGAGATTTTAAAATAACATTTTTCACAGTATACTTCACTAATAAAATCAAGTAGTAGTAAAAAGACTAATACAGTTCCCAGATTTCTGTATACAATACTTAAGAAGATAACTGTGGTAGAGACTCAAATGAGCTGCAGTCTGTGCAAGAAAATGAGCCTAAAAAACTAAAGCTTGTATTTACAAAGCAGGACTGACAGAGTGCTGTAATGCATGAAGTTTGACCATTTTCTCTCTCCAAACAAGACATAAGGAGGTGCAATACTTGGCCATGACTCTTTCATAGCCTCTCCTAAACTGAAGGCATCAGGCAATGCCACCGAGTGCCAGCCACTTCTCTGACCTCTGGCTGCCCACGATCAAGAGCCGTGACCAAGGTGCCACCCTGGCACCACAGGAGGGACAGCTACACCTTGTACCCCTGCCTGGCTGGATGCCTTCACCTGCCTCTCTGAGCTTAATAGAACATTAATCACAGCTTCTTCTTGTCACACTGTCGCTCTTCCAAAGAGAGATCCAGAAGAGGCTGCAAGACTTTGAACACTGAACGTTAATAAGAGAGCTGGTGGAAATCTTGGGTGTTCTGGGGACAAATGGGTGATGAAGGACTAAGCAAATGCTCAGGAAGAAAGTGCAGAGGCTTCCAAAATCCTTGAAAGCCAGATAGAATGCACAAGAGGTGCTGTAGAAATTCTGAGGAGTTGCTAATGAACTGGGGAGAATAAGGGAATATGGAATAAAAGAGCCAATTAGAGGTTAAAATGACAAAATGAGTTTTGCACGTGGCACATGTACTGTGCACATATTTTATTACAGCTACATTGAATTTTTATTACAATTCCTATCCACCTACAGAATTTCCTGGCTGGTGTTTTTTTTTCTTGGATGCAAAAGTCTGTTGCCTTTTAGATGCCATAGCACAGTACTCGCAGGTAGGCAATTTACCAAATGTCTTTTAAAATAAACAACATAGGAGGAAAAATATGGTAGGAACCAACCATGCATTTACTATTTTTCAGACTGAAGTATGTTTTTGTGCAACACTTGAGGTAATACTAAGGTAGCAGCACCTATTTTTATTATTCAGAAGGGCACAGACCAGAAACTTCCAGCCTCTAGCAGCACATGAAACCTGCCAGCACCATATTGAGGAAATTAGTTGGGCTGAGTCAGCTTGATCCATCAGAGATTACAAGGTCTAGACTGCCACTGATCCTCACACCTGACAACCTGCAGAGAGATCCAAGAGCTTGCACGGTGTTCCCAAGTGTTCTTGGGTCCAGAAATATGAGGCAAAGACACAAAGTGACCTATCTGAGACTGCAGCCATTCAAATGTGAGCTGTCTGCTCCTAAGCATAAACTGAACCTGAAAAGAGAATGGCCGTGTCCATAAGAAAATGAAGTTGGAAACTCTCAAAATTGGCATTTGGAAGTCTCTGAAAATTGGAGTTAATTTACAACCTCTGTTACCCATCCAGAGATGAAAGAAAACATTGCAAAATATAAAAACAAAAGCAGCCAGCAATGAAAATCTGGCAATTCAATCTGTAGGCTTATTTATTTGAGATTCAGGGTGAAGAAAATGCAGTGACTTGAATTTAATACCTTGAAACTCAAGGTATTAAAATCTGCATCCTCTTACACTGGTATTCTTCGTTATACTTTTTTCTTCCCCTTGAACTATAGAAGACAGACCTTATAATTACAGGTCATCCTATAAGCAAAACTGATTCAATATCATCATATATCTAAGGCAGAAGCCTTAAGGAGAGCTCTCCACTTACAGACTGCTGCCTCCACCAAGATGAAATATTGTCTGATCAATAGAGGACATGAAGTACATTGACTGTCCTTCTCCAGCTTCCACTCATCCAGACTTTATCACAAAATCTTTCATAATTGATAACCTGGAGAAAGGCTGAGAATTGAGGGAGTTTACAGGCTGAGAAATCTTTAAACCTTGCAAAGCAGTCTTTCTCCAGCACTAGTGACAGGAGAAAAGTTAAGACATGCTCACTGCTCATTTTCTATTAATTGTGGTTGTTTTCTGGGCTTTGGTTTGTGTGTTTGTTTTGGTTGTTTGGGTTTAAGATATGCAAAGGACATCTGGCTCAGATTTGGGAAATTTAAATTCCACACACTACGTTCAATAAACCAGATACCAACACATTCTTTTTAATATGCTGGAAGCTGGACATTTAAGGCCACATCAGCTTAAATAACACTGAAAGTCAAAGCACAGAAATAAATTCCTGGGGGCAAGGAGGGTCATAATGTCCTCCAGTCCCTAGTTCAGTATGAATCTACAAACAAATACAGCCTGATTCTAATCTATTTCCTTTATTGATTTTTTTGTCCTTTATTGATTTTTTAAAAAGCTTTCATAGTATAATGACATTTTACAGCTTTGCCTCTTCCCCCAACTGACACAAGACACTGGAAGCATTCCCTAACTTTTTTTTCATTGAGATGCTGAGATTTTAAATGTGAAGGCTGAGTTTTATGACATCAAGACTGTCTTGTTTTATCCACTTACAGAAATACTAACATAAATTTATTGACTTTTTTTTTTAGGTGGGGATCTAACAGACAAAGTGTTTATTTTTCATGTTTCCAAACCACATGTACTCTGAATTGAAATGCGTATTGGAGGCTCCACAGTAACTGAAGGCCCACATCACACAAAAGCCTTGAAAAGCTATTAAGTTTTAAAATTCCCCACATTGGATGAAATTATTTACATTACTAAAAAAAAACCTAAAGTTTTGTATTAATCATGAAAAACATACAAAAACATTAGATTTAATACTCTGCAGAAAAGCTTTAATATGGAAAGTTTATAAGACAGTTTTATTAGCATCTCAAATAGTTTTCAGATACTAGTATGAAGAAAACTTGTTAAAAAACCAAATAAATCTGGAAGCAGAATTGAATATCTATACTTCTGGTTTATCTACAGCTTACAATGTTTTGAAGGAACTTTTAATAGCTTGTCTTCACCTGTAAAAGTTTCATTCTCTAAACAGAGTGCTCCAATAATAAGTTACATTAAAATGCAGCTGCATAAACATGTTTATACACAGTTACATTTTCTCATTCACATTCCTTTCTCACAGGTGTACCTTTTCCACTATGAAGTAACTAAACTTAAGCATATCTTATGTAAGTGCACACATGTATAATGTCACTTGTAAAATAGTCCAGACTGACCAGGGGGAGAAACTAACAGAATGCTTTATCTGAACATAAAATAAACAAGTGACATAAAAAGCAGTAATTCTACCACTTGTACAACACCAGCACTTAAATTACAGCCACCAGCCTGACGGCAGTGAAAGCGACTATTGCACTGCAATTTTTTTTTCCACTACAAGAGAAATGTATTTTACTAACACTGTTTTAATAACCACCACATTAACTTGTTTGTAATCAAAGAAGTAACGAAGAACTGCATTTCTCCCATCATTTGGAGAAATTCATATAGCAGCAGTCCAGAAACCACAAATACCACTATTTCCATTCAGTTAGAGAAGCAAAGGAAAAGTCACTTTTTTCAGATCCATATTCTTAGTTCAGGAAACAGCAAAGTCTTGCACTATATGGGATTCTTTCAAAAGATATCAACTATTTTAAAGATAGAGACAACTGTTTTGAACTTAATTTAGGGAAACTAAAAATGTAGCATCTGTATTTATTGCAACTGCATAAGTGTTGCCATATAATGCTTATGCAACATTAACAGCTGTGTGCAAAATAAACTTTTATGTTGCAGATATCAGAAAACTATTCATTTTGCTCTTCATTCACTTACAGAGCTAAGTAGAAGGTTCTTGCTATTCATTTAAGAGTAAACTAGGTAACAATGGCAATTCTGAAACATTTCTTCTACCTATTGCACGTTCAACCTTCAGCCTAGCCTAGCTCCCTTGGCTTAGTAAAACTAACAGGAGAGGAAATCCCTACCAGCTTCTTTTCTTTCTTTCTTTTCTTTTCTTTAATTTTCAAAATTAGCCGCCTAAAGCTTCAAACAATACATGAAAGAGCTCTCCCTCCCTTTGTGCTCAACCAACATCACACCTTCACCTTTCTTCATTAGGAAAGTGGAGTAAGCACCAGAGCTATTTTTTTTTCCCCAGGAAAAAAAGAGAGAGCTAAGTGTTTGGAGTAAACAAGCATTGCTAGAGCCCACAGAGGACCTTTTATTTGAAGTGAGCTTTACTGACACACTAACGAAGGCCTGACAGACAAGGCAAGAGAAAATGGTATTTGAGCACGACCTCAATGTTTGCTCACCAGGCTGCCTGCCTGCCACAGGCTTACCCAAACACAGCCCTGCAATGCGAAGTCAATCTTTTCTGGCTGTCTCTTAGCAAACAGATGTGAGCCTGGGAATTCCTCATACATTCAGATAAATCAAGAACCAGACGGTTCAGAGCCCCAACCTCCGTGGCTTTAGAAGGAGATGTCAGATTTCTGCAGGAGCCTCTGATTTCACGCTACTTAGACTAAAATACAGGCATTGCCGATCATGTGCAAGTCAATAATTTCCAAAACTCTTCACCAAGTTTGATGCGCTTCCATTTCAACTGCTACTCTATGGGAAAATCCTTGAGCAAGTTGAAACTACAAAAACCTACATAACATTCTCCTATGGATTTTTGTTTATGCTATCTCTATTCCTTTTGTATTATGCTCAGGGGTAATGAGGTATGTCTTCTCAAAAAACCGATCTCATGTTTTCTACTGTGCACAGGTTCCCTGGAGCCACAGAGTTCTGACTGTACAGTACAAAACTTGTGTTGTCAATACAAAACTGCAATTGCAAATCTTCCTGATCAATGCTTGAATCAAGAAATCCTTTAGAAAAATCACAAGGTACACAAACATTGCATTGCAGTTGTAATACAAACCCAAATAAATTGCTTCTCTGCATGAGGTCCATTTAACGAACCAGATTTCTATGCAGAAGATGACCCTGCATTGACCAAAATATCTAAGATGAGGTACTTGAGTGCTTTTCAAGCTTAAGGGTACCTCCTGAGATTTACAGTCAGTAAATACAGCTGGATACCTACTAAAGATGGAATTCAAGAGCAGACTTTGACTAGATTACTTTATACATTCTGTGATATATGTAGAAATTCAGTTGGACAATACTGATTTTACCATTTTATCCAATTACTATACAGGCTACACATGCTCAGTTTCTAGGAGATTCATTGGAGTAGGATTTGGTTCTCTACTGGTTATATGAACTCCAGTATCAGGTTAACTCTCTTCACACAAGAATTAAGGAATCTAAAGAGGATCAGCTGCTGAAATGTATTTAGGAGTACAGTATCTTTCCACATCCAGGATTTGAGGATCAGGACTCTGAAGCAGCAAGACTGGTACCAGTCTGCAATGGAAGCCAACCTGTGAGACCTGAGAGAGCACTAGTCCGTGTTGGTCATTAGGGACTACAACTGTGCAGTTGTTTTTTTATATCCTGGCAAAGAGGAGTGCCTGGGTATGTGCCAGCAGTACCACAGCTGTACAAAGTTAACACCAGCTAAGCACCTCCATATCAGACATGGAGACAAGGAAACAGCAGCTGTGGAAGACTCCCAGCAGCCCGAGGCAGCAGCAGCTGCACAGCCATTCCATGGCTCCAAGGGAAGTTTGGTTCCTTTGCAATTCCCTCCCTTCCAGCTCCCTTAATTGTGCCATGTACCTGTTCCAGGACATGGGCACTGGTAATTTTAATGAACCTGAGAAATCCGTTTACTAGCAAGCCATTGAAGCTTTATAGCAAGTGTTTAGATATTAAAATCTGAATATTCTTTTTATAATTTTAAATCTTACTTCATGGAACAGCCTTGTTTAGTCTACAGATTTAACAGCCACCAGCAGATATAATTTTAAAGAGCAATGCACGCAAAACATACTGACCTTCCCAGCAAGAACTCACAGCCCAGCTATTAAAAAAAAAAAAAGACCAGCCTCAATAAGGTTGCTCCATTTGTCAGAAGATATTAATCTTTGCATATGCCCTTTCCAAAACAAGTTAAGTATAAATCTACCAGCAAAGAAATCTTTCCCAAAGAATTTGCTTTAGAAAGAAAGCCAAAAATAATCTAACCTTGAGGGAACCATCCCAATGAATTTTGCATGACTTGTTCTTTCATACTCATATGACACATGCATGTTTTTCCTCACAGAGAACAAAAAAAACTATCACATGGATCTGGTCACAGTACCCAAAGGCACACAGAGTTATTGCTAGGCATTAGAAGAGACTGTAAGACCAGCCAGTGCTCCTTCCACCTTTCCAGTAAAGCTGAGTGTGAGCTGCCAGGCAGGACCAACACTTTGTGCACGGTGAGTGACCCTGAGCTCCCTGGTTACTGGCACATTATAAACCAGGGTGAGAGCAAACTGCTCACACATATGAAGGGGAAAGGGGCTGGGAAGAAGGGAGAGAAAGGAACCTGGAATGCTTGGCTCAGGGTCAGAGGACAAAGAATTTCAGAGCTAGGCGGTAATTTTAAGAGGGAAGTGCCTATCACGCAAACATGTGCTCATCATGCTCACCCACACACTTCCTCTTCAGAGATTAGTTTTAATCCCAATAAATTTTCTAAATTCAACTCCCCACATACTTGCACAAGCTTGTTTGCTGGCATAAGGATAGTGGCTACAGCAGGCAAGGATAACCAGATGGAGGAGATGCATTTCTTTCAGTGGCACTGATGATTTAAGTTCACTTAGGAGAACATGTGCATATAATGTGTATATTAGAGTACAAACTGCAAAAGCAAGAGGCTTTACAGGACTAAAGAGAAACTTTTAAAAAATTATTTAGACAAAGCATGCAGTATACAGAATATAACTAAAAGGCAGAAATGCAAATCACAGGGATAAGCATGGTGCGCCATCTCTGCCTCTGATTTTTCTGTACAAAAAGTTATTGCTGAACTAGTTTTGAATTCTCACAAAATAACAAAGCAGAAACAAAGGGCTGTGTTCAAAACACGT
This sequence comes from Dicaeum eximium, assembly GCA_013396995.1. Lineage (NCBI taxonomy): Eukaryota > Metazoa > Chordata > Aves > Passeriformes > Dicaeidae > Dicaeum > Dicaeum eximium. The sequence continues at coordinate 819,108 of VWZP01004808.1, read as the reverse complement.
ACAAACTGAGATTCCAGTTCCCTACATACAGGACTTTCTTTCATTAGGACAAGATGGAAAACAAGTCAGTGATTAGCATTCTAATTCAATACTAAAACATAGTGGGGTACAATTGGTAAAGGCACTGATGGGCATTTTCCCAGGTTCCTTGCTGAATGACTGCACTTCTTCTTCCAGAAAAAAAAAAAGTCAACAGTTCAACAACATCATTATCTGCTATGACTTTCCTCACAAGTGCTGCATTACTGAGCTCCTTGCACAGCTACTGTAAACACTGAGCAGGAGCACCAACGCTCTTCAAATCATCAGTCAGAGCATGACTGAGAACAGTCAGGCTTCTTGTGCACAGAACACACCCCAAAGACTCCACAGCCATCAGGTGCTGGTTTTCAGGTAAGCACGTGAGTGACAGCAGATGAAGCTGTATTCTATTAAAATGGCAGCAGTGAAACCTTCAGAGGGACGTAATTAAAGAAAAACTCTGCAGTGCATTGCTGGATTCTGCACAGTACTTCCCAAAAGCATCATGATCTCAAAATTAAAAGAACTGGTTCTGATGAATTTCCTCTGCTCACTCCTCCTTATATTTAAAGGTGGAAAGAAATATTTCCCTCAGGGAAGGGGGGCCAAGTTCATAATTTCTGGATTAAACCCATTACTATTAGCTGCAGAATGAAATTATTAGTGACAGGTTCACTGAATTACCTCTTTACAGAGGTCACTGGAGCTTCCTAGAAACCTAAAACTGCCACTGTAAATTTAGCTAATAACAACTGAGTTTTTGAAACCAACTAAATTAGAGGTAAACATAATAAAGAACTTGCTTTAATACCCTAATCTAGTCATGCACTGTAGTACAATACATTTTCATTTCTTCACTTTGAAGTTATAAACTGAGAAATACAAGAGTTTTGGCATGCACCACTATTACATCAACATTTTATATCCACAGATGTGGATGTATAATTTCTATTGATTTTAAATATGCTCACTTCTCTTTGAACTGTAACACAAATCAAGAATAATTCTTCTGGCAAGTACACAAACCGTAGCTTGATTAACACACTTAAGATTATACAGAGGCTGAAAATAGGATTAAACAAAAGCTTTCACCACATAAAATTCTGTTATGAAATGAATCAATTCTGCAATATCAAGAATCTGAAAAAAATAAACCACATGTACAAAAACCTTACTTTCATTCTATGTTTATTACCACCATTTTGAAGTTTCGCTCAATTATTGACAAAGCACCTTAGACAGAAATTGTTCAATCCACCACTTTATAGGTTACACTTAGTTCTGCTTAATCTTCCAAGACAGTTCATAAACTCTGTGCACTGTTTCATGTAAAGTACATACAGTACATAAAGTCCAGCCTGTGTTTCCCCCTTCCAAGGAAGTGACCTCACCACCAGATTATGAAGTCCTGTTTCTCTTACTGGTGCTCTCCGTCGCTCTGGTCCTGTAAATTTTGCATTCCTAGGAGTACAAAGGATGCCCTTCATCCCAATTCAGTAAACAGCTGAGTAGTTAAGAATCCACTACGTGGTGAGAAACCTCAGTTTGAAACCCTTCAGCTGGATTTCAGCATTAAATCCAAGTCTTCCCTTTCTCAGGGTTATCACACAGCTGCCCAGCAATTATATCCCAGCTTTGCAGGGCGTGTGGAGACACTGCTGTGGTGCTGCTGCAGTGGCACTGGATGTCACACTTGCTTACACCAAGCTCTCCACTGCTCCCACAAGCCATGAGAGCCTTCACCCTTGCTGCCCTCCCAACTTCTGATCTACTTTGTCAGAGGTTACTTCAAGAACTCCCAGAAGTAATGCCATTCCATCCTAGCCAAACCCATTTTGAAATGCCTATTTTTACACTGTGTAAAATAAACACCTTGAATTCTGCTGGTTCAATAAGGAATTGATAGGTAAAATGGGGCTATAACTGAATTACTGGGGAAGAAATGGAACACCCCATGAAATGGTCATGGCAAATCTTACATCAAATGAGGGTCACCTGTCACAACTGAGCCCTGTTCTTTAGTACTGAACAGGAACCTAACAGCATTCTCATAGTCTCACAAGCCTTAAACAGATTTAAAACATGCTCTGTTATGATTTATTTTACCAGTGGAACACTGTTGTGCAAAGATCACAGAATCCCACTGACCCTAGTCATGAGTTCCTTGGAACTATTACCAAAATTCCACAGCTGCCAGAGACCTTGAATCTGAAGCAGACTGATACTAATTTGCAATTAAGAAACTAACCTACCATAGAGTGTAGGTTTCTTGGTCTAATTCAGTTTCCTATAAATTCAGTTGCCTTTGTAATTTCTTTTTTCTGCTTACTATTTTAAGGGGTTTTGTTCTAATAACTAATATATCTCATGCAACAACGAGACATACCCGTAACAGATAATGGCAAAAGAGTGGGAAAAGAGCTTGATTAATCAACTCTAAGATTCAATATCACCTTTTGTATAGGACGTATCTGATTCTGAACAAGGAAGGCAAACATGCTCTGTACTATGCTAATCTCTATCTTTGTGGTAGAGAGTAAGACCATATTATTCTACTTTCTCTTGGCACTGTGTGTCTACATTGAAAAAATGACCATGTTCTCCAGCGTCTAGGTTGGGCAAATGACCTCACTGAAATAAGAACTTCTTTGAATTATTCCAATTGAGAATTTGCAGAACACTCTCAGTATTCAGAATTAGCAAAGGACTCTCTGAAAGAATAAGCCAAGAAAGGACAGGCATCTAAATACTGAAGTGTTTCTCATCCTGCTAAAGAAACTTAGAGGTAAGAAATATTAATTTAAGTAGGTAACCAAAATGCTGAGAAATCTGCAAGGAAACCAAGGTACTGAAGTCTTGGAGTTGTCTAAACTATCTCCAAATATTATTTTATACTGTATTTCAGGAGTCTAGCTCCTCTTGCAGAGCAACTTCTGCTAGCCTTCAGACATTAGGTGATCTAAAATTCAACAAACTCTGTCAGGGGCTGTGCTGAATTATCTGCCATCTGGAAACTGTAAAAATCAAAATTATAGGAAGGGACATGAAAAAAAAACTATTAAAACAGAATAGTGATGGTAAAGCTTGACAGCTTTCCAACAGAACTAACTGGAAACCTGCCTTTTCTGAAGACCCATAGAACCTGAAGCAAGCTGAGTGAGAGCTAAGAGCCCTGAGGCATCAGATAAGGCTACTCAACCAGAGTCTCCTATCTGTGGAGATTAAACTCTATTTCTTTCTACAATGAAATGCATAATTTTTTTTTTTAGCTTTTAAATTGGATAAAAATATAAATCTAATTTCAAAACACTTAAGTGCTTTCCAAAAGTACAGTTCTCTTTATCCAGCCAGCTCTATATAGTCTCTTTCTGAAAAACATAGCATTGCTCAAAATTAAGTTAAAGGATTATTTGGAGTTGTCTTGCATAAACACAAGCCAAGTATCAGCTTAAGTTACTATAATGGTCTTTATAAAGGCTCATAAGTCACACAGCAAATTCTGGCAGAAACAGACTTCAGTATCTGGACACGTTTAGGTATTTGAACATGGTGCCAAAAATCTCCCAAAGATAAGTGAAACACACCAGGAAAACTGGTTTTAATATCCGAAGAGTTACTCAGGCTCAATTGAATTTATCAAGATAAAGAATACATTTTTTTCTGCTATGCAGAGAACAGATGAATCTTTCTGCTCAATATCGAACAACTGTTGAAAACAACAGATGCTGAAAACTCTCTAAGAGATTCTACAAAAAATCTTTTATGGAGCAAATTACTCTGCAACCTAAACACCAGAGTTCCTATAATGAAATCAATTTCTATGCCATGATCTTAATTTCAGTTTACTTGGTATATTCATTCAGCCTACAGCCCCTGAGCTTTATATTCAAGAAGTTCTCATACCAGCAGTTGTCTTCCATAAAGACCCTTGTTCCCTTAACAGTGCTAGTATTTGCTCAGTAAAATAATAGTTCCTGCAACCTGTCAGAAAGGAACTGACCACCACCACACCACCACACTCTGGTCTGACAAAAAAAAAAAAAAAGAAAGAAAGAAAAAAAAAGATAAAAAAGCCTAAACAAGAACAGAAAGGACACATTTTCAAAACTGGGTGTTTTATTCTACATAGAACAGTTCTTGCTGATTGCATACTCTGTAGTTGAAAATTGTAATGTTTCACCAATTTACAAAAAGCTTGTATTTTTTTCACCCAAGATTTAAGTCAAATGTGTCTCAGCACTGGATCCTGAACTTTAATTTCCTTCTACTTCTGCTATTGTTATGCCAGCACTTCTAAATATTTACCCTTCCCAGATTCCTAAAATGGAAAAAGCTGGGGCTCTTTTGTAGTGTAGATGATTTGCACAGACCCCAAGCACTGGAGAAATTCTCACGCTTTCATGGGAGGGAACTGGATTTAGGGGACACTTTGCTCCTGACAGGGGAAAGTAATCTTTAATAAATTTAAATTGAAGGGTCTTTCCAACACAGAGGGATTATGTATATCTTCCCTATGTACAATGGTAAACATTAAAGGTATTAGGAAACATTCCTTAGAAACTGCAGATGTACATTTTTCATGAAGTATAAATGTGATTAAACTGCATCTAAAGCTGGAAATGTTTAGCACTCCTGAAAAATTCCTTTTCTGTATATGTCACTTCAATTTATCTTCTGAAAAATTAAACTGTCATTATAGATAAGGATTCAGTAAAAGTTTAATCAAAAATGTGACAGCGGTACTAACAAAATGCAAGCATAAACAATATGAAAAAGAAAACTGCATTTTTATGCCTACTGAATCTTTTGGAGTCTCCATAGGAGCAACTTAGTCCATGGTATCAAAGAGGGAAATCAGCTTGGTCTTTGCTGGCATCACACATTCAGCAAAGTGACCTACAAGAGAAATGCTCCATATACTGTAATACTGTTTATTTAATAAATCAACCCCATAATCTAAAAAGTCATGCTACAGTAAATCTAAAGGAGATGTAAACATGTTAAGATACTATGGAGTCATCTGAGACAAAAGTAGTTTTCTTATTTTTGTAATCACACACTGAGTTATATCCTCCTACTTAACAGAAATCTGTTGCTAATGATAGAAGACTATTTAAAACTTGCTAAAGCCATTGATTGTGACATTTTAGCTGAAGCTATGAATAAATGTATCAATATTATAGTAATCTTTATTTTGAAGTTGTCAAATTATGCACTCTAACTAAAGAAAATCCTTCCAGAAAATCTTTGTGAGCACTGAGCCTCTTTTGTTATCAAAGTAAACATTTCTTTGTGTGTCTATTCCGTCTGATAAAGTTGGATTTTGCCCCCTTACAGATGCTGAAAACTTGGGGGATAAGAATGTAAATGAGATCATCATTCCCATATATTACAGAATTCCTTAAGAATCCATACAAGTGCATAGTAATCGACAGAGGAATATAAAGAAACCTAAAAGCATTTTTTCAACAGTGGGGAGCTACAGTTTCTCATTACTGAAATCAGAACACATGGGCAAATCAAAAAGGAGGGAAGAAAACAGAGGCTGTCCCAATCTGCTTTTCAGTCCAAGCAGCAAAATAACCAAGTCATAATTCCGAAAAAAAACCACGACAAAATCCTTCAAAGGAATGGCTCTTAGTGTCAAACCCATTCCACACAGTTCCACAAGTCTATCAAAAGCAATCTCTCCTTATACTCCTGCTACTGCAACATCCCTCCTCACTTTGGACCTTGCCTTCTTTCTCATCTCCTGCTTCTGTTTTTATCTCCTCTTGTCCTGAATTTTCCTAATTACAAAGCCTTCTAAATCAGGGGAATCAGAAAATTTGATTAAAAATTTCTAGAAGCAGCAGTTTAGATAGGGAAGGGGAAAACTGCCTCTGTCCAGCAGGCAATCTCCCTGTGTAAAATACCTGTCTGCATAAACATAACCACTTGTCACTGCAAGAAGTTCAGATGGGCAGGACAGTTTGAACAAATAACCAAGAAGCTGCTGTGGGCACACAGGTTCCACAGACCCCATTAACCAGTTTCACCTTTTAATCATTGCAGTGACCTGCACTGCACTTGCACCTCACACAACACTCAAGTGCCAGTCACCATAATGCTCATTCATGAGCATTCCTTGAGTTCTCCAGTTTAGGGTAAGATTATTTCCAAGCTATTTAACTCCTAAGGGAAAGAGTTGCAAAACAAAATCTGAAGTTTTGTTCATGAGACTAGGGAGAAACTGTAATATTCAAAGTCTTCATTAAAATGACTTTGTTTTTACAAACTGACCTCAAGAATATACTTCAGAAAACCCTTTCTAAATGGTTCTACCTTAACTGGTAAGTTACACTACAGTTACATTTCACCAATTTCAGAGCAAGCCAGGCAAATACTTTAAATTCTCAAAAGACCACTGAACAAGCCATAGCTACTTATCACAGAAGCTCCTATCCTTAGAAAATATTGAAAACCAGTGCTGGAACATTAAAGCCTTAAAACAGAACTTTATAAAATAACAGTGGATATTGACAAATTGTAAACACTGATTTTCCTTAACCTTTTTTTTTTAATAGGTCTAACAGTTGCTTTAGAAGTCATAAGAAAAAAAAACCAATTGTTTACCTCTCCCATTTAAAACTCATAGCTGAACAGTTAGGGTTTGATCAAGTAACACAGCTGCTGCCTTCAAAACCAGTAATTATGAGAAAATTTTAAGAAGCTGAAAAAAAAAGCTAAACTTTTCATAGTCTCTCAACTGCAGAAACCAAAGGTTGAACAATACTGAGGACTGGGCCAAACTTTTTAATACTCTTTATTCTCCCTTTCCCATTTATCTGACTTAAAAGGTATGCTTTCCCCTAATCTGAATCAAAAGCACAGAGGGAAGACAGCTAGCTGAACTGGAAACTGTAACAGCATTAAATTTACATAGATATACAGCAAATAAATACACTGCTAACACTGAGTAGCAAGGCAAGAGTCCTATTTTCAGCTAGAAAAACAGTTTTAAAGAGCAGTCAAGGTGAATTGGCATGGCAAGGAATAGTCTTAAAATGGGAAATGTTTAGAGTGAGAGTTGACAATTCTGTATACATAATAAAGAACATCCAGACAACAGGTCACAGATATAATCCTTTCCAAACAGTGTGCTGTTCTCAGGAATTCTGCCCTCTGCAATGCAGAATGTATGATGTCAACTCCGGAGAGCAAAGGCAACAGGAACAGGAGAACAAAAGGCACCTGGAAAGAAGTAGCTCAGTTTTAGGTGGGATGATAACACTCTGAAAGCTGCTGCATAAGGAGAAAAGCAATTTGAAACAGCTCTTTGTGTTACTCTTCAATAGAAGATTTTAATGATAATGAAAATAAGGGAATCTGAAAAAAAATCCAAGCTCAAGCTACATAAATAAGAGAAGTTGTTGACAAGAAGAGATGCAAATGCTTATTGGCCTTTCTTCCAATCATCAATGCAGACCATAACATTCTATGTCCATACGTCCTATAATCTCAATTTCCATTGATGCTCCTCACTAAAAGCAAAGAAAATGTCACTTTCTGGTTCTGGATTAGTTACCTTGAACACAAGTGAGGTGACAACTGTTAACAGCACCTTCCCAATACAGCAGAATTAAAATCATGAACTTCCCAGAGCCTGCACAAAGCAACTCCATCCTTCCTTACCCAGCCACGAGTGTGACTCTTGAGAAGCAGCTGACTGCAGGCAGCCCCAAGTCTCTCTCTGCTGGAAACCAGGCTCGTGTGTTACACTTGATGTACTTCAGGCAAGTGAAAAACTTCATTAGAACATTCCAAACAGGTTTCCAGTAACAGCAGCCCACTGAATTAGGGGCTAAAGGAAGAGGAGTTGTCAGTTGTAAGTGCACCAGAAAGAAAAACAGGTACACACTTCCTGGGGCTTTTTAAATTACACTTCAATAGCTATTGTTACTAATAGCTGCTCTGAGCTGTAAAAACTGCAACCTTGGAGGGCAAAAGTCAAAGAAACCCTACTGGTTTTCCCCGGATTACTCACAGAATTAATAAGATCATTTGGAAGGCAGCCTTGAGGTTATCAGAAATCTCCTGTCACATGCCCACAGCAAACTTTTCCAGCATTTCTGCTTACAACTCTTTAATGAACTGCAGCACTGAAGCAGAAATCCTCTTGCCTGTTAGTAGGTCATGCTGGAATGCACTTTGGCTACCTACGTGTTTTGTGTTTCCAACAGCAAAGTTACCAAAAAAAAAAACAAAACCAAAACAAAAACAAACAAAAAAAACCCACCAAATAAGTCTCTAGCAGTTTTCCACTACAGGATTCTGAAATAGCTTCTTAAAGTGTATTTACCATTGAAAGAATGAATGTCAAAACTTATGTATCAATATTATTACTGACAATATAAGCAAATTCTGTTAATTTTCTCAGTATATAAATAAAGAGAATTAAAGTGCCATAGAAAGTGTTCCTTCTTCAAATATTCTTTAAAGCAGTAGCACTGGAACAGCTGCTCAGGGAGGTCATGGAGTCTCCCTCTCTGGAGACATTCAAACCCCACCTGGATGAGTTGCTGTGTCACCTGCTCCAGGTGACCTTGCCTGGGCAGGGGGTTGGACTGGTGATCTCCAGAGGTCCCTCCCAACCCTAATGAATCCGTGATTCTGTTATAGGTCTCAGGCAGGTCGAAACAATCTGAACAATGAGAGTTTTAAGTTGAATTGATATGTTTTGACACACAGAAAATCCTAAATATCAATGGAACTAAAGGTGGATATGAGTCAAACAGATTCTTGGCAAAGAAGGAATTGCAGGATTTTAGGTACAGGCATGTCTTCACTACACCATGTTCAGGTACTTTGAGGATTTTGGCCCAAGCTACTACTTGTGCTCAAATACCTCATATTCCGAGCACCTGGTTCAATGAAGTTCCCCACAAAGCTGACACCAAGGTGGATATAAAAAATACAACTTGCCAGCCAGAAGCTCAGACATTCACTGTGAATTGGTAATGGGAGGTGAGCAGGAGAACAATCCAAACTGGTAAGGCCACCACAGGAGAGCTTTTCTATATGGCCACAAGAAAAAGCAGAAACAGGTAAAAATTACAATAGTCATGGCAAAGCAGGATTTCAACTTGTCCTTAATGTGATGGGCTGGGTCAAACACCTGGCATTGCTGGAAGTGTGCATCTGGAAGTGTAACACGTCTGAAAATCCTTTCTTTTGGCCTTTTGGACAAACTTTCTGAGAAGAAAATGAAAGGGCTTGAAGAGGGTGAACCCGTCTGGGAGCAAGAGTAACATCAGAGAAGAGCAGAGACTGAATGCATATCATCATCAGGTTGGAACACAAGGGAATAATAAAACCCCCAAAACTTACCTCCCTCCTTAAAGTCAAAAAAGAGGCCAAAATCCCCAAAGCACCCTGTCACAGGTAAGAAGCTGAGTTAACTTTTTTATCAATTTGAGAGAAACCAGTATTTGTGGAAGGATTTTGCTGGTTCAATCAGTACACTCGTTGGAGACTTTAGATAATCAGGCATTGACTGTCACAGCTTAAAACAATGTTTTGCAATATTTGACTTCCCCTCCTACATTGCAGGCAATTCAAAATGGATTCCAAGAAGGCAGAGAAATTAAGGGTCTTTAGCCAGTCACATCTGTTTTACTTGAAAAGTTATAAGCAGCACAAATTCAACACATCACGAGGCAGAGGGAGCACAGACATCCATCCAAATACATTGCTCTTAGTTTCCAGAACAGAAAGTTAAATCAGAATATGGAGTGAGGTCATGTGAATCAACTGCTGTACATGGAAATTCACTGTCCTGAGAAGGGTTTAAAGAACTTACTGACCACTTGAAGATGCAAACCTTTGCGCTTTTTTTTTTTGCATATTAGAAACAGCCCTAATGCACTGAGATACTTTAAGTCACAAATCCTATTGTATGACATGCAGTTTTAAGAAATCCCATGAGACTGCTGTTGTCTGCTATCTGGACACTGCTGACTGACTGTTTGCATCCACGTGCTGCAAAGATTGCTGTCACATGCAACGTTCTGCATCCCAGTTCTGCATCTTGTTTGTGCTGGCAGGAACTTTTGCCCACTCTTGACAGAAGAAGCTTAAGATGACACTTAGAAACTCCTTGGTCAGGGCAGATTATCCCTTCTCCTCATACAACTCATGTCAGGGAGCAGGGAGGAAGAGAAGACAAGAGAAACAAACCTATTAATAAACTCTCAGACCAGAGAAGCATGGGCACATAAAATTTTGATAAACCAAGTAACCAGTTATCTACACATTTTACTCCAAAAAAGATGGAACAAAGGATATCTCTTGTTTTCCCTGTACTGCTACACCACAAGCTTGGAGAGCTGCATATCCTGCCTTGGACTCATTGATTTCCATCCAATCCCAACAGCAGCTCTTGGCCCCACTCCTTTTTTTGTACCTTGCTCTCTCCATCAGCAGTGACATGAACCAAATTTGCCATTTCAACAGGTGGGTAACAGCAGCTTGCCTGTCTTGGGCCTTGAGCTACCTCCAACTTCGGCAACTGCTCATACAAATATTCTTCTATCTGGATGATGCTTTGTAAGTTCAAGCAGCACAGTGTCAGCTGAAACACCCAACAGATAGGGCAGATGTCCCATCAGCTCTGGCTGGTGACATCCATGGCAGTAGGGATGCAGCAGACAAGTAAATGGCCGTAAATCATGGAAGTTATGGAAGAAAACCACTGTCTCAGAGAAGTCACTCCCAGTGATAAGATGTGAGGATAATTTCCATTATCTGAAAATAACAGTCACATCCATTTCCTCATCTGTCAATCTTGATAAAAGACCAAGTTTTACACTATGAAAAACAAGTGGCTGTCTTGGAATTACTGGTAGCTAGAGACACCCATTAGCTTTCTGACACTTTTTTTTGGTACATTTTTTTGAGCCAACCAAGTTCTGCCAATAGGTAAAGTTTCATCCTGCCATTACACAGGGAGTTCAATGAGTACTAGCCCAACATCTGTACAAGTCCCTAAAATTTGCCCTGTAGACCCCTCTGTCAAAAAGGTTAACAATGACTTTTTTTCCCCTTTCACACTGCCTCATCACTAACACCCTTTTTTGGTTTGTCTGATACAATTAAAATTTAATTTCTACCTTTTCTGGATGATGACTTCTTGTCAGAACTGTGTTACCTCGGGACTTGTAGACCAAGATGCAATTTTTACACAAACAATATTAATAGGAATTATCATCACAAAAGTAACTGGTATGGATTTATTATTTCATCTTCAGTATCTTCAAAGAACAATTTTCACATCTGAAACAACGCAGTGAAAGGTGAAAGCAGACAACATCTACATTCCATATTTAAGTTTAGACATTACCAACAAAACAATTATCAACAAGTGTCTATTTAAATATTTATAAAGCTATTAAAATCAAAGAAAATTTTAAATGCCTTAACCTGAAAACAAGGGTTGAAAACTCACCAAGATACCAAAACACTAAATATATGCATGCAAAATGGTTCAGAACATAACTATAAAGCTTAGATACTAGGAGTAGGAGAGGAAGATCTCTAGCATGCTAGCTGATACTCAGCTTCAGGCAACATCCATTAAAAAAACAGTTATCAGACAATTTTTTGACTGCTCATGCAAATTGAACAAATGCCTTGATTTCAGAACTGAGAGTAAAAAGCTTTACTCAGTGGAAACATCAGGAGTGATGGGAAGGGAGCAGACTTGCTTTCAAAAATGACCTGATATTATTTCAGCATCCCTCAGAGATTATCACTGGGGCACAGGACTCCCAAGGATGTTCCAGTCAAGGCCTCTGTGTTGCAATTTGTGCTGGGTGTGGAACACGAATTAGCTGTCCAAGGAAATGTAATTCCTTGGCTGAAGCATCTCACTGATCTTGCCTACTACGTGAATATAAAGTACCTTACTCAAAACCCAAAATGTAATCAAATCTCTGTAATTGAAACTATCAAAAGGTAAATATTTGTGTGCAGCTGACAGCAGATTTCTAATACTCATAATTAGATTAACATCAGGTAAATGATCTCATGTTTATCTATTCTTTATTTGAAGTGGAAAATAAACTAGTACAAAGTATTTGTGCTTATTTAGGAAAATCACATCTCTGCAAAGCATACTTATGAGAAAGATCAGAACAAAGTTTCTCATTATCAGAATACCATGCCACTTCACACTTTCTACATAGTTTTTCTAAGAAATCAAACTTTTCTTAGAGTGAAAAAGCATTTGTACCTGGATTGAAAATAGTCTGAACTGATCAGCCTCACGAGTGAATCTCAGCGTAAATTTTTAAGTGCAGCCCTGCTTGGAATTTCAACAAGGTAATTAGATATAGACCACTTCAAAGTGGGACATGTCTATACTGATCACTGAAACACACAGTATTGCAGAAAGGGAGCCAGTACTTCCAACAACACTTGAATAAAACATGGATCTAAAAAAAAATCTGTACTCTACAGGAAACATAAGAACAGACTGAGGGAATATCTGAGCAGGTCTGCTTTTCATTTTTTTCAGCTAACATTATTTACACCTGTATCAACAGCTTCTTTGGAAGTAGCAGAACTCAGCTGTTGGCTCTAAATACCTTAACATAATTAGAGTGCTTTTAAAACTTTAGTTATGCCAGGCTCCCTCACCCTTCTGTGAACACTGCACGGGACTGAAGATCCAGTTTGTCTTCCCTCTTGCTGACCTAAGGCAGCATCACACCTCAGCTTGTCCTGCTGGAACTCACAAGTGTCAAGCTTTCCAAGTCACAACTCCTCTTCACAAAAGCTAAACTGTCAGCATATTCATCTGTCTGGTGCAGAAGTGGGTCTTACAACCATTCTTTCCCCTCTGTCTGCAAGCACAAGTAAAACAAGTGTTTCATCACAGTATTTGAGAAAAGAATTGGCTGATGGGCTCCAAGTTAGCTGATGTTGCAAAACAATAACTAACACAAGTAGCAGGGCAACTATCCACTGTTTTAGCAAAAAATTACTTCTATCTGCTATACAATATCCAGATTTTTTTAGAAGGAAAACTGAAATCTCACTTGTCTTTATCCTAAATAGAATAATAGAATTTCTGCTTCTCAGTTTATTGGTTTTGGTTTTTTTTTTTTAATTACTAAGACCACGGTTCACATATATCCCAATGTCCAAACACATATTTGCATCAAAAATGTATTTTGTAGACTGAGGTGCACAGACTCAATGAACTGAAACTTTGCCTGTGATGACATCAGCCAGTTGCAAATAGAGTCTAGGTACACTGTCAGAACTGGGAATACAGGCCAAAAGCCCTGGCTTCCTCTCTGGAGACCTTGACAGAAAACAGTATTTCAATTTTCAGGTGGAATACACAAGGAAAAATAATGTACCTGCCTTTTGTAACAGAAATTTATTTGGATAGAGGACCAAACAGGTCATAGCTTCAAATTACCACTATGAGATTTTTGGATTTTTCTGGTTTTTTGGAGCTGTTTGTTTTTAAAATATAAACATACACACTCTTGGAGTCATATTTTGCTTAATGAGCTTTATAAAAATTCTGCCATATTCTGCAGCTTTGCAAACTGAGACCATGTGTGAGCATTAGACACACCACAATAAAAAAGGCAAGCTGCCTGTTAGGCTGAACATCTCTTCCTGCACACAGACACAGATGGAAGCAGCTGTTGCCACTAAATAACTCAGAGAGCTAAAATGCATCTGAGAAGCTGCTCCATTCCCTAGGCAGGACCTGCTCTTATGGACTGCAGCAGAGGTGGATGGGATAGAAAGTAGGTGAGGTGGTTTGTCATTCCCCCCTCACCTCCTGAAATGAGCTCTGCACAGAGGCTCATCCAGCTCTGAGCAATGAAAAGACAAACACAAACACCACTTCCTCCTGTAATCGCTAAGCTAAGCAGAAACACCAAGTTCACACTTTTATTTTACAGCACAGCACGAACAAGAATTAAGCTTTTTGTACCAAGCCATTAAAACATGCAATTTGCCCATCAGGTCACTGTAGGAGGATGAAAAAAAGTAATGTCTGCAACACTGGCTTATACTGGAAAAACAAGGAGGTGGAAGGATGAGGTAATGGAAAGAGGGAAAGCAGTTTATCACCCCACTCACTATCCTCTCAGAGAAGGCTCTGAGCTCTCAGGAATAGCAGGGGACTATGTTCCTACTCATGACCTTTCTTTGAAAAAGTGCAGTGCAAAGTCTCAAAAAGTGAAAGTCAGGGAGGAGGCAGAAATCTGGCATTCCAGCACTCCCACTCCCAGCTTAAAACTTCAAGGCAGACTGATTGCTATTTCACAGTCTGCTGATTTGCTCTACTTTCCATGAACCAAGAATGCTTAAAAAATTCCAATTTAATCTCTGCTTAATGTCTCAGGTAAATCATGTTAAAATTTTGCTTCTGGAATCTTTAATGTCATCGGAGGCAGTAGCAGGCCACTGAAAGCAAACACTCAACAAGAAAAAGAAAACTAAGAATCTCCTTGCTGGTGGAAAAGTGAGCCAGAAGTCTCTTTTCTTGAGGATTTTAGAGACAGGTTAGTTTCATTTGCATGTTTTAGACAGGCATGCACCTTTAGGGGAGAAATTACACATAAATCAATACAGAAATAACACAGTTCTCTCCAATATTTATCAGGTTAGGAGAAACCATTAGCAATAGTACTGAAGCATATGTGTTTATGGATTAGAAAAGGCATTCCTGCTTTCTGCAGCTCATGAAATCATGTCTCTAGTAAAAAGCAGCTATAATACTACACACTGCAGTCTATACAACTGTAGGTACATTTCTGTGATTGAAATATAGGAATGATTGTGCTGAATCAATCTACAAAATAAGAACTTTTTAAGCCTCAAAACCAACAAAAATATCTGATTCTTCAGATAAAAGTATGATTATCACAAAATGGATAACTCTCTAGGGAATGCTCTCCCTAGGAGTTATTTGAGCTGTAAGTTCATAACTAAGATTTTTTTTTAATACTGCTTGAATAATGTTTCACTTTTAGAGTCTATGACAATTTTAAGGTAGGTTTCAGACATGGCAGATGCCCTATCTCTGCATCATCAATTCTGCACCATGTAGCCAGATTATGTGATCTACAAACAAACTATGCCTCTTATAAACAAAGAACTGCAATTTTTTGCATTTCTACAAAGCAAATAAATTTGCAGAGGTAGTTAATGCTGGATGCTGCTTTCCCTGTCATAGAACTACTTTGCAATTAAATGACAAAAACTGTCAAGGTTTACATGAACACATAGTATTTCTCTAAGCTTTAATTTAATTTAGGTATTATTATATAGGTGCAATTCTACTTGGACATGTAGAAGGTAAATATTTCCAGCCACTGGCCCTTTAGAAATGTTGAGTGGGTAATGTGAACATGGGTACAGGAAAGCACACATATGCAAGTTTTATTTCTAAGTTTCACTCCCAGTTCTGTCACCTAAAAACTTTATAAATTTTCCATTTCTATAGAGAAACCATGCCAGTATCTTCACCCAGACAAAGTACTTCTTTCATCAAATGAAAAAGGGTTAATTCCAAATTACAAGTAAGTATTCCTATAGCCACCTTCATTACTTACCCGAGCAATAAGGCAAACCAAAGAAAAAAACCCCAACAAGTCAATAATTCCATGAAACACACAGAAATTGTTCTGCTTCCACTGACATGGATCCATGTTGAAGTGAAGCACTGATGTCATTTAAGTGGCACATCCTGCCCTGCTGCAGAACCTCACCCTCCACCCCACCCAAGCACATCCATTAGGCCTGCACTTCTGCAGCAGGCTGCACTTATATCTGAACTGTATTTTAAATCATTTAATTGTTCTACCTGCTTTTTAACAGAGTCAAATCAGATATAACCATAATTACAAGCAGAACAATGACAATAACAAAAAGATTCAGTAAAAAGAATCCTCAGTTACTTAATTATCTTTTAAATCCCATACATTCAACTTTGCTGTTTCCAGTTCTTTAGAGATAATAATGGCTTATTTGACCAGTTCTTATTTAAAAGCCAATTACTGTATTTGTAAAATTTACCTTTAATGCAACTGCCACCCAAAACCTCTTAATCACTGCTCTTGATTGATTCCTCAGGTCCTTCTCTCAAAGTAAAGTTCTTGTCAGTACTGCAGCATCTTTCCCCAAGCCCCTGCTTTTCTTCTTCTCCATCAGCATCAAGAAACCAATTCCCAATCACAGAATTTCAATCTACCCTCCATCCTAACTCTCCCTAGTAAAACAACACTCTTGTCACTCTGACTTTCCCAGGTGTGGAGGGGAAAAAAAGCCCATCCATACCACAAGACACTGAACTTACAGAAGTTATTTCCCTTGCAAAGGAGTGTGCTGTACTTACTAAGATTTATATGGAGAATAACCACACGGAGAAGTTCACCAGAACTGGGAAACTCTGTCCTCATAGTCTCAAAGACTTAAGAGCCTCACTCATCCCTGACTTTGCAGTTTATATTCCCACCTTACATTGTTTTCCCCTCAGCTGCCTGCATCTCCTGGATTTGCACACAGCACCTTCATTTTCTTCCCCACACCTCATGTGCTTTGAGCAAGATTCAGCTGCATGAAGCCACCAGGCATTTGGCAGATGGAAATAAAGCAGGAGAGAGAGCAGAGCCTTATTACAGGCAGATGTTGCTGCTCTTACTGCAGCTCCATGCTCAGGAGTCTCATTAGGAAGAATATTGCTCCCAGTTGCAGCCTGACAGTGGAGAGAAATACAACAGAAGCAAAGCAAGTTGTCTGCTCCGGACAAGGGAACAGTCAATAAAAATCTAAATTTGGCACCTTAATGTCTTTGAAATCAATCAGCCTTTAAAATTCCCTGCCACATGATGCTAATCATGGAATACAGCAAAGTTTAGTGCACTGCAAATTTTTATGGCTGTCAGGAACTTTTAGCTGCTCATACTGTTAATGCCAACAGAAGGACTATTAGAAGAGAGGTAAATATCTGCTGTTTAAGATGTTACGCTTTTCATGCCTCCGGCTCAAGTAATTTCACACTGTCTGAGACAGTAAGATTCTATGTTCTTCCTCAACTTGCCTTTTCTCCAGCTCAACAATAATGCATTTTCTTCCTGCTTATTCTGTTCCTCCACATTTGCAAAAAGCATCGTTGCTCCTATACATACCCAGCACTCTGACAGGCCTTGCACAAATAAGGGTTTGGCTTCTTTCTGCCTTCTCACAGCTACTCAGTCCTCTCCCATCTCCATCTCATCTCTCCTCAAACTACTACTACAATATTAAAAAAAAGTAGCAAATAAATTGTACAGCAAAAGGAGACTGAACAGCTCTCCCCTTTCTAATAAGGTTTTTAATGCCTTAGGCTAAATCAGATGCTTCTCTTCATGTTAGTACTAG
This sequence comes from Dicaeum eximium, assembly GCA_013396995.1. Lineage (NCBI taxonomy): Eukaryota > Metazoa > Chordata > Aves > Passeriformes > Dicaeidae > Dicaeum > Dicaeum eximium. The sequence continues at coordinate 801,654 of VWZP01004808.1, read as the reverse complement.
CACCAAGTTAGTATTTCCTTCCAGTACCAGGACTATGGTGCTACCAAATAGTAATAAATCTCAACTAAATATTTTCAAGAAATTAAGTTCCAAAATTAGATTTGAAAGTAGTATTTCTTTAAGAACCTCTAATGACTATTAGAATGGGGTTAAGTATAAAAAGAAAGGAAAACTGACTGAACTGGTATCAAAGAACAGTGTAATTATAGATGCGCTTCTAGCATTTTATGATCACAAAAAGAAGTTATCTTTCTTAACCTGAATTATGACAAATTGTTCCTTCTCAGGTGTGGAACAACACAAAACTGGTACTACCTGTTGAGGCAAGGTATCTTCACCAAATTTTTTTATCTCTATTATGATCTTGTGGTCAGATGATTATTACATGGCCTAGCAAAACCAACTTCAATGTGAATATATTTCTAACCTGTAGCTAAAGCAACCAAAGTAAACGTTCATCTGCATCTGTTCCTTTATTTCCATTTGCAGAACACGAAGGTGTAAGTACACAGCGTTCTCCACAAGCTTTAGGAGATGAGACAATTCAGCTAGTGTAATCACAAAAGAAATATCCTGGAGACAGAATATGGGAGCAGAGGAAAGGCAAACTGCCTTCCAGACCCATCCCAGAAAGGCATCAACTTGTCATTATTTGACATTTGTAAAAATCTTTAATTCAAATAAAACATTCATAATATGCAAAATCTCTACGTAAGAACACTATGCCTAAAAGGTGAATATATAAAGTGAATTATAAACACACCAACTGGAAAACTGGGATGAAACTCTCACATCTCTGCTTCTTGCTTAAGAGAGAGGAATTTTTGTAAGAACACTGTGTTTTAGTCAACTACAGATAAACCACTAAGGTTATAACTATGCAAAAGAACCCATCAAAATTCAAATGTGTTCAGCTGAACCGTTCTGTAATTGCATCTGAGTTCTGGAGTTTTTTACTAGAAGTGCTGGCTTTCCCTAGCTCAAATAGTTACCTATTTCTAATATTCTAAATAAAATCATCTGGTCTTTTTCTGGTTGCCACTCAGACTCAAATCAACTATAAGGACACAAAAAATGAAACAAACACCAAACCCTAAGACTATTCTGGTGAACAGTACTTTTGGTACCCAAGCCAAGCAGCAACCACAAGAATGCAGTCTGGCCATGATGAAGCTCTTGATAGCCAGTCCCTGCCTCTCTGACTGACCCCTGATCACCCAGAATATTTCAACAATTTCTGCAGGTTTGCCCCGAGACATTATTGTGACTACAGCGTGATACAGAATAAGTAATCTTCATCTTACAGCACTTTAACAATCTCCAGCTTCTCCCACAAATGTAAAGCTATAGATTATTTTATTTGTCCAAGACCAAGGCCGCATGCTAATTTTTATCAGATTTCACTGCCATCATCTCTCAAAACCAACCTAAATATTTTCCCAAAAAGTATTTTTAAAATTAGATCTTGTAAGCAATATATTAAGTTCTTTCCCTTAGAAGCAGGATCTCATTTTGAAGCAGGATCTCATTTTGTGCAAGTTTAAGATACCAAAAGCCCGCCTAAAAATGCACCCTATTTCTTGGGCAAAGTTAATTCTTTGTTAATATAAGTATTAAGGCTCATAATCATGTTTCTTTCCAAATAACTGAAACACCACTTTAACAAAAGCAGCAAACTGTAGTACAGCATGAACATTATCACTGTCTCCTTTTAGCACATAATTTCATTTCACCAGCGCAAATTTTATTTTAACTACCTTCCAGTACTTCTCCCCTCTCAAAGTTTTCCTGTTTTGTAACACTCTGGAAACCCAACATCTTGCTTTGAAACAGCTTTGAAACCCTGGCTTATGGCCAACTTGCAACTGATACTACAGTTTAAATACCTTCCTAGCAAAGTTGCACAAACTTCAAAACACTCTGGGATCAGTCATTAAAATGTTTTTGTTTCAGTTACAATACTAATGAAAACCAAATGTCTACATTTACTTTAGCCAGCTTAATGGTCTAGGGACTTTGCTTAAAAGAAAGCTCTGAATCAACCCTCATTTACTTGACTGAACAGATTAGCAAAACAACTTTGCACACAGATACAGATAATATTTTTAAAGGTTTAATAAGAGTCTTTCAGCCACAGATTCAATTAAGGAGGCCCAATTAATCGCCCCAATTTTCTTCTTCTCTAAAGTCTTCAATTACAGCACACTCAAAACTATGCACTTTCAGCTGCAACTTTACAAGGTTCAATTTGCAAACAGATTTAAGACCCAAAACTAATGCTGTGCTACAGGAAAGGCTATTGCAAATGAAATAAGGTGCAAAATATCAGATCCTGCCTGAAGTTTGAGCCTTCTCAAAGTGCCTGCTTGTGAAAGATATCACTGTGCTAGGCAAGTTTATCTACCAGTTATACACATGCCAAATTCACTGGACATGGGAATATTTGGGGTGGGAATTGCAGCATGCTAAATGAAATACTCCATACAAAGCTGTGTTTCAGCTGAGAGTCTGACATTCTGCTGCTGCTTTAATCCATATCTTCTACAATAAAGCCAGCAAATTCTATGCTGGTTTTGCACAGCCCTAGCAATACAAAATAAATTGATGTTTCAGCAACCTTTTATGCCTAAATTCATTTTTGAACACTTTGTACATACTTCTCCACAGCAAAGAATATGGAAGGTCTGCTGAAGCAAAATCAACACAAGCTGGCACAAGTATCTACATTTCAGTAACAACTCTGTTGACCATCATTTGTATCTCAAGATATTTGGAGCATGCACCACCTGTTTCCAACCAGCTCTCACACTGGTCAATGGCACAATTAATGATAGCTGCTAAAAAGTCTGAAATATCAGGGAAAAGAAATAAAAGTTTAACAGCAGCTATGCAGGATCGAGGCAAGCCATGGTCTTTTGCTAAATATGAGTCATTATAACATATCCAATACTCCAGTAACGTGTATTTGCACTCACAGACTCCCTTCACCACCACTGTAGCTCCAAAGTTAGAGTTTCTGTCTGCAGGAATGCCAGCACCTCTGTGCAACAACTCTTTCTAGGCCAGGAGGGTGAGCAGGCTGTGCATGCACTTCCAGAGTTTTACAGACCTAAGGAATTCTTAGCAGGAACTTCCCAGTGCACATTCCTAACATGCACATCCATCCTATTTAGCCAGAAACAGAAAACAGAGCAAAAAGCCTGCTCGAGAAATGACACCAAATGCACAAATGCCAAGCCAAAAAGAAATTGTAAATGAACGAATCTCAAATCATCAATCTTTTTTGCACATCTGCAAAATGTGTAAAAACTGATATACAGCAAAAAAGTAAAGGTTACAGATAACTGGTGAGCAAGTAAATAGACTTTATAACATCCACTTTAAGTGCATTGCCACTATATTTGAAAGTGCATTTTACTTATGAACACTGGCATTCTTGCCATGTTTTCAAAAGTATGCAGAACTCTCCCTGTGTAAAAAATCCTTCCTTGTAGCACAGCAAGACATTGAAAAGAGAGACTTTTCAGATGCCTAATTCAGAGTTTCACAAAAAAATCACATGCTTACAGTAATTAGCTCGATTTTTCTATTTAGGAGATTTTTTTCCCAGAAATTAGAATACAGAAATCTGGTACTAAGTAGCTGGCAATTACTTTTTTGTTAATGCCAAAAGGAGGCAAAAGAAATAATAACCGGGAAAAATGGATACTTAAAATTAATACACTTATGTTTTACAAAAAAAAGCAATGCAACATAAAAGTCTTCCAAGGCCTTAGGTCTCCGACCTGGTCACAACTTTATAGATGATAGACATCACATCAAGAGCCCCACAAGCAAAGAACCCTTTCTCAAAGTTTCAGCTAAATTATCACTAAAAGCAACAGGAAACAAGATCAAATAGTTCAGCTATTTAAATGAGAATGAAAAAATAGCTGAGAATAATTTCTTATTCCTTTATTTTGTAAATCCACATACCTGCTCTTTACTACTTTGAACAAGAATCACAGCACACTGTTTATATAGTTATTTTTCTTATGTGGATAAGAGAAGTATGAATTCAACCACACCCTTCAAGAGCCTTCAAAAATACCATTTCTCAGTATGAATTTTCTCAGATCCTGGCAGCCTTACAGAACAGTCACAGCCCCAGCCAGCAAAGAGGTCCTCTCGTGACATTTCAAACAGATAAAACAAGGCCTTCATTTATTAAACTGACCATACCTGCCCATCACAATTTCTCTCAGGCATTCAGCACAGAAGATTAATAAAGAGCATGTGGATCAAACAAGCAATACCCCCTGAGATCAAGAATAACAAATTCCTGCAAGAACACAGTTGGAGGTAAGTTCCTGCTATCAAGTACTGTTTGCACAAAGCAGCATAGAAGTGCAAATCATCAACTCTCAGCAGACTCCCACATCCCATCTGCATACAAAGGGAACTTTTAAGTTTTAAAACCTAACCTATGGTTTGGGACAAACTTCTCATACATGACTCTTTTAAGCAGTAATACACATTCATTCCTATCTCAAAGGAAAATAATTACGCCAAAAGCAGATTACAGAGAAACAGCAATACTGAAGAATTAAGTCTCGTAAATTCAGAATATTAAGATTGATTTTTATGGCTCATGGAACAAACTGCAGTTCTTGCACGCGACAGGGGATCTTTCATGCGAAAACACCTTGAGGAAAAACAGATAAATATTAAATATCTTCCAGCAAAACAGAACTTGACACTTGGCATATACTGAGCATTCTCACTTTAAAGCCTCATCTAATTTAGTTGAAAACATAACCCACATCACATGACCTGTTCCAGAAGAGTAATATGGAAGCAAGGGGAGCTTAAGAAGAAGCTGGCTGCTCAGCTTCCTTCACACTGACACACTCATGGGAGCACTCACCCCTTTCAGGAATAAGAGAACAAAATTCTAAGTATCTTTTTTGTCATCCCAACATTCTGCATCTGGTAAATTTTCTCCCTGTGTATTAAGGGTTAACCCAAATAATTTAATAGAGATTACTCTGTAAATATTAGGATTTTGATGATTGGTAATGCCAGTTTTGGAAGCTGGCTGTTGGGTCAGGCCAAGAGGATTGATGGAAAATGAAGTAATTAAACAGATTTACACAGCACTTTGGGTTTTCTTCCCTGCCCTTAATGCCAAGTGCCCTTTCTGTGTGTGGCACAATCTGCAGGTATGGGAAATCAACATATGGGATAATTGAAAAAAAAAAAAAAAAACAAAAAAAAACCAACACACTAAACAAAAACATAGTGGCTTTTTACCTAGAAATTTACTTGGAAATTAGGCTTGAACTGCCATAACCCAAGAGCATTTGGTCACTGGTGATTATCAGCAGAAGAGACAGATTGGTATTGTTAAGACAACATCTAAAAAAATGAAATAAGCATGGACTGCAAAAGGCATTCATCCCCAAGCACTGTCATGTTTTAACATCCCGCTGAGTTTGTACATTTGTGGGATATGGGCTATATTAGAGCAGCATGTGGAGCCAGCACCACATTAAGCCTCACAACCTGAAGCTAGAAATCCACTTCTAGGCAATTCCAGTAAAGATTCTCACAAATTCATTTAGTCCTGGACATGTCTTCAGATCCATGCCACTTTCTTCCCAAAGAAGCTGAACTTGTGTCAAAGAAAACTGTACTACAGCTTGCCTCACTGCTCTACAAGGGTTCCCTCCCTGGCACACACTCCTGACTGGATGTTTGGCTACAAGGAAGGACCCAGTGAAACTCTATCTCCAAAGAGGTGCAGAAATTACAGACTCCACATTGCTCATTCTGAATGGAAAATGCAGATGTTTAATGGGGCTAGTGTTTAGCTTACATGAACCACTCAAGATATTTTGCACTACATCTATAAAAGCAATGAAAGAGCTCTTCTATGAAACACAAATAGCTTCAAACACAGCTATCTCTGTGCCTGTCACTTCACAAAGGCATCTCTGGCTATTGCTATGGATACTAAACCCAGAGAACATCTTGTCACCTTCACCTGGAAACTCAGACTTTTAGACCTGTGCACTAAAATTAGCACACTGAGGGCATTTCATTTACACTTTTGAAAACACACAAGACACGTCTTTGTAGAGACATTTCAAGGTTTTGGAACACACAAGGCGTAAGACTACCACACTTTTCTCAAAATACTTTTAATGAACTTTATAGTGAGGTAACTTTAAAAGGCTGACAGTAGAGCTCATACAGGAACTGACTGGCACAGGCTGACCATGCCCAGGCATGCTCCACCAGTCAAGAAACCACCTTTGATTATGAGGTGGACAGGAACAGAGTCTTTGTGGCTGTGGAGTTTCACAACTAAGCTCATCACAGAATGTACACAAGGATCAATTTTACCAAGAAAGCTGCTGCTAATTCTTTTATTCTGCTAAGAGTGCTCATCCATTTCTGGCAGCTGCTTCTTTAACAGGTGTTTCTCTCTCACCTTTCACTTTCCACAAGAGGACATTGACCTTTTCATTCTTTTCCACTATGCTGCCTCTTGACTTTTTGCTACTCTTTTGGTTATTTGACCCAAAACTGAACCAAGTGTCCTGCAGCAATTGTTTGTCTCTTCCTTAAGGACTGCACAGCTTACAGTGAGACATGAACAGCACTTAGTGACACCTTCACTGTAACAAACACAGGGCTCGTTTTCCTCAGCTCTCAAACATGCCTGCCCACACCTCTTCCAGTGTGACCAGGGAAAGGAACAAGTTAATGTTTGACTTCTGGTTTAATCCCATACTTTTTCTAGTGGTTACTTGACAGTGGAGTCTGGTGCTGTGCAGGTCATTTGCATGGGCTCCAAAGTCAGCAGTTTGTATTTCTGAATCAAGATTTGAGAGGTTACATAAACACATTTATCTTTGTGGTCTTTATTTTGGAAGGGGAGAAAAGTAAGTGCGCAGCCAGGAAGGAGCAAAGCAGATGACTTAGAAGGCAGAAAACAGACCAGAAACACACTTCAAGTGTTGTATTATGTAATACAGCATACAAATGTTCTCTCATGGGCATTTCATCTACGCATGCAGGAGTTTTATGGCTTGACTTCCTTGTTATGCCAGTCCTTAGCCAGAAAAAATTCACCATCGCCTTTCCCCAATCGCAGCAAATCTAGAACCTCTTTGCTTTGTGCAGGTGCATGAGATGCAGCACGTTGTGCAGCAGCAGTTCCTCAGTTCTAGGTGTGTGCACTGCCTCCCTATTTCAATGCTGACTGACAGGACTCCAACACACAGCACAGGGCACACAAAACCACCAGGGTCGTTTTACTGCAGAGGGAATAAAGCAACCCGAACAACTGACAAGCCAATGCGAAGTAAGGATATACACATTAACATCTCTGCATTAACTCTTCTCAAAGTGAACTTAATTCTCAAAGCAGACAGTAGAATTTACATTCACTGGCCAGTTAACTCCAATCAGAACAGCATCACTTGAAAGCAGAACATGCATTTGAAAATAGCTACCATAAACCTTCTCTACCTCATTCCTCTGTAAACAAACATTAAGAACCTGACATATCCATGGCAACTTGTGCTGTGGCAACAAGAATTCAACATAACCTTTTAAAAAATGATGCCACTTCTTTTACAAAGAATTCACTGGAAGAACTATAAACCCTGTAGGGTGACACCGTAATAATAAATTTAAATGTCTGTGCAGGCCTAACTTAAAACAAGCACCTGCAGGAAGAAGCCTGCAGGGATTTCAGCCTGATGCTACCAGCCTTGGAAAAGGTATTCCATGGCCCTAAACACCCCACACTCCCCCCCACTCTTCAACACTGCTGGTCTGTTGAACCAGAATGACATCATACAGCATTGCCCTCAGCCCCAAAAGGAACTTCAATTAAAAAATAAAACCTTTGGCTGTATTGCTGTATCAATGCTCCAAGACAAACCAGCTTATACCAATGCAGCCTCCTTGCTTGGAAAATAACAGGACTGGGATTCCAGTAAATTATGAATTCTGCAATCTTTCTGTATCCTTATAAATCATGAATGAGGTAAAAAACTACATCATACATCTGAAGTCTTTGAGAAAGGAGCTGTCTTCAGCAACAGCAGGGAACCAAAAAAGCAAAGGAAGAAAAAAGGAATTTGCATTCTCCATATATGAAAACTAAGGAAAATACCACAATGATAGATACTTTTAACCTATCAGAATTTTAAATTATTCTTCTTTAACCTGAGGATACTGTAGCAGAAGAATTCAAAAACAACTTCGGAATTCATGAATGAAAACCTTGGGCTTACATACTAACTTTTAATGTGGAAAGACAAGTCTTAGAGTTTTAATTCTGTAGCTACAGACAAAAATTAATCCTTGCAGCATTACATTCTGTGTGTGGAAAACAGGGCCAGGAATTAAACATGCCCTTCAGCAAATCATAATTCAACAACGTGTCTAAGATTAAGATGCTGACAGTTCTGTCTCCCAGGCCCAAGTTCCTGCTACCAGAATATACTGCCTCTTATTCATGCATTTTAATTGCCAAATTTAGAAAAAAAAGGGCATGCAAGATAAAGGCTGCTATCTGCTAATGACAGAATGGTTTATTTTATATTTTAGTTCTGACTGGGAGGAATGAGCTAAGCAGTCTGAAATCTTAGAATCTGGTATCAAACTTACCATGGGGTCTGAAGAGTCTAATTTCTCCCTCATCCCCAAAGCAATTTTACATATAGCTAGGGAAGAAAGATGATTCTAGAAGTATGTAGCCATCAGTATACACTTAGTGTATCAACTGGAAGATATTTACAGACATGAAATGGAAGTGAGCCAGAAGACTTATAAAAGTATTTCCCCCTCCCCCCCAATGCAATATTACTTTTTTTGAAGAGCAGGGAGTGGAAATGAGGGAGTACAGATGTGCAATTTTGACAGCAAGACCCATTATCACAGAATGAGAAGGTGATTAACATGTGCCCAGTGCTATTAACCACTCTGATACCTTTTTAATTCGAACGCCCCTGCTTTCTAGAAACCCTTCTAGGATTTTCTAATACTCTAATGGTTAGAAATCAGCTCAATAAATCAACTAATCCTGCCTCTCAGGACTGAGGGAGAAAAACACGGTCTAGACATAGTTAATCTATGCCTTATGAGGCATTCTAAAAATGGCAATACCAGTATTCCCAAGCAATGTGTTTCAGTGGGTCACAGCTCTTTTCTAGCACCCATTCCCACCCTCTCTGTTGCAGTTTAAGCATGTTTCCAGAGGTTCTGTTCTCAGAGAAACTAGACTGAAAAATGCTCTCTGTGTTTATACCTCACCTGCCCTCTGCAGTCTTCCACTCTGTAAGGGAAAAGCTTCTCAATCTTACTGTGAATAAAAGAATTACATTTTCAAGACTTTATTCTTTCCTCTACACTGTCTTGCAATCAAGCTCTTCCTGGGGTGAAATGCTTAAGCCCAGCATGAAGGACTATTATGTGGTATGTAGAAACTCATCCTCCTCCATATCACAGCACAGCCAAGCTGTTTGCAGCAGCTGTGTTAGCAGAATTGTATCTGGCTTCCCAACTGCATCATCCCCAAAACTCTGCACTAAACTCATTCTACTCCCCCACAGTTTTCTTGTACAAAGATGATAAATGGAGGATCCTGAATCTTGTCCTTATTCAAAAGGCATGGTTTTCTCCCTCCCAGACTTCTTCTCTGTCCTCAAGTCTCTCTGAACCCTACCCGTATTTTCCAACACACTCACAGCAATTCCAAGCTTGATACCATCTGCTGCTAATACTGCACAGCCTTAACGTTTCACTTAAGTCAAAATTAGTGACAGAACCCTGCAGAGAGCATTCAGTCTCCACATCCTCTGGTCTGACAGTGATCCATGAAACTATTTAAGGCTTTTCACCAACTTTATGGTATTTAGAGAAACATCCTTGCTTATAATACAGAAAAAGCCATTAGAATAACTAACTAAACTAAGAACACATTTGTTCCTCCTAAAAAAGACTGGATACCATGCCATAAAAGGAGATTTGACTGGTTGTGAATTTGGTTTGAGAAAGTCCACATTTATGTTTATTTAACACTTTTCGTACTTATTACTTGAAAAACTTATCCAATAGTTCACATTTGTTGCAACATTTTTGCAAGTGTACTCCAGAAGTCTCGTGCTTCTTTTCCACCTGACCCACTAATACAGGTGCCAGGCCTGGCTTCTCTCCCTATTTAAAGAACTTTCTCTGTCTACATGGAAACTGATAATGATTCTGTGACCAGGAAGCAGGTGAACCAAATTATCCTTTAAATTTCACCTGCTTTCCAGATTAGCCCTTTTGTAAGTCTTCTTCATCATCTTCCTTACATAAGAAAAATTCCTGTGCTTCTGTTTCTGGTGTCAGGTATAACTACAGCTTATCCTGTAATAAAGATATATCTGAAACAAGTGTACTAAACATACAGTCTAGAATTTTTAAATGTTTTCCTGGGAAGAAAGTTCATTCAAACCTTTTCCAAAAAGGTTGCAACCAATTGATTTTTTAGAATATTTTCACCACTCAGGTCTTTTATTAATTGTCTGCACCCCAATTTATAAACACATTGACATTCAAGTTAACAACAGTGCAGTTTGGTAAATTGGGAAAACAAAGCATTATGTTGCAGGTGTAAATGATCCCACTGACCACCACACACGTCCTTGGTGCTGAGGTCTCTTGCCTGCTGTCCTGGTTGAGCTGTACCAGCCATGCTGGTGCACATCCCACCATGCCTTGAGGTCATTCTGTGCAGTCTCCAGCTGGAGCTTACAAGGACAAAGGATGGCCACGTCACTGGAGCACAGCTGCTGCACACGGCAGCACACCTACACCTACTTGATATTTTTCATTACAGACAGCCTCTCAGGAAGCTGTTTGTACATGTCTGCATTCACTGGCAGGAGGTTACAGTGAGAAAAGAAGAATTTAAGCAGTGGAACACAGCACCTGCCATTCTCCATGGAATAGCCACGAGTGCTTGTTTTGGCCCATGGTTTATTACACGACACAGCACACCATGGTAGGCTACCCAGAGGCAGCTCACAGAAGAGACAACCACATCCCATTAAGAACTACCAGAATATTTACTTTATTCAAACTTTTCACTAGCTGCATTTCTGTTTTCTACTCTGCTCCAGTCATTCTGCTCAAAGCTGTAATACAATGGGGGAAATTCATAACCCAAATTTCCAGAAAAGACAAACAAGATACCACAGAACATCCTCTTAACAGGGCTGACAGAAGTGCTGGTGTTATGTCTTGAAGAGTAAAGTAGTACAACTGTTTTGAGCTATCATTCAGACCCATTATTTTCAGCTAACTAAATGTTAACCTAACACACCTCTTACACTAAGGCACTGAGCACCAAAGCCTTCCCTGAAGCAGAGAGGGCAATGATGAGAGGCACACTAGATAAGAGAGAGTTCTCAAAAACAAGAATTCATCTCACAGTCTCGTAATTCCATTATTATGGCTTCAGTTTGTGGGTTTTACAGATTTAGCAGCCTTAAATTTGCAGGTTCTACAGATTTAGCATCCTAAGTTCTAAAATCAGCTAGGAACTTTAAACAGCATATTCAAATTGCCTTTGCGGGTTAGAGGATAAGATGCCAATTTAAGAAAAAACAAAATCATATTTGGCACAAGCAAACAGATGCCGTTTCTCCTGGCTAGATAGCAAAAAAAATTAGAAAATCTTGTGGTTTTAGAAGTCAGTAACTTCTTTCTTGTGTATGCAATTAGTAAAGCCATTAAAAAAGAGAAGTTAAAGAGCTTTGCAAAGTAACAAAAGCTAAGAGAGGGACAAGCCTTCCCCAATCCATTCAACATCCCACATCACTGACCAAAAGCTATTTTAAAAAAATATATATTAAAACTCCTTTCAATTTCCCCAGAAAGCAGTTTGGTTTGTAGAACTCTACCATATACAGGGCAATAACAAACCACCATGTGACCCCCCTATGGAAAGGCCATGAAAAAAAAAAAAAAAAATCTGTCTGGAGTTTGTGTTGGCCAGGCAAATCAATATACTTAGTCATAACTCAACTGCACTACTTACAAAGCAAGTAATTGTTTTCCCACTAATGCCATCTCTACCATTTTTTAACAGAGAACAAGTTGCCAAAGTACTCAGTTTGCAGCAGATCAAACTGGCTTTGCCTGACAGCAGAGAAAAGCAGAGAAAAGCAGTTTACTGATCCAACAGTTAAGCAGTAACGCAAAAAAACCGCAGTTACAGTTCACAGTCAACCATAATTACTTTCTTCAGCTGTCTTGGTGTATAGACATTATTACACAATGACATTTCCAAAACCCTTAAAGCAAATCTTGCTTTTTCAGTTTGTAAAGTTTCACTGTCACAGAAAACACCCGATGACTAATTCAGGCCCAGAAAGTGTCCAGGACCATTCAGGATCTTGGACTTCACTGTCACAGAAGTGAGTTCTACACTATATTAATGATCTTACTTTTAGTTTTAATAATGGATTTTGGTTTTAATTCCATGATGTTTTTATAAAGCTATCAGCATGACATACATTTCACAGGACTTAGCTTCAAAGGGTTAAGATTAAGTTATTGAATTCTTGCAATACCTGCTGTAGTTTTTTACAGTACTAAAGAAGCTATCAACAATAAGTGAGAACATATGTTTAAGACCAGGGTAAAGTTTATTCCAAAAGGCAAAAATTCCCTTCGGCTTTATATAATTATTTATAACAGCATACATATTAAAGAAAATATTTTAACTTACTCGCATATTCAAAGTATGTGGCATAGCACTCTCTTATTTTCTAAGCCCAAAACATCATAACCACAGCAATCTTTAATTAATTACCTAGTTCTCAAAATCCCCTCTTCCTTCCTCCCACTCAAAGGTATCTCCACATCACCCAGTTTTGATGCAACTTCAAGAACTGCTGCCCAAGAAGGGTGTTTCAATATTAAATACTTTTACCATTAGAAATGGATCCTATCAGCTGTATGGCTGAGAAAAGCAACTACTTTCAGTAAACACAACAAGGAGAAAATTCCTAAGAAAGTCTTTTAAGTTCACATCAAGTCTAAAAGCATTTTCAGTCTAAGCCTGTAAGTATCAAGCACCCTCTAGGTCTTGCAAGTAATGGGAAAGTGCAAAACTCGGAAGACCGCAAATGAGGCTTTGCACAAAAAAAAACAACAAACAAGCTCGAAAACCCCCAGCTTTAATTCCAACAATTCCCTGAAGCACAAGTGTAATCTGAGCTGTACCATTCCACTCACATTCCAGGTAGAATGGATTTTGTGTTTACAAAATGTGTCTTCTCAAATCTCACTACCGATGCTCCATCCTGTCTTTAAATACTTAATCACAAACACTTCAGGAAAGGCAGGTCATTGGCAAATGAATCTTTCCTAAGTTAAAACACAGAAAAATTACGTTACACATAAATATGGTATTGGAAAAGAAGCCTTAAAGAGGGATGCATTGTACGAAACAACTTCTTAAGTCAGTCACTTTATGTCTAAAATATTTTTCAAGCATATTCATTGACCAGATATGTACAAGTCACAGGAAGATGATGCTGTATTTAAACTTCAAAACCTGAAACAATTCTCGAGACTCTCTCCAAACACTCAGTAAACAGCAGACAGGCTACTTCTACAAAGCAAGGCACAAGCCCAGTATTAGCTGTGGCAATAAACCTTAGTGCCTTTGGGATTGACTCCCTGGTTCAGCTCCAGCAGGCACGTCTTATCACATGCAACGATGGCAATGGCATAGGGAAATACCAGGAAGTCTAAAACAAGGCTGTTTACAGCCCCTGACCAACCCTGGTTACATAAAAAGGAAAGATAAGAATTAAAGCTCTAGGAGGGGGAGATATTCTTGTCAACCTAGGAATAACAATAGTTTAATTTCTAAACACTCTGGCTCTGCACAAGAAAGGAGTATTGCTGAGCACGCAGGCTGCACCCAGGAGCATAAGTGTTTTCAGATGACAAGGCAAACATTTTCCCTTATTAAAGCCTATCTCCCTCCCATTTTATCTGCATGTGAAGTTCATTAACAAGAAGGGACTACACAAGACAAAACCACAGTTTCCATCTGCTATTAGTTATGGCTTAATTCAGTCGCTTTTATTAATTTGTGTTACATAGCACAAGAGTTATGTTGTACTATAGACAGCACAAGAATGTTTTTATCACGCTGTGTTTGTCTGTTTCTACAAAAACAACAATGCCATACATAAAGATACACAGCAAGACCTTTCTTCAGAGACTTGAATGCAGAAAGCTGATGTTATTTCCAGTCATATGTTGACTGTACCAATCCTCCAGAAAGCAAGCTTTTCATGTCTCCCATAGAGGATAAAGATGGGGGAAAGAACAGAGAAGGCAAATAGAACATTTCTTCCACAGCTTCTATAAGCTGTGCACACTTTGAGCAGCACTCTGGGCTCTGCATCACTGAGAACACCCAGCATGGCACACCAACATGTCTCCCTTGAGCTTCTCTCATCTGGGGCTGCAAGTGTTAAGCTGTCTCCATAACACAAGACCTCTGCTTCCCCACCTCTGCACTGAGGTTCTGCCCCCTCACAGGAATGGGCTCCACATGCCCCTATTCTCGTTTCCTTCCACATACTCCAAGAATATTCACCTTACAGTCACTAATTCTTTCTCTGGTACCTTTCAGATGTATTGCTACCTAATTTTAAAAGGCACTTTCCTGCCTGTATACCACGGAAATTCTTCCTCTGTCTCTCCCCAGTGTCACCTTCACTAACCAGAAAACTTTATGCTTGCAAGGTATATGCTAATCTACAATACCATCAGTAATCTTCAGTCTTCTGTGATCCCTGGCTTTGCCCCATTCCATTTCCCAACACCACTTTTGTTGCTTTTCTTTGCCCCGCTCCCCTTACTTGATGGCTTCTGCTTCCAGATCTCCTTCCAAGATCACCATCTGATACTGGTTCCCTTTCCCACAACTCTCCCAGACAGATTTATTTCTGTTAATATTGCATGCTGGAGAATCTCCCACAGAGAAATTTAGGCTGCTATTTATAAGCATAGAGTAAAGGTCAGTTTAAAAAACCCAGGATTTTTCACCTTCATAAAACTGCTTCAGAAACAGCTCCAAACTTCCCAACCAGACTCCTCTCTGTTATCCCAGCTTTCACCAGCCCAGCTGGACTATGCTCCTTGATGCCCAGAATGTTTCTCAGAAGCTCTTGATTTCCAATCTTAGAATCATTATGGTTGGAAAGATCTCTAAGATCATCGAGTCCAACCATTAACCAAATACTGCCAAGTCCACAACTAAACCCCATCTGTAACCACCACATCTTCTGAATGGTTTTTTAACACTTCTAGGGATGGTGACTCCATCACTTCCCTGGGCAGCCTGTTCCAATGCTTGACCATTGATCTTTTTAATGAAAACATTTTTCCTAATATGCAATCCAGACCTCCTCTGGAGCAACCTGAGGCTGTTTCTTCTTGTCAACTATCACTTGGTACCTGGGAGAAAAGACCAACTCCCACCTGTCTACAACCTCCTTTCAGGTGGTCATAAAAAGCAGTAAGGTCCCCCTGGGCCTTCTTTTCTCCAGACTAAACAACCCCAGTTCCCTCAGCCACTTCTCATGTGACAGATAAAATTCACACTTTTTTGATTACTGCAGGCCTCAAAAAATCAGAATTCAGATGGAAATTTCCTGTGGCTGTTCTATTAATGTCATGACACATTTAACAACAGCATTAATGTATCACACCTCGAGAAGAAAACCCCTTAAAAGGGTACAATACTGAAAGAGTGGTTTCCTTTTTACAGGAAAGCTAACAAGTATTTTGTTTACAACAAAATACTGATCTCTTGACCATTATCTGCATTTAACAATTTCAGTGTCAAACAAGCAGCAGTTACAAATTTTTACTGCTTTCACGTAACAGTCTCACTCAGCATGTGATTTAGAGGCTACAATCTACTCTTACACCAAAGCTAAAGCAACCTGCCTTTTTTTTTTCTCTTTTAATATAAGAATATTTTCACACCTTCCCATAGTATTTAATTTTTGCTGCACTTCACACCAAAGCCCAGCTGACTCTGTAAAACCCACCTACAGGAAATCACACTAAACTCAGAAATACCATATGGCTGCTGAACGAGAAAATAGCCATGGTTACCAAACCAAATTAATGCAATTGATCACTTTAAAGAGAGATAGATGTAGGCTTGCTAATTACCTGAGGTGCTTATTATGTATTTCAAAGTTTGAAAGTAATTCTATCCCTCTATCAAAGCCAGTAAATCAATCATCTCTGTTAAAGGCTTAGAGAAAAAGTCAAGCTTACTGCCCAAATAAATCTATGGTCAACATATGAGAAACATTACTATGAAAGCCATTCAAAAAGCCTCCTCATGGGAAAGGGTAACATTTTGAGAACTAAGTGTTTTCACATGTTGTTTTTACCTTTGTTCTTTCAAAGTCTTACTTTTCACCTCTTCCACGGCAGGATTTTTTTGGAGGCTACTAATCTGAATTCCATCTCTTTCTTCTCAAAGGCCCCTTGGGACCACTTCTCCCCCATCACCGTCCTTTGTTCCTGCTACAGTAATTCTCTGAGCAGTCAAAAATAGCTTCACATGGCACGCTCCAACAGAGCCAGGAATCTGTGATGGCAGTGCATTTGGAAAGAAGGAGGGAAAACACACTGAAGTGAAAAACCCCACATTGTCAGCAATGTTATGACTCTGTATGCTAAGAAAGCTTCATCCTCAAGTTGTGTCTCCCCTGCACTACCCGAGCAAGAGAAGGCAAATCCAATGAAGCAAAGGTATGGCTCTAGAGACAGGAAAGCCCAGCCACTGACACTGCCCTCTCCCAAGTGCCTTGAAGGCACACAGACATCGCTGTGGCCTCATTCATCACTTCACATACCCTGCAAACAACTTTAACTTCGCTACAGTGAGTTCAAAAGCAGGCTAAAAAAATGGAAAAACCCAATCGCTGTGTTTTATTCCCTACAGATATACTGTGTCCCTTGTAAGGGGAAAAAACCCCTCCTGAGTCATGGCACAAAGTTTCAAATCCTAAGGCACTCTTCCATACTTTGCACCACTCCGGTGTCAAGTCCCCAGTTCAACATCTTTTAACCAACATACACATTTAAGCTTCTAATCTCAAAACAACTGTGTCCCCCAACTAGGCTATGATATTACTACAGGATATCCCTTCACTCTAAAGGAGAAATCAAATCTTCCTGTGAAATATGATTTTTCTTTCTATTTAATGACCATCGAAATATCCTACACTACAACAATGGTAAAGTTCAACCACTCTATTCTGAAACAGAACATGAGTGTCAAAGGCTGTTTTGTTTTCTTACTTCAGGTTTAGTATTTAAAGATAATTACTTAAGCAAAAATGCCCCCACCTGGATGTTTGTCTCTTTAATTTGTATTTCAATTTACATAAGTATTCAGCAACCAGCACAGCAGCCCCCCAGTACTAGTTAGGAGTTTCTGGGAGCTACTAAAAAACTAAAGAAGCACAAGGCATTTATTTTACATTTAGATATACGTAAAATAAATACAATTTTAAACGTTATATACATTCTAATATAGTGTGAAGGTTTGATTACAAGCTTAAATATCTGCCACAAGAGACAACAAATCACAGAATCTCCTGGGCTGGAAGAGAACCACAAGAATCAGCCAGTCCAATTCCTGCACAGGACAGCCCCAAGAATCACATCGTGTGCCCGAGTGTACACACAC
Source organism: Dicaeum eximium (assembly GCA_013396995.1). NCBI lineage: Eukaryota > Metazoa > Chordata > Aves > Passeriformes > Dicaeidae > Dicaeum > Dicaeum eximium. Next base: position 783,863 of record VWZP01004808.1, on the reverse strand, counting down.
TTCTTGAACCCTGGCAGCCTAAGTGCCATGCCAACATTTGAAGTATTTATATTTTTCTAATAGACTTCTCCCTGGCCCCACCTTGGCTGTTTGACACTAGATCTCTTCCACACCCATCCCCGCAGGCTGCTTGCTTCAGGCTCTTACTCCTTCGTCCAGTTAATAAAATCCCTTTTTCCTTCCAGTCTCAATTCAGCCCATCTGCTTCCTAGCACCTATTTTTGCCTGTAGTTCCACCAGTCAACACTCTTTAGGCTGAGCATTTGACAATCCAGATACCTTGTCCTAAGTGTTTGTTACTATTTCACTATCTGGCTTGTTTGTCCAAGCTAGATATTCTATAACAAGCTACTTGCAAGTCTGATCAGAAAATTTTTGTTTATTTATATCACACACATGCTACGGACACACTTTGAGTAACTACAGCTCTTCATCTCTCTCCTGAAGAGCTGGTTCTCATTTACATCCATACAACGTGAACCATCAACCATTCTGCAAAAATGTATTTTTCCATCTTCTCCAGAGGCTGAGAAAAAGAGATGGAGTGTCCTATTGCCTTACTCACAGAAAGTTTCTCATTAAACTTCTAGTATGCTCTCCATCTCTACCAGGACAAGGATGTGAAGGACCAGCATGTGAGCTGTCCCTGATGCAGAACGGAGCCGTTCCCAAAGCGGGGTACGGCCGGAGCTCCCGCACCGCCTGCAGGTGCCAGCCCCACAGAGGACATGGGAACCGGCTGCTCGCACTGAATCCAGAAACTGGAGAGGCTTCCACACCTCTCTGGTCAGACCTCTGCCCAAATGGTCTCTCCAACACGCCTCCAGCATTTCCCACTGGAAGCGATGAGCAACCTTATCACAACACCGCTTGTGAGCCCAGAAGTCGGGCATCGCCGTATCCCTATTTCCCAAGACAAAGGGTGCCATACGAGCTCCCTTTCGAAACAACTGCCTGCAGACCTGCTCTCAAGGAGTCTTTGCTCCTAACAAATAAAACAGGCAACTACAAGCACCGTGTGTCTGAACAAAGGGCAGGAGCACACGAAAGGCTGAGCACATCTCAGTCCGTAACGAACGAAAAAAGTTAGGTGCTTGAACACCTTTAGATAAAGAGAGAAAAAAATGGCCCCAGGTCCCAGTAGAATAAACACAAAAGATTCCGAAGTGAAGGTGAAGAATTAATTCATTTTTACAAGACACTTCAAGGTACGGCTCAGCCGACACAAGGGCACCGCCGCCCCCAGCAGGGCTCTCCCCGCGGAGGGGCCGCCGCTGTCCCGCGGCCGCGGCTCCCCGGGGCGCTGCCCCCGCACCGGGGGTTCCTCCCCCGCTACACGAGCGCGGGGCGGCCGCCGCCGCCTCCTCCCCGGCGCCGCCGGCCCGACGCGGTACCTNCCTCTCACCTCGCGACCTGGCGGCTGCCGGCGGCGCGGCCCCGGAGGCGGCGGCTGCCCGTCGTCGCGGGCCGGGCGGCGGCAGGAAGCGAAAGGCGGCCGCGGCGTCCCCACCGTGGCGCAGTTACCATGGGACGGACGCCCTCTCCCGCTCCCTCCGGAAGTCACCGCCGGCGGGGCGGGGGAAGGCGGGNGACTTCCGCTCCTCCTCTCTCCTTTTCCGCCCTCACTTCCCGCGCCAACTTCCGCCCTCACTCCCCGCCGCCATCTTGAGCGCGTCACACAAGCCCCGCCCCTTTTCCCGCCCGCCGCCATCTTGAGCGCGGCGCCCGGCCCGGCTGCCGCCGGCCGCCATCTTGAGCGCGGCGTGGGGCTGGTGTGGGGCCCGGCTGCCGGGGTAGTGGCTGCGGTGGACGGAGCGTGTCCAAAACTCCCCAAAGAGCCACGGACTAATAGACACGCTTTTAGAAATGTATCGGAACTGTGGGAAAGTCTGGGGTTGAAAGGATTCCCCTTTAGTCTAAGGAGATGACATCGCGAAGGGCACAGTGGTCCCCGGACAGTTTCATCCTAGGCGGAGCTCCTGCGATGGACCAGCCTTCATCTCTAAAACATGTCAGTATTGCGTACAAAATTGCACATAGGAAACAACATAATTTATAGGGATAAACCCAGTGCTGAATCCCTAGGAAAAGCTTGGTCCAGACCTAGTTGTGCCAATTTGTGCATAGGCCTCGGTTTTTTATTACATGATTGTGTACTTGTCTGTCCCAAAAGGCGTCTTTCTTATTTAGCGCACAGAATGGGCCGAAATACAGACGTGGAGTTTCCTAACCTTTAAGCTCTTCCTTTTGTAGTTGGAATAGTAACCATGGGATAATCTGCAGTGATCCCTTGCACATGATGAGCTGTTTCAGTTCCATCCTGTCCTGAGGGCAACTGGCTCCCTAAAAACCCTTCTGAAGCATGTGAAACACCCGGGTCAGGCTGCTGATGGTCTGAGAGCCACAGTCTGCAGCCTGGCTCAGACTCCAATCCCCTCCTTCCCTGCTAATTCTCCCCCTGGGGCTCATTTGGAGTGGTTTTTATTGAGGGCTCCTTGTAATGTCCAGTTCTGAGCCAGGGCTCCTCCTGAACGCCACTGCTGTGTCTCCTCCTGCACTCAAGGAGCGCTGTGGTGACAGGGAGGGAGTATATGAATTCTGGAGGAGATTTTTCTGTGAATCAACACGAGAGAGGGAAAGTTCCATTTCCCCCATCTGCAAAGGGACTTTGCTGTCAGCCCTGGTCACTTAATATCATGTTCTGCCACTTCACCTCTAATTGTACCAATTTCTTCCATAGACTCAAGAAACAACTGAGTTGTTTCAAACAAACAGTAAAGTTTCTGTAATTCCTGTGACTCTTTTCTTTCTTTCCCCCCCCCACAGAATAGATTACAGGATATCATTTATGCTGCAGTGACCCTCTGCTAAAGTACACCAACACCAAGAAATGTAAAATACCTGTTTTCCACACCCCAGCTCCTGTCTTTCGGTGCCATCTAGTGCCCACGCATGGAAGAGATGGTGTAATTGATCGAATTTCTCCTCATCAGATCGGTTTGCTATAAATAATGCATTTTGGAAATTGATAGATGGCACCGGTAGAAGGTATATTAATAGAATATTTCTCTATATAAACCTAGCTATATATAAATTCATATTTTTATTTTATGGCACTAAATTCTGACACAGATCTCTTTTACATTAATTAAATTAAAATCAATAGCACTCACAAATCAAACATATGTGTATATATATCAGTTATTTACTTTTGGCTATGGTGTTCTCTGTAATTAATTAGATTGCTTTGGAAAATGGTGGTCTCATTAAAAAAAAGTACTGAAATAATTTATCACCTTGCTTCATTTTCAGCTCTACTGAAAAGGAGTAGCCTCCCAGATCTGAGCCAAATCACAATTTCATTTACAAAGTAAATCTGCAATGCTTGGATCAAAGGGTCTTTCTATCCATCTACAGAAAGGAACAAGGTGATTTTTGAGGCAGAGACAAAAGATGAAGGATTATCCAGAGATCATCTGACTTCAGGTTGTTATCTTTTATCCCTTCACCCCTTTCTTTTCAGTGATGGCTAGTTATTGTTCTCATCAGCAGTAAAATAGTTCTTAACCTTGAAACACCCTTGGCTGTCTTTTACTGTAGCACATAAACTTGTGAGATGCACATGAGGGAGTAATGTCATCCCCCCATATTACTGCAAAGAAAGCACTTAATGGCCAGTACAGATAATTCCCCCTTGAAGATCTCAGATTCTAAATTAAGATGCCAATTGGGGGTAGCAAATACAACAAAAGGAATATGAATATGGAATTCTATACAATAGTCTTGTGCATATTCAGATCCTTGTTTATATGTAACAAATCTTACCTTTTCTACCTGGCCATGAAAGAACTGGAAAGTCACTGTTCTCTGAATTAGTCCAGCTAAAGAGGAAACAAAAGAAGGTGCTCAGCTGCTTTCATTCTAGTAAAAATCTAATTTAATTAGAGCAATTTCAGATCACAATTCTGACAGCTGTGTTTATCACACTTTCTTCAAAGGATAGAAATTAGCATTGACTGACATTAGCATCAAAGCTTATTTATTCACCCGCCCACATCCTAGCAGCCCTTCTGAGTTTGTCTGTTTATTTAGCACTTTAATAACAGCACAGTAAATAAGATTTCATTTGAGCATGCATGTTTTTTTGTCAAAGCATTTAGTGCAGGCTTGTTGGAATGCTACAGTAGAACCCCTTGTTGCAGGTTTGATGAAAGAGCACTGGGTGTTCTCCAGAAAAAGCATTTTAAATGGCTAACAAGGACATAGCCTGGGATCCAGAATTTCTTTTTCTTTCTTTTTTGTCAACAACTAGAAAATATCTACCTTTCAGCAGTAGCCAGAGAAAACCTGTCAATCCTTAAGCTGCAGAAGACTGCCCAAGTCTGCCAAAAGCTTGGATGGGGTGGAAATGGAGCCTCCTGTGGGTATGACCCCGACAGAAATGGCTGACCACAGGCCTCTGTTTTACTTTCCTCCCTTGTGAAATCAGGAGAAAGACAAGCACAGCTCTGCAAGCAAAGGGGCAGTGTGGGCATTTTCTGCCTTGCAGTGAAACATCAAAACTAATGAGGGAAAAAGCTGTTCCTTCCCAAGGTTTATTGTGTACAGTCAGGACAGTGTTCTCCCCTAGACAGTGCTACCAGCCTTAGCTGAAACTAAAAAATCAGAGCCCTCACTGAAAGATGTCATTCAGAACATGAACAAGGAACAGCATAGCTGTAAAAGTTCTCTCTCCACTGGGCATATGATTCTAAAAAAAAGTCACATTGAAAAAAAAAAAAAAAAGGAACCAAAAAAAACAACAAAACAAAACAAAGAAAACACAGAGAATAACTAATGGGAATAAATTCCACTGCTTTGACCACAAAATTACTTTCTCAAATCCTGGGACTTAATATGCAACAGAATTATCATAAGACAACAGTTCTATGTAATGGAAATAATTTCAGTTTTGGTATTTCATCCAGCAGTGCAGACAGGCCTGTGGAGTGTGCTATCTCAGCTGGAGCTGAAAAGTGACAAATTCAACTCTCCAATTCTGAAATTAGGAAAAACCAGAAACGCCAAGGAAATGAGACACTCAGCAGCTGGTTGGTGAGACAGAGAGATGAAAATTCACAACTTTCAATCACTCACAGCACATGTTAAAAGAAAAGAAAAAGACTGAGCTCCCAGTTTTGCTTTGGAGGTTGTGTCACTTCCAATCTTTCCTGTGAGACTCAAGCATGGCTCATGGTGGTGATTTGCATGTGGATGAATGAAACGTCTGCTTTCAGTGATTGTATTTCAGTCTTGGTTTTCTCTAGTTGAGAGAGAAAACAGCTTTTGTGAGGATATACTACCCTTGTAAATATCCCTATGCACTAAACCATTACACTCAGAATGAGTTGGTTTAAAAAAAAAAAAAAAAGGAGAAAAAAGGTAGGGGAGGCAACAGTGTTAACACTGATTTGCATTTTCAACTGAGAGCCCAGTGGCTGGAAAATTTTGTTTATTCTGTTTAGCTAGCCAAAAACCACACAGGCCTGTGTAAACCCAAATTTTGGGCATGCTTTTTCTCAACTACCACGAAAATGTCAGGGAAAAGTGTAATTTAAATATCCCTTCAAAAGCATGTCCAGAAAACTTGTCTTGCATAGTACTTTACACAATCCATTCTTCCAGTGGTTTCCCTCCCTTTCTTCAGGCATACCAGCAACCAAAAATGTGCAACCAAGAGTAGCTGAGGACAACATTCAGTATCTCGTAGGAGATTACTGCAGCAGCATATCAACTAGGATAAAAGTATTCTTCTTTTATTAGATTAATTGATCTATAAAGCAAACCTACCTTCTTTATGAATACTGACCAACACTTTAATCTGCAACAAAAATATGGAATCTGGAGAGCAAGAATTAAGAAAATCACTATCATTAATGTTCAACTACTTGCTTTGCTGAATATAGGTAAATTTTACATGTTTCCAGTCAGCCAAAGTTCTCTTTGTTTCCACTTGGTTACTTTGATGAATGAGGAAAAAAAAATCTGCATTTGCCTTGACCAGAAGAGGATTCTGCAGGCTGGTTTAGGGACATCAGGATATTGAATTCCTTTGTAATGGCCCAAGCAGGAAGTTTTCCATGTTCAGAAGTCATCAGCTAATGACAGCTCCAAGACCCATGCCTCAGAAAATAAGAGCTTCAGTTAATGGGAATCAGATGGACAAGCTCCTGTGATCCCTTTAGCTCAAATAAAGCAGTAGGTGCCACCGAGGTCATGTTCTTCCTCACAAAACTCCCTTTCTCTTCCACGAGCGTGGTTTTTTCTCTACTGCACATTAAATCTTGCTGGCTGGGCAAAGGGAGGGGATGTGTTGTGCCACAAGTGGGTAAGAATTCACTCCTAGCCTATTAAGTTACTTTAATCAGAGATATATTGGAACAGCAACAATCAGTGTTTAGTTTTTGAGACACTTTTTGGGTCACATTCTGAAACGTCATTAATATTTGCAAAAACACATTGTGAGAAACCCACTGTATTCTTTATTGGTCTTCAACACTCTTCAACACTCAAGGTGTCTTTTGTCACTCAAAAAAGTCCATGTCATTTCCCTCAGAGCTTTTTCCACTATCTCCATGTTCCTGAAGATAAACCAGTGAAACATTCATAAGATAAAAGGGAACTAATGTAGGTGTCTTCTGTTAGGAACACTTAAAAAATGATAATTGTCCCAGTGCTTCCACTTACTGAGACTCCATCACATAAGGCTGATTTATGGCTGTAGCTTACGTAGTGAATAGTGACAAGACATTTGTAGTATCAGAAGCTACAAAACACAAGTTAAAATAAATCTTGAAAAGTGACAGTGTGGAAACACCATCAGCAAATCTGCTGTTACATTTTAAAAATGAACCAGTTCTGCTTTAGCAGCAGAGAGCTGCAAGAAGTTGTATTAGAGCAGGGAGGGTGAGCTGCAATCACCTCTGGCTCATGTTTCAAGAGTCCCAACTCCTGTGCTACCCTTTTCCTCTCAAGTTACTCCCTCCACTAAGCAAGCCTGCCATTTAATAGGTTTATGGATCAAAGGTTCAAATTTAAGTCTTGGTAAAGAGAAATAAGAATAGAATTTGATGGACAAGAATCAAGCTCAAGATTGTGCTGCCAGAGCTGAGGTCCTCTTTTAAAATTCAGTTGTATCACACCTAAAACTTAGAACACTACACTCCCAGTTTTAGATATTGCTTTTCCAAAGCAGACATTCACTATAAATCACAAACTGGCACAAGCTGACACTTCAGGCTTTCAGGGAAGTTATGCTGCACCTAAATTGCAAGAGCTCATGTGTGATTCTTCTCTAAAGTTAAACCGGCTAACTAGAACTTCAAATACAGATTCAGACAGTTGCAAGTTTCAACAACTTGTGGGACCCCTTCATTGATAGGCAATGAAAACTGAATTAAAAATTACAAAGTCCATAATCTGTTATCTTCATGTTTAAAAAAAAAATCTTCTCTGTAGAATTTTATTGCTAGAAAAACTCCATCACACATTTCACACATCCTTAATTACAAAATTTCACCCGGCTGATCATCCACAAGGTGTTTCCTCAAGAGGTCCTGGGACTTCCCTTGGATCATCTGAATGTCCTGCACAGCAGGATTGTTGCAGCCATCAGTAACCAGTCCAGCAGCATAACAAAGCAGGGCAGGTTGTTTTCTTACTGGCAGGAATTACTAAAGGATAATTGCAGTTACCTTACATTATCCCAACAGCAAACACCACTAATAGAACTAGAAATGTTGCAGCAGAACCACACACTTCAGGGACTTTCAGAGAACTGGTGACAGGAAAAAGGTTTAGAATTCAGGTTTTGGGAAGAGTTTTGTGTCACCTACATTCCCAAAGGGCCTTTATGGTTAGACAAAGTTAATCCAGTACAGTGTCATGAAGTTAGTGACCCATCAAAAAACCCTCACCTAATTCTTGGATCAGGCTGAATTGGGGATATTGCCTATTGCAAAGATGCACATAAAGGCTCAACTGTTTTCTGTTTCATGTGGAAGAGGTTGCCTGACAAAAGATCATAAGAGCTGCTGGGTTGGTTGTTTTCCCCCTGGAGAGAATGGCTTTGTAGTATATCCAGGGACCCCCAAGTGCTCTTCTCTGCACAGCCAGTGTGGTTGTCCTCATTAGCTTTCTCCCCACACCACATCCAGTTTTTTGCCATGGCTTTTGCTGAGGAATGGCACCCCTGCCTCTTCCTGGGCACCATCCTGCTGGGAAATCTTGTGGCTTTGTGTCCCTCTCCCCCAACACACACTTGGGCAGGTGCCTGTGACTGGAGTATCCAGGAGCCCCAGGAAGGCCTTATTTGAAATGCAAGGTTAGAACACACTGAGTTTAACTTCACATTCCACTGTTGTTCATGGAAAGTGGAAACGAGTGGAGTAGACAAACATTTATTTATGGCAATCTTGTATCTCGCAGGGTGATAGATTTTCATGGTTATACTGAGATTACTTTCCTACAGCCACATTGATTTCCACAGAATCATTTCTTATTTGTATTCCTGTAATCAGGCCGGGAAGAATCAAATGTTCCATTTAAACCTTTTTTTTTCATTCAGTGGTAAATTTTTCATGCTCTTCTAGGTCTGAGTTCTGGACTAACTGTAAATGAGAAAAATAAAATTGTGAGGGAAGAGAAAAGAAAAATAGCTGCTTTATTTATATCAACTAATTTGCATTAAAATCAGTCATGGCTGAGGCTGGTTTTTGCAACATGCAGGGGGAGATTTTTCAGGCCAGGTCCCTCAGCAGTTCTGTGCATACCCAGCACTGGGTTCAAAACTTTTCATTAGCATTCAAGAGTGTTAAATTGACCACATTTTATTAGTATTTATTTATTAACAATTTGCAAAATCAGTTGTTCCTGCACTCTGACTATGCATTATTTACCTTATCCAAAAGAAAAGCTGGACACATTAAATCCTAGGGAAGGTTTCCTCCAATAGCACCATTTAAAACTGCAGCCCTAGTGCAGGTTTCAATCTAATGCACTGTTTTTCCTTGAAACCTGCCTGCACATACATCCCAACTCTGTGTGGCAGTGAGGAGCAGTCTGAAGATTATTGCTGTAGCTATGGAGTATCAATATCTCCATGGCCACAAATGCAATGTCTATTTGTTTCTTAAAACACCTAAACCCCCTATCTTTTCACTTAATTATTACTTCAGTTGTGGTTACTCTTGGATGATATTAAAAACAGGCAAAGTGCATCTGTTGGGTAGAAAGAGCCAAGTCTGTGCAAATTGTAAATTAGAACTCCCCACAACTGAACGAGCACAGGGGCACACAATTACTCCTGCCTTGGAATTCCTGCAGTAGGTGGATGTCCTTGGTTTCCTCCACAAGCTGTGCTGCCCATGTGCAGTTGGTCAGGATGTTCTCTGAGCTGATGGAGGGGAAGAGAGGGTTTCACCTCTTCCCCTCCATCAGCAGGAGGTGACAGTCCTTGGTGGCTCATTTCAGACATGTCACTCAGTAACTCTGTCATATTTACATGAAACTCTCTTCAGAAAGTGTTTTCTTACCAAGGAGATTTTTTCTTTCAGCAGGAGACAGAAGATATTGTGGAAGCTGCAGAGAGATTTTGTATCTGCCTTGCCAGTAGAAAGGCTTTTCCATTAATAGTTACAGCATGGGGGTTTTTAAAGCTGTGTTACCAAAAGCAAATGGTTTGAATTTTAATGTGTGGCTTTGAGTTCAACATTTTCCCCTTCTCTGTTCATTAATTTCCTCTTATATTCCTAAGGATCTACCATGTATTACAGTACTTTTCACAGGAATTAATGTAATCTGATTTTAAGCTTTATGTGGATTCTTTTTCTGGTCAATTCATTATACTTAAAACTTTCTGCAGTTTGAAATACAGGAGCAAGAAAGTCCTTAGTAAGGCTGACTAAACCTAGTGATACATGGCTCAAATTTAACAAACCTGTCAAGAATTACTTGATCTTTCTTGGTCCACCCTTGATTAGAATCATCTTATTCTGATTTTTCTGCAAGTGCTTTCTGCCACACTGGTCTAACTCTGAAGTTTGCACAAACTTCATACCATACCTAACATGCCACACACTGATTGCTGTCTACCTGTGTGATAACCATGGTTTTCTACTGTTTTCATCCACAAAGGCTGTATCTGGGCATGCAAAAGCTCCTTTGTGGGTAGTGTAAAATGTACCTTTTGGAAAAAGCTGATGGGCTGATACTGTGCAGTCTAGTCTGAATTACATTGATAGAGTTTATATCATTTGAACAAAAGAAAATAGCTAATTTAACAAATCATGAGTGAGTTTAACTAAATTAAAACGAAAAAAAACCTAAAGGAAGAGTGAGGAAAAAACCTCCAAACCCAAGAAAAACAGCAAACTGATGCCCAGCCAGTTTCTGAGCCAGGGGTGGCCCTGCCAACCTCCATCCCATGGTCTGATTGCTGAGCATGGCATCGCGTGCTGTGGGGAATCCCTCTGCTCACTGGGGGTCAGTTGCCCGCTGTGTCCCCTCAGAGCCCCCTGTGCGCCCCCAGCTCGCTGGGGCACACTGGCAGGGCAGTGTGCAGAGGAGAGAAGCCCTTGGTTCACATTTCCAGCTGCCCAGGGCCTCCCTGCCCACCTCTCGGCCTTTTCCCCACAGCCATGAGCAGGCGGCTGATGGACACAGCTTTGGCCAGCAGTGGGTCTGCCTTGGGGCTGGCTGGAATGGGCTCTGGGCCAGCATGAGGGCAGCTGCTGCTCACAGAAGCTGCCCCTGCAGCCTTCCCACTTCCCTTGCCACGGAAACCCAGCCCACGACCCCAGAGAAAGCCCACACAGATGTACACAGCATCACGCCGCTCTCTTCCCAAAGGGCAGGTGCCCTGGAGAGGCTGCCAGGCCGGGACAGAGCAGCACAAGGCAAGAGATTGTCTCGTTTGTGTTTGTCAGTGCTCCTCCTCCATGGCACGGCAGTGCCCTCGATGGAGGGCAGGCGCTCTCCTGGTCACTGAGCATGCACGGGCTCCTGGCTGCCCCCCTGTCAGCGATTACAGACATGTTCCACATAAAATGATGTAGAAGGTGTAACTTGTGACACCTCTTCCCATTTTAAAGCTGCGGTGCTGTTCCTGGGTGCACACTGTCTGTCCTGGGCAGCTGTGTGGAAAAACTGCAGGAAAACATGAGCTCTGCTGCCCCTTGGTGGCCATCGCTCCAGCAGGGTCCTGTGGGAATTTTTTATCCATCCAAGAGGGCTCTGTTGGTGCTGTTACGCAGTTTTTGACGATGTTTGGGGAGAAGGTATTGACTAAGCTGTGCTGGCAGAAACTGGGGAAGTACAGCCAACAAAGCAGAGGGTCCAGGTGTCACAAGGACAAGGTCCCTGACCTTCAGATTTGAGAGCAACTCAACAAAGCAAGGGCAGCTTTACATCCAGGGGCCATCCACGTGGACATTGCAAATGAGTCCTTCTTCGCCAAAGACAGACAGAAAGATTGGAGGCATGAAACAAAATTATTAAAGACCACCACATGGCTCTGAGAGACAGATGGGACTCCTGGAGACAGCAGCAGATACAGGTCCGGGTCTCATAGGGAAGACTGAGCCCACTGTGCTAGTCAGGCTTCATCCAGAATATCAGAGAAGTTATTCCCAAATAACCCCCTTCACATAGTATGTAGAATATCCCACAATGTCACAGACCTTGGCAAGCACTGGGATTTTGTACAGCCGTAAGAAATTCTGCCTAATTACTTTCTTTATTCTGAACAGGAATTTGGGGAGCCCAACTCCTCTCTTCCTGCCCCAGAACTTGACATGCTTCATTGTAGCTACTACTTCCATCAACACCCAATTAATTGATCTTCCTTATTTAAGTCCTCCTTTAAGCAAGGATTAAGCATTCTCTATAATAACAAAGTTGCATTAAATTTCAGAAAGTTACATTCAAGACAGAGCCTCTTTCTTGCTACTGTATGTAAAATGTTAAATAATGAAACAAAACATGATACTTGAAGATTGTTTATTTTAAATGGAAATTCGTGGCTATATACAAATTTTCCCACTATGAAGCTTAAGATTGCATGGTGACTGTCTTCACAAAGTAAGGCTGCTCGGTCAGTGATCTCAGAGCTGATTCCATTGAAGTGGGATTACTCAGAGTACAGGATGGCTTCTGGAAGCTTGTAATCCATGAAGGCACCAACACCAAGGGAGGGAGGCCTTCCCACATAAAGAGCTGATCAAGGGTCCCCTGGGCTGCCATGGGACCTTGGCTGAATTTGAGAGCATCACCAGCAGGGAAAGGTCTGAGTGAAGCCAAGGGTCTTTGTGGAAAGGCCTTTACACTGCACTCACAACCTGGAGACACTGCAGAGGCTTTTCCATGCCAGTCTTACTCACTGTGCTTTATTCCTCACTCAGCTGGGCCAGTGACAGGAAAAAAAACACAGAAAAAGGGGGAAAAAAAGCAGCTTATGCTACTTTGGTAATATAGGAGTGATTTTTAGAGACAGACTTTTTAGGGATAATTAATAGGTATGAACAGGATTTATGTTAATGCTGAAACTTCAGTTTAGATACCAGACACGGGGATGGGATGAAATGTTTCACCCCGCAGCCAACAGACAGAAAGTCTTCACTTCTTGGAATTCCCATGGAAGACAGATGAGCTACTGCCTCCTCTCAGTGTTCCCCAATACTAAAGGCAGAGATATGCTTCATGAGTTTGTTTTATACACAGACAATTAAAAATACATTTTAGTAATGTTTCCCATTAAAACCTTACCCATAGCACAGTACTGAAATCAGTGCAACAAAATGACAGGAAGGAGTATTTACAAGCATATTGTATTGTACCAAATTTGCAAGACAAGAAAATTCTAAAGTGCAAAGTTGTCTCTATTCTACACAGACACAGGGATCCACTTTCCTGCTCCTTGTACAAACGACTACCATTGGTACAGACACACCACGGATCCATGCTGAACATCCAAGTGACCAAACGCCATCCCTAGGCTGACAGGCAAAACTCCTCTACCAAATCCAGTGGGAGGCAGACATCAGCATCCAAGGGCCAGCTTTAGTCCCTCTGCTGTAGGTGTGTAACTACTGAAAACCCAGGAACACGAAACATGGAGGAAGTGTATTTAAATACATGGAGGAAGGTATTTAAATAGAAATCCTACAAAGAGCTTATGGTTTGGTTTACCAAAGTAGATTAAAGACAATCACTGCTTTCCTTAAAGCACAAAACAGAGGGCCCAGCACTCTGTATTTTATTCAGCTGCAGTTCTGTCCTGCTTCAGACGGGGCACAAATTTTTAAAGAATATTTACACCAACAAGATTTGCAGGCTTAGCCATGAGAGCCTCTAAAACCAGAGAGAGGCCACAAAAACAGGCTCTTGCAGCATTAGAATATTAAAAAGTCACTGTTCAAAATACCTCACTCTTAAAAATTACTAAAGGGAGCTGTAAGAGAAAGAACTGCTGGGTTTCCAGATTCACTGAAATTCCCAGTTCATTCACCCATATTCTTAAGCATATTGGACAGTTAATCTGTATCCTATTTACAGTAATTCCTGCTACTACCCAACAAAACCAGAAGGGAAAGCTGCTCATTGCCTCACAGCTCTCTCTACTTCGCAAACTAAACAGACTCCAGCTTATTTTTTGGCAAAACCATCCAGTGTTTGCCACAGGATTTCAGCTACAAGTAAATAAAGTTTGTCTTGAAAAGCAACACATGTTAAGTGAGTTAGTTTGTTCCCTTATTCTATTTTTAAACTACTACATCATACTTACTGAAACAGCTATGGCATAAGAGGTTACACAGCTAGGCTTAAGTAATGTCATCATCTGACACAATTCACTTGGTTATGCCCCAAACTATTTACAGTGAACTTGATTCAGACAAACCGCTTCGTTTGACAAAGCGTCCAAAGAATTCCAAGTCCATAAAATAATCTTTCCTACCAAGATGTTTGGGAACGATTTAGTCATGATTTGTTAATCTGATTTTAAGATATTCCTCTACAGGAACCCACCCATGGGTAAAAGCTGCACTGGAAATGAGTCCCAGGACCTACACATGCATTAGCAAACCAGGGTAAGTCTGTGCCACAGTTTGTAGCAGGGAAGGGAAAAATGAGAGGAGGAGGGAAAATGGGATCTAGTCTGCACAGAAAGAAAACAAATTCAGTTCAGATGTGTACATATTGACAGAGAATTCTGAAAAACGGTGAGTAGCTAAAAAAATTGTGATTATGAAATTGAGTTAACTGTATCTTCATCCTTAAAGGGGGCAGGCTGAGCGAATGTTGGTAACTACAGCTGGAATACATTTTTAGAATTAAAATCTATATAAGAAAACTAACTCTGCACTCCACTCTGGCAAAACCTAAGCTGGTCTTTTAACAATGCAAGAAGTCTAATGAGTCAGCTGATCAAGTTAGGAACAGATTTGAGTAATTCTTCATGAAACATACCCCAGGTCCCTGTGCAGCACCAGAAGAAATGGAGCCATTTTAGGTATATATTCTTCTTGATACTCATTATCCTCTAGGGCCCTGCAGAACAGAAACTTCTTCCAAAGAAATTCAGCTCACTTTACATTTACTTTTATGTGCAGAACTGACAGAAAGAAAAATCCATAATGGGAAGCAAGAAGGTCTGCATTTGATCAACCCACAACAGACAGCATTAAAAGTCTCTTTGCCTTTTGTACCAAATTTTGTAATTTGGTCCTCAGTATCTCAGGAAGAGTCTTTAGTTCCCTATTAACCTCCTCAGCAGCTTTTGTTCCACAGGCCTTCAAGGAGCTACATCCCTGCTCTCTAAGCTAAGCAAGTCCAAGCCCCATGAAAGATTTTAGAAGCACTGAATTACAGCACAGTGCAAGGTGAACAGAGTACAAAGAGAGGAATGTGTTTACACTTTACATCACGGTACGTGCATTTGCCATCATGTTTGCTGGAAGGGTGAACACTGTCAGACTGCTCAGATTCTTTCTCAGGCAAAGAGAAGTGCAGCAACTGGTACCTAGGGATTGCAAGGCTCTCACTTCAACACATGCATCATATGCCTTTGAATTTGCAGCAAATCAGAAAGATATTTTTGTTGTCACGGGTGTCTTGCAGTGCTCAGCACTAAAGAATGCTGTCACATTTTCCACAGCAGGCAGAAATGGAAGCAGCAAGTTCTACAAAATCCTTTCTTTCTCAGCCTTGACTGGGCTTGGCTTCTGGCAAGTTTTCATCAGAAAGAGCTGATTTTAGTGCAATACTGCAAAAGCTGAGAAATAGCACTGTTTACCCAGGGCATAAAGGAAATGTAGAGCTTGGCCTCCCAGCTGTGCCATCAGCTGCTCAGCTCATCTTTCCTCCCTGTTCTCCTGACAGCCTCTTACAGACACCACTCAGATGGAAACACAGCAACTTACTTCCAAATCCATTACCTTAGCATGACAGCTTCAGGAATTCCAGTGCCAGGAGATTAGAGCTGTCTGCAGCCTTCAAACCTAGCAAAGCTCTGAAGATTCAAAAACACTGAACGAATGACACAGGGATGCTTTGCTTTCAAGCACTTCCATATTGCTTGCTGCATCGCTTTCAGATGCACTTTGATATTAAAGGATTTGGATTAAAGGACAGACAAAGCTAAGGTACCTTACTACAAATTCTGATATAAAACCCCTAATCTATAGAGGAAAGAACAGAGACTAATAGTTTCAGAACATAAATTGTGCTCCTGTTATGCAGAACTTGAGGTTTCCCAAGTTCTGTGCAAGTCCTGTGAAATGCCACAGGACTGTTATAAACCAAACCCAGACCCAGATTTTCTTCCCTCACTACAATTAGGTGAATTGGAACACGACAGGGTGCTAAGCCTGAATGACAAAACTTAAATAAATAAAACTGTTCATGCAAACTTCTGTTTGCAGAATTGGACATGACATAGCATATAAGGTAATGGAAAAACCCTCAAGCATTACAATCATGATACTTCCTTTGCTATTTGTGGGTAAAACTAAACCCACAAAAAGAAACTCCCTAGAGGCACAATAGGAAGATTTAAGCCCACTCATCCTATGATATCCCACTAAAACCAAAAATAAGTCAGATATAAATAACTTCCTAGAAATCCACCACATTCTTAAGCAAGATAGACACATATTAACAAAGGTGAATTAAATTAGTCTTCTAAATGAAAAAAGGAGAATCAAAAAAAGGAGATCAGAACTAAAGCCCCAGAGTCCTATGAAGAGGAGTTTCAAAGTGAATTCAAAGCACTTATGGCACTTAAGAAATCTGGCATCCGCTGTCTTTTTGAGGCTTTATATCTGGTTCCTTCAGAGGTTTTACTTCTTCATCTGGTTTTGGTTTAGCCTGCAAACAAGGAGAAAAAAAAAAACAACTAAATACCACAAGTACAAACCACTGTGTCTGCACAGTATTTATGCACAGCTAACTTTACATGTTATAATCTAATAGTCCCCTCTCTTTCCAAGGCTGAAACTTTTGAGTAAGCCTCAAGAGGGAAAAGCCAACTGTTCTCTGTTCCAGCATCCTTAAATTAATCTTTTTCTAAAAAATAATCTTTCTCTAGCATTCACTCCTGTAACGTTACAGGACTCTGTTGTTTTAAAATTGATGTGGGTGCGTCTGGAAATGATGTTTGTTTCTCTGGGTCTTGCATTGGGTGTTGAATGAGGCTCTGTGACTCCAGTATCAGAAGGCTTATATGATTTATTAGAATGACTCCATTATTCAGAAGGTTTTAGGGCTAAGGTGCCCACGTTCAGAGTTACATGTTTCCTCCACCATGTCAGAGCAAGACTCTCTAATGCTTACCAAGCTAGAGAGATAAGAACCTTTACATTATTGGCAAGAGAAAACTACATCTCCTATATCAGGAGAGAGAGCAGAGGAATGCATCTGTTGTCCTTGAGTCCACACACAGACATGGGTTTGTTTTTACAGAAATCTGCAGAGAAGTCACTTTCCCATGGAAGGAAAATGTCCAGCAAGTTTCCATATAAGAAACTTATAAAATGGAAGTGACAGGACTCAATAAAAAATGAGCTGATTTTCCAGATGCTGGCAGTGTGGCAGAGGTTAATTGACTTGCCCCTGGCACAACAGAAGGATGAGCTTAGGTGGTAGCCTTATGTCTGCTTCCTACACTGAGCTGGGGGATGTTACAGAAGAGCCAAACTAACTCTGTATGATTCACAGAATAAAGCCAGAGGGAAAGAATAGCTCATGGGATTATCTTACAGTGTCCTCCTTTGGCCTCTTGGTGAGATCAAATGCTGCAACTGTTTCAGGAGTCCAGTGTGTGTTCAATGCAGGAAACTCAAAAGGAACAGGCTCTACTAAGCCATAGTTTGCTTTCAATTCCAGCTGGGGAGCCTCTGCTGGCACCTTCTGGAAATAGCTGGAACAGAATACAGAAATGTATTTAAAATACAATGCACCATCTCTGCAAGTCTTGTTTGCAATTCTAAACAAAACAATTTGGGTTTTCACAGTGGCAAGCACTGCTCTCTTCCATTCCATTAAGGCACTGCCTAACATGCATTCTGCCAGCAAGGTTCACAAGAACAAAAGTAACTCCTTCCTAGTATTGTTGTTTGTTCCCTAATCGTGTGTCGGGTTTTCTCCTATTTAACAACTATTATTCCCAGTGCTTCAATGAGAAGAGCATCTTTTGTCCAAAAAACCCTTCACAATACAAATGAGGACTTGAAGTACTTCCAAAAGATGAAGAGGACAGTTCTTCTCCCAAACAGTCCTAATGTGCCACAGTGGATGATGGCAACAGAGCAGCCCCCCAGGGGCTGGCTACAGGGCAAAGCCTGACTCGGGTGTCCCTCTGCCCTTGGCAGGCCAGCAGGAGCTCACACACTGACACCCTCTGCCTCACTCCCTGTGCTGCACAGAGCTCTCCCAAAACAGCCACTGCTGTCTCTTTCCAAGTTTTCTTCTAGAAGGACAAGGATGTGTTGAGTATGCTGTTGTTGTAAGCTCTGACAATGGGTATTTGAACCAAAGCAGAGCAGAGCATTTCTCTTCCT
The DNA here is from genome assembly GCA_013396995.1 of Dicaeum eximium. Taxonomy (NCBI): domain Eukaryota; kingdom Metazoa; phylum Chordata; class Aves; order Passeriformes; family Dicaeidae; genus Dicaeum; species Dicaeum eximium. The sequence continues at coordinate 765,771 of VWZP01004808.1, read as the reverse complement.
ACTTGCAGTTCACTTTGGTGTACTTGACCATCCTTTCCATTTAGTCAGTTCCCTGTTATACAGGTATTTAAATATCATAAAAATGGAAATAACAAACCTATCATGGAACACTAAATCATAATAGGAGGGAAGGGGAGAAATAAATGACCAAAAAAAATCTAAAGACAAACTAATCTTGATATTTTCAACAGAAATAAAAACTTGGTATTTCCAAACCCTTTTTGGAAGGACATTAATGGACAGAAAGCCCTATTCACAATATTAACTATACTTGGACTGGTAAAGCTCCTAGCACCCTAAGCATGATCTTCACTGAAGGGAGCACCATGTTTTGACTTCCCTGCTTGCAAAGCAGAATCACCTACTGGTCTTCTCTACTTCCCTTTCTGTCTTCTTTTGCCTACTAGATCCCAGGAGACAGGAAAAGAGCATTAGAGCAACACAGCAACTTCAGCAGATTTTCTCCCATGCAGAAGGAAAAGTAACCAGGCTGCTGAGAAATGAGGGAAGAAAACTGCTCAACCTCTCCAGATGTCAGTCCAACCCACCCTGCTGAACTGGCACAGGACACAGAGTGGGACAGCACAGACCCACTGCAAACCTGCCAAGAGAAAATTATAGAATTGCAAATTTATCTGTAAGTTACATGCCATGCCCGAAAGGAATGTAACCACTGGAGAGTAAAATTTACCATCCCATCCTGAAATAAAGGCAAATTAGGTAATAACACTTCATACAGAGTGCTGCACCAACCATGAATTACTTACATAAATCCATTCTCTCTCTGGCATTTTTCTAGTGTGTTCTTAATCAAACTTCCTAATTTCCTAAAGAAAAGATGTCCAGAAGGTTTGGCAGTAGTCCCAGGCCCTTTGGTTTCTCCATATTCTTTGCACAATGCTTCAGCCTTGGCAAAAACTTTGCAAAAAAGAAAGGAAATAAAAATTATTTACATGACCCTCCTAAATTATGGTTCTGCTCTACAGTGCTTCAGTCTTAGAAGACACCAGAATCCAGTCAGGCCTCTTTCTTCTTAGAAAGAAAACCAAACTAGTTCAAAGACTGCACTTCCAGCCAAGATTTACTGTATCCAACAAGTGACTAGGAACAGGAAAAGAAAAACTAAGAAGGGTGGGTGGGAAGATGCAGGACAGCATTCTTATGTGTGGGGCAAAATGCAACAATAAGCCCAAGAACTGTGCCACATGGTAGGGAAAAACAGAGGGATGAAGGTGTCCACACACAGCTGATGCCCCAAACCAAACAACAATAACTGATATGGAGTGAGAGAAGAAGCACTTTGAACAGCAGAACAGTATTTCTTTTACTCCAAGAAATCCAACTTAGTTTGTTCTTAATAAACTTTTTATTTCTTTTTAAAACGAATATTAAAGTTTCCACTTTGTAGATTTGAGCATTTTTATACATTTCAGTAAAGTTATGCAGTGCAGGCCATTGGGATAGAAATAGCTTTGAAGAGAGAAGACTGGGCAGAAGAGCTTGAACTACTGCAAACTTGCCTGAATATACCTTCCAAATGAATAGAAAAGAAATAAGTTACTGCCACCTGTTTAAAAATAAACAAGTATGATCTAGATTTACTGTTTAACCCCAAAGCAGAAATGGCTGCACTACTGTAACATATAGACCAGAAAACAGGATGACCAGACCATTGGTTTTTACACTGTGTATTGCAGGCAGCTCAAAGCCAGTCTTTAAGCCAGGCTGAGAAGTGAAGATGAAATTTTCTGTAGNCACTTTCTCTGTTCAAAGGTGTGCTGGATTTCCATCAGGTGACAGATAAAATCTTTATGGGAGAGCAAATTAACACAATACAGCACAACAGAACGGGCATGGCATCATCAGATCCTGTACTCCAGCCTCAACCACACTTACATTTTTCTGATTCCTGCAGAGATCTGATTGCTTCCCCACATTTATCACTCGCCAGCAAAGTCTGGCCATGGTAACAGTATGCCTGATGGGAGAGGACAAAATCATTACCAACATCACTGGGCACTTCCTGCACCAATCCCCTTCTCCTGCTCCCTGCAGCAGCTGCAGCTCTTTGAAGCTGCCATTCATTCCCTGCAGGTAGTTGACAGCTGGGGAATGCAAGTGAAAGCAGCATTCACTGAACCATTAATGCACTTCAACATGAACACTGTGAGCCAGAACCAGGAACACTCGGTATGACCGAGCTGTCTCAGGTCTAGCCACGAGTAACTGAGCTGCACCAAGCTGTCTGACCTTGGCACCAGCACACAGGCCAGCCCAAGCTCTCACTGCAGCAGTGTGCAGCATCAAGCCTCAGCACAGAAAGAGAATGAACCCCAGGCAAGTTTACAAACCTAAGACTGAAAACTTAAACTACCTGAACACTCAAAAACTCCCATCTGTGACAAACATCACTGAATCTGGAAGAGATGAGGTGTTCTGCTGTCTGAGATATTTTGACATAGTCCAAATAATTTTTCTACCCCAAGAAGTCCCATGCCTTCACACCTGTGCTTGAAGGTGGTATTGTACTCCAGTGAGAACTGAATTGCCTATTATCTATTATCAGGAATTGAGTTTAACTAGTAAATACAATAGGTAAAGGAACAACCCCATCAACTAATGCCCACCTTGCCCCCCTTCCTTTAGTGTCTGTTCTCACAGTACAAATCTATCCCAATCTACCACTGCCTAGATCACTCAAATTTAAAAAAAGAAGTACCACAACTCTGAGCCTCCCTCACTTCTCAAACCTGCTAATAAGGCAAGCAGCTTTTAGCTACAGGCTCAGCCTAAGAGAAAGACAATTATGTGAACTGCTTAGCTTGGGCCTTTTGTACAGTATAAAAAAGACAGATTACAGGCTGTGGCAGGCTACGAGACACAGCAAATTGAGCGGCTGAGGATCTCAAGGGCAGTTACTAGGAGATCCATCAGGCAAACAGGGACAGCTTTGGAATGGTACCTTTTGGTACTTGATGCAGTTTCATTCAGGGCCTTCATAAAGATGCTCAGCTCTGAACTGTGCCTAGGATCAGAGTGTGATGTAGATAACAGAGATGACCATTATGCTCAACCTGAATGGCTTCAATTACAGATCTGTGATCACAACAAATCCACACTGCTGCAATTTCATTTGGCTCCACAAAAACAGTTCAAATGTCACTGACACAGCACAATTCCTCTTCACAGTATGGAAAGAAAGCCATGGCAACACTTAGCCCCCATTCCCTATGCAGCCCTTGGCAGACAGACAACAAGCTGTGACTGCTGCCACCCAAAGTACTTACGTAGGCCATATAGAAACAGCTCTTCAAGTTTAAGTACTTCCTCCATTTACCTGCATAGGTTGGATCCAAACTGGATAATGTTTGATCTGTGAACACATACGTAAAGTTATTCTTAAGACATTTCCAAAAGGAGAAACCCCAAACACATTAAAAGACCAGAATTCTTAAACTTAGCAATAGATCCTAACTCTAAAGTATCCAGAAACAAGGGACAAAAATAAGTCATGCAAAAGCACAGAAAAACCATGAGAAAAACCCCAAAAATATGTAGCTATCATGCAGCTGTCCTTAGAATCCCTGAAAGTGCTGTTCACTAAGTCTGGGTGGCTAATTCTCTAAGTATTTTTAGGCAGCATTTCAAAGCTTGTTCCTAGTCTAAGTTCCAATAGTGACCTATGCTACAATGTTCTCCTGACTCCCATACTTCTGCACTTCTCCCACTTGCCTCAGTAAGCCCAGAGATCATCTCACTCATCTGGAAGGTGGTACATGATGAACCCATTCCACTCTCCATGCTCTGCATCATGATCTGCTGCCCAAAGGCAGCTGGTACACACTCCACTGACATCAGGCCATCTGTCTGCTGCCAATCTGTCTTCCTCCACTAACGTTTCCTACCATCAGCTACAGAAAAAGATTCCCACAAAACCAAAAAGCCTCATCAAAATACAGGCTGATAACTGAAGCCTTGAATGTGCTAAATAGAAGCTAAATACACACTCCATATCCACTGAGAACAGCATTAATATTGCAATTTATGGGTGGGTGAAGTATATCTGCTGGCAAGAGTGCATAAACCAAGTCACTAAGGATACAAAACAAGACACTCACCAGCTTTTTGGTAGAAGTTGGCTGTTTCATAAGCAAGAGCAGCTATTAGGCCTGGATTATGTTTCAGCTCAATAGCCCGAGCAATTGTCACTGAAAAACAGTTCCACACCATGGTTTAAGTTTAATTGAAATGTCCCATCACATCAAATCAGCAGTGGCATTTAGGGTTTTAAATCCCCTCCACGAACAGAAAATAGATGTTGTGCAGTCAAGCAAAAAGCAGAATAAAGACAGATTGTTTCTTGGATAAAATGGTTCCAATTTAATAGAAAAACTGAAGGAATATTAGCCTTAAGATTAGCTAATAAACAGAAGCTGCACATGTTTTAAAATAAAGGAACTGGGAATTTCTGTTAGGCACACATGGTGGTGAAAGAGTTGCATGAAAGGAAAAAATAAGAAAAAGGAGTAGTGCCACACACAAGTTCTTCCAAAGTGAAAGATATTCTATATTACAAGTGTAATATGATTTTGGCATTTTCCTTCTATAATTGCAATGTAATTTTCTTTAAAAGCATACAGCCCCACTATGCCACAGTACTTCAGGAGAATAAAAAACCCATGGCCTTGCTGCCAAGCAGAATTCATGAGAAATCCACAAAGAGTTATTTCCCACACCCAACCAATGTATATTTGATGATACCTTCTTGAGCTTCTGCTTGACACTGTATGATGTAGGACTCTATAAGTCGAGCTTCCAAATCTCTTCCCTTTTCCACAGGTGTAATCAATTTTGGAATGTGACTTTCCTGAATGCAAAGCAAGTCTCAGAGTTAGTTTAGGCCTAATACCAGTGCAAAACAAGTGCCTCATTCCTAAATGGATGGGACATACTGAGTGAAGGTCCCATGACAGCACTGTAGCGCATGATATGGGCAGACAGACAAACCACTCTTCCAGTGCCACTGGGAATGAGTTGCAGGGATTGAGTGGTACCTCAACATATTAATACCTTCTGTTTTCTGTATCATTCAGGTGCTCTCAGGTATGTGTGTATAGCAAAGGCCTCTCTAAAACAAAAGTCAAGTATTTGGAGACAGCTTGAAGAACAGACAGCAAAGAAAGTCCTTCTACCTTCAGGTGTTTAAAAATCCCAGCTGCTATCTTCAGGCTGCGGTGAACATCTTTTGCTTCATCTTCTGTTATACTGAGAAAATAGAATGAATCAGTAAAATTACGGTTAGAAAGGTACTCTATGTGTCATTTAGTGCCACCTCCTGCTTTGGGGCACCACATTTGGCAACAGCACATCAGGTCAGTTATGGCTTTGTCTAGATAAATCTTAAATCCTTCAAGAATCAAGAGTCCACTAATTCCCTAAGTGACTTGTCCCACAGCTTGCTACCCTCAGAGTAAAGGAGTTTCTTACAGTGTCCAATCATTAAACAATCATATAGAACTTGCTTGAAAAAAAAGAAACAGAAGATTCTGTGATGACTCTCAAGTAAAGGGCAACCTCAGTGTTAGAAGCCAATAGGGCTAAATGTCAGCAGAACTGTGATTTTGAGAATCTCAGTTTTGTACCTGGACATTTAGAGGGGGACTGATGAACGGTTTATTGACGACTGACACTCTCTGTATCACAGTCATGTGGGACTACTGCACTCGGTTTTCGGGGCAGGAAGGGATTGAAGTGCTTGTGTGTAAAGACCAACTGCCTCCTGGAACTCCTCTGTCTGAGCTGGACGTGTCCCACAGCAGGCAACCCCCAGAACCTGCTAAATCTTTGGTGAAGTATTGCTGCAGCAGAATAATTAAGAAAAGAAAACCACTTACTCTTCTTTTCCAGCGAGTCTTGATGCATATTTTGTGTACCATAGAGCTACGTTAAATCCCATGGAAACCAGTTCAAACACTGCATCCTGCTGGGCACTAAAGAAAGACAGACAAACCCCCCCACCAAAACTTAATGCATTTAGTTTTGCCCTCACATCTCTCTCTGCTGATAGTTCACGTAGCAAAAGTCAACACTGCTCTCCATAAAGCATTTTTTATTTAAGATGTCAACAATTTCCAATTTCAAACTTCCTACTTGCTGAACTGCCTAAGAGAGACTTCAATTTTTTTACTTATTCCCTTTAAGAACTCATAATTAGAATATCCTACATTCAGATGCCCACCCTTCCCTTTTGGGAACTTTTATTTTAAAACTGTAACTTGAGATTTGTTTAGCTTTGGGTGTGGCTGACATTTTTCCATCTCCTTTTTTTTTTTTTTTCCAATTGCACATTTTGTGGAAAGCCTTGCCCTGGAATGTCCACTTTAAAGTTGTACTGCTAAGTTAATAAGTCAGTCTCTAACAACTCTCTCAAATGAATGTTATTGCAAGTATTTATGTAACTGCAGACAAACAGCATGTGCAAATAGCAGGAAATTTCAAATGCTAAAAACAGTCTTTGAAAAGACTGAACTTGCAGTCACAAGCTCAGTTTAGCTTAGGAACTAGTAAACTTTTTAAAAAGAATAATGTGGGAGTGGGAAGAGTAATGCTGGCACAAGTACAAGTGTGTATGACCGTGAGAAAATTAGAAGAAAGCCCTAATCAACAGATTTTCTTCCATGGGGAATAAAAGTTTTGAGGAGGTCAAGCACTTCCAGCTAAAGCTTGACAAATTTGTAGGCGTGGTTATACAACACAGTTACCTCCAATAGCAAGAGACAAGTGAATAATTCAGTAAGTTACAGATCTGTATTCCTACTGGAAACAGAAGATTTGTTTGTTTGAACCAAGAGGACATGTACTCTGAGCGTCAGAGGACAAGAGCAAAATCAGATCTTCAGCAACAGTGGAATCTCCAAACACACAAAAGTTCCTGGTCAGGCAGTAGTGCCAAATTAAGTTTTAAACTGCAGTGAGCTTTGTTACCATGCTCAACTCACCAATACCCTCAAAGCTCTTCTTTGTACTGCTCTAGCCAACTGCATGTTCAGTTTGTAGATCAAGTGAGACCCAGCGGATCCTTCTACCATTACTGTGCATTCTCACAGCTTTACATAAAGGCCACGCACACTTCAGAGCACCCAATATAGTACAGCAGCTACCAAAACCACAGCAACACCGTTTTAGAAACTACTTTGTGTCAAGACTTTGCTACATTTCTGTTTCCCTTCAGGCCTGCGCTGGCACAGGTGCAGGTGTGTAACAGAGCAGCAGAGAGCAGCTGCATACCAGGAACCCAGAAAAGCACACGCACCTCGGGACTTGTCCTTGCAACGTGTCTGTCCACTTGAAGTTCTGAATATATCTCAACTTGCACTCTTGGGAAGAGTCATCCAGTGAAAGGATAAAACCTATGGAATAATAAAAGAGGCAATCTCAAAGAAGAAGCAGAAATGAGTAGTGAAGGAGATGGATCAATATGAATACAGATATAGATAAAGGAGCATTTCTTGCTAAACCCCTCAAAACTCCATGTTACTTCCTAGGGCTTTTATTCCTCAGTATCTTGAGAACAAAATGTGGAAAAAACCAACTGCCTACTCCAGGAAACTGCTTGCCCAGCATGTTACCAATTCAATCCTGAGAATCTTGACTGCTCAAGGAAAACCTGGCAGATGTCTGCATGTCCCAGAGAGTGACAAGTTGGAAGTGGGACTGGCCCAGGATGGCTGAGGTTGTTCAAGGTGAGTGAATGGCTGTTTCTGCCACCATAGTGGTAACCAGGAAATTCCAGGAAAAGCTCCCTGGTCAACAGGGAGAGGGAAAAGGGCTTCTAAGCATGGGCTCACCTCATCATCATCTGTCTCCAGGGCTACAGGAAACTGGTTCTTTATGTCCAGTAGCCCAGAATACAGCAGTTAGTGGGATGAAGCTTGTGCTATGGGATGTTCAAATCCTAGCATATGCAGGGCTGGGAGTTTTTTAGGGAGGCTGAAGAAGGGCCTTGGTCTGATCAAGTCTTACGGACTTTAAGAGGTCCAGAGCTTGACATAGCAGCTACTGGGGCTACACCTGATAGTGTGTCACATGTTTATGAACACAGAAAATACTTGTTCCTTTCACATGCAGAAAATTTTAGTGGCCAAGCATATTTTCCTGAAGAAACTCTCCAAATCTTGGCTGTAGCAGCAGGTATTCTTATCTGACCTTTAGATGTGACATTCAGCCTACACCCTCCCAGGAGCTCACTAAACCAACATTTACTTCCTACAGACTGAAAGATCCCACTTTCCATTAATCAGCCAATTCCTGCAACTCAGTCCTAAGAAACCTGGCGAAACACCTGACTGCTAAGAGAGAATTACTGAAATATTGGCAGAAGGCAGGTTTCAAAGGAATGTGTCAGCACAGCTGAACCATCTACTGAAAATGCAAATACCATGCTAATGAGCACCTACACAGATACACACACCTAAGACAAGCAGCACGAGAAGGTAAACTTGCAAGAAGTCTATGGTCTAGTATTAGACAAACCAGCAGTTTACACTGAATAGTAAATGATATCAACTAATTAATAGACTCAATTTATACTTAGGGAGCGACTCGCCACCACCCAAGAGACAAATACACATTTTCTCCTCCAACAGGAAGCAGAATGAGGTTAAAGGCAGGAGGGCAGGGCTGCCAGTACTTAGTAGTGGCAGGGTCACAAAGGACACTGAAACTTGGAGAAGGGGCCTGGTGAGCAGCCACCACTGGTACCAAGCACAGAACCCATGAAGATACTCTCCTTCCTGAGAAGTGCAAAGCTTCTTTACAGGAGATCAGCACAATTAACATTCTGAGAAGTGCCATTAAGATTGAACTGACACTTCTCTTGATGTATTAGTAGTACTGCTAATAAATCTCCCTACCTTGCAGCAGTGAGAAGTACAAGTCAGCTGCATTCTTCATCATTTCTGGATTACAACTCGAGTCTGTAAACAGCTCCAAGAGCCGTGTTCGAGATAACCGCAAGTCACTAAATGGAAGGAGAAAAAAAAAAGACAAAAAAACTACTAAGAAATCCTATTCAAAAATGTACTAATACAGAAAAATCTTCCTTTCTCCTCTGGACACATATGACTGACTCTTTAGTACAATCCACTCTGGACACACAGCAGTGGATAATCAGTACTCAAGCTATTGTTCTAACACTAACTACAATAACTATGCCCTTACCTACCAAGAGGGTGGGTGCACAGAGAGGAAAGGGAAGTAAAAAGCAGGAACATTCTTCAACATTAGAATGGGATGATGAGATGAAGAGATAAGAACAGATCTGCAAAACAGGCTGAGATCCCTTTTCATTACATTCCTATCCACAACAGAACAGTCAGGCCTTATTCACTCATGGAAATTAAGCAATCTCTTGCAGAGGAGTGCACAGTCATCAAGAAAGACAATTAAATGTTTAGTCTTTTGCCTCTGCACTGTTGTAATTGGCCTTGCTGTGCACTCAAGAGACTTGAAAACTGGAGAATTCATTCTCTGTAAGCAAATGTTCAGTGTTAGCAGTGTCTTACTGCCTCTCTGCCTACACATCTCTAGGCATCTTCAGCTCAAAAACTGAAGAGCAAACATTACTTTTAAGGATGTCCCCCAGACTGTAAGAGGCAGAGTGGAGCCAGTCCCAAGTATACTTACTTGCAAACCTTTGTTGCAGCTGGAGTGGTGGCTACCCCATAATAATTAAATGGAACAGGAGCTGTAGCCTTCAGAGGGTTGCGATGGAACCAGTGGGTCATTTTCTTCCTGAAAGGTTGTTTATGCCAAATCTGAGGAAAGGAAAGCACAGCTGCAGGAACAGGTACAACCGAGGTGCTGCACACGTCCTGCTCCTCTGCTCACCAAAAGATATTCCAAATGTAAACAACTAGGCAGGAAATTAATTTGAAATAAATTTCTTTTTTTTTTCCCATTTGAAACTTCCATATGCCTTGTGCTCATCGTTCATGTGTTTAGTGTGGGAATTGCACTCTCTTGAAATACAAATGCTTTCTGAGGCAACTATTTTAAGTTAAGCACCACCTACTTTGCTCTATGTGAAAAAAAGGGAAAAACCTCCACATTTGTTACCTCCTGCATAAGGCTGAACGTACCTGTAAATTACATGAGAAATATCTCAGAATCACAGAATCAATTGGGTTGGAAAAGACCCCTGAGATCACCGACCCCAACCTTTGTCAGAACACTACCATCTCAACTAGACCATGGCACTGAGTGACATGTCCAGTCCTTCCTTAAACACCTCTAGGGATGGAGGTGGGTGACTCCACCACCACCCTGGGCAGCCCATTCCAATGTTTAACAACCCCTTCTGGGAAGAAATTCTTCCTAATGCAAAACCTGAAGCTCCCTTGGCACAGCCTGAGGCCATTTCCTCTCATCCTGTCACTTGACACCTGGGAGAAGAGGCTGATCCCCAACTTGCCACAATCTCCTTTCAGGGAGTTGTAGGGAGTGATAAGGTCACCCCCGAGCCTCCTTCCTCTTTTCCAGGCTAAATCTCAATTCATCGAGATCATTATACTGTGTCTGGTCCATCTGTGAACAGCCTGTATTTGGGAGCCTTCGGTACAAATGAACCTGCAACCGTGACAAGCCCTGACAGCAAACATGGATCTATTTACATGTGTGTTATCAGACCCGTGTCTTGGGAGAGCAGAGTTAAACCCGACTATCTCTTTTCTGTCGCTTCAATTTCAGCAGCCGAATATAACACGAGCATTGCAGTGCTGAGTTTTCCAACAGCACTGCGGGGCGGTGGAACACAATGGGCACATCCTGGACACGGGAAGGCCCTGCTGGATGGAAGGTGACACTCCGTCACCATGAAGACGGAAAAGCCGAGAAGCAAGTTGTGTGCTCCCCACCCTCAAAGGCTTTCCAGAGCTGCTCAGCGGACAAAGCCCCGAGCCCGCGGTGTCACCTCGGAGCTGTCCCCGCTCTCAGCAGGACCGGACAACCCCCGGCACCTCCGTCATCTCCTGCTCCTTTTGGAATCCTTTTGGAATCCCTGAAGTCCATCCCTATGAAACACTCCGCAGCTTTACTGACACAAACAAACGAAACCAAAACAGACCCAAGAGGATCTGCCAGCGGCGCTCCCCCGGCACTGTCCGGATCCTCCTCACCGAGCGGGGGGCTCGTTCATCGCGCCGGCGCCTCCCGGGGCTCGTCCGCCGGGGCAGCGGCTGTGGCGCCGTGCGCACCCACCTGCGCAGCGCCGCTGTCCCCGCGGTGTCGCGGCCCGGCCCGGGACGGTCCCTGAGCGGATCCCGAGGCCGCGGGACCCCGGCCCG
>VWZP01004808.1:697166-753749 GCA_013396995.1 Dicaeum eximium | reverse complement strand
CCTCGGGGAGTGCCCGGCCGGAGGGCGAGGCGGGATCGGCCCTCCTGCTCTCTGGGGAGGGCGGCAGCGGCCGGCGTGGAGCTTGGGGCAACCTGGTCTGGTGGGGGGTGTCCCCCTGCCCATAGCAGTGGATGGAACTAGGAGATCCTTCATGTCCCTTCCACCCCAAACCAGGCTGGAATTTTGTGAGCGAGGTTGGTTGGTGGAGCCCCCGAGGCACCGCTGGACCGGGATGCCCCCATCCCATCACGCTGTTGCCCTGGCACTGTGCTTGTGGGAACAGAGCGACCTGGCAAATGGGCTGCCTGAGCCAGAAAAACCCCAAGCAACCCATCAGAATGAAAAGGGGTCCATCACACACCCTGTGTGCCTTGTGTTCCTGATGGTACCGGGGTGGGAGAGTGGGGAACCCGGCAGCCCCAGTCAAGGTGGCTGGCACAGGGTGAGGCTGCACCATCCGTGAATCCTTTGGCAGCAGAGGAGCGTCGGCTACAGGGCACTGATGATGGACTCCTTGGAAACACACCTGGTATGGTACTTTCAGTCGGATGTTCTTCCCTACTACTCCATTCACCATGACAATGAAAGTTACTTCTTTGTGATTGGAGTATTTCAGGCCAGGCTTCTCATGGTGAATTTTCTGGAAGCTGACGAGAGGGTTTGCACTATTCACCAAGAGAAAGTCAGCTGAAGAGATGCTCCCTGAGGGATCTTTCTGCACTGTTCAGGACTGGTCAGGCTGGGTTCTAACCACACTGGCTGCCAGTCCAGTTGTCATTCAGAGTAACTGGTCTGTTGGACTCTTACCATGTGGTCAGGAGAGGCTGTAATCTCATCATTTCATTCACTCACCAGGAAGGATGATGCAAGTTCAGTGATTGCAGTTTGCTGATGGCCTCTAGAATAGGGCAAGCTGTTACTCTACAACCCTTGGCAGAGAGACGAAAAGAAGTTCTCTTCCAGATCTGTATCTCGGCAGAAAAAAAGAATCATCAAGAAGTAAAACAAGAAATTTTTACTAACTGCCCTTATGTGGATGTCTACAAGGAGTCCAGTAGAATCCTAATGCTTTAAACTGTCTGAGCAGTGATTTTCATATAATGATGTTTCTTTGGAATGAAAAGTGAAAGAAAGGAGAATGGAAAGAAGGAGAGCTCTCCTTCTGAGCTGTCTTCGTTGAGAAGTGAGGTCACTAAACATTAGCAGACAGTCCATCTTGGGAATTGAAGTGCAACTTCTCTTGCCTTCCTCACTCTGTTGCTCGTATCGGACAAGAGCTGAGGTGATCTCCACACCCTGGCTCTGTTCTGACCTGGGAGCAGTGTGGTGTCTTTGTAAGGAAGCTGCTCGTGGGTGGAAGTGAGTTTCTACTAAATATTTGTCAGTAGATGAACTCTGTGGTCTGATGAATGAGTACAAAGAGAGAAGATCAGGGGATTACAGGGATATATTTCCTAAGGAGGAGCAAAACCTTTCCTGTGTGTACATCTTCTTTATCCTGTATCTTTAGCAGATAAATTAAAAACAGGATCGAGCTGTAGGATAGAAGTTGCAAACAAGCAGCACAGGGCAAGATACCAAGCTGTAGTTGTGGAGAGACATTGCAGGATGGGTTTATGGTGTTGCTTTCTCAAAGGCACCCTGAGATGGGATGAACAGGTGTAGTGCTGCTCTTGTCCAGGTGCTGTGAACACCAGCACGATCTGTGCTGATCCACACAGGCATCCTGGAGAGAAGCTGCTTACACTGAGCTTGCTGATGCTGAGAATGCTTGGATTTGGGAAAAATCTAAGTCCTGATGGCTGCTGATGTAAAACACAATTATGTACCTCCTGTGTCCATCTGCTCAGGTCTTCATGTTACCCCTTGAAGTACAAGCAGCTTGGTACAAAGATTGGCCCTCGATCATTCAGGTGATTATTCATGCAGGAACCCTTTGAGCTGTCAGCAGTGGCTTCCCTGTTAAATGTCCCCATCATGGAACTTGGTCTCATCTTACTTTGAACGAGCTTCAAGAGGAATGCCAGATGCATTTATTTGGATTAGGGTGGATTTTTTTTGTATTAGTGACAAATGGAAAGAGAGTTGTATTAGTGATGCTTGCAGAAATGTTAATGCTGTGATGCTGCCTGTTATGGGTGGCATATGGCTGCTATGGTGATCTGTTTTCTTAAATCATTACTTTAAAATGCCCTTTCTCTGTGTCCTGTGTATCATAGGGCAGGGCAGTAGGCAAGGAGTGTACTTCTGGGTTCAAGCATGTTTGTGCTTTTTGTCTTTTCTCAGCCCCAATCTTTCTCTGTTTTTGAAGGGGGACAACACCACCAAGTTGTGGAGTTACCTCTTCCCGTTTGGTTGTGCTTTCCCTGGTGAGAGTTAAAAGCTACAGTGGCCTCAAGCAGTATCAGCATTTTTGAGAGCTTATTTTGAGGAAAAACAAAGAAATTGAGTTCTGGTTTTTGTTCCTGCCACGGGCTTTGACAACAATCTGTTCTGCTGGATGTATCTTGGTGCATATATTTTATAAACGCCTCCTAAAGCTGGGCCAATGCCCACAGCAGTGGTGGAGAGAAGCAGAGTCCTTTTCACAGTGCAAACTTGTGAGGTTCCAGGAGGAAGCCTACTGTGATGTCCCTGGGTTTCCCCTCAACCCGTCCTCCCTTTCCCTCTGCTTGTAAAAAAAAAATATTTACAGGGAATGGCAACAATTGCCCAGAGGTTTTGCTTGTTTAAAGTTCTCCTTCCTCCCGGGACGGAAATTGTAACTCTTCCTATAGCTTCCCTCCAGCTTCCTTTCGCTTTCTCGAGCTGTTTCCTTACTGTTACTTTCCAAACCCCTCGGTGCTCCTGCCTCGGTGATGACAAGGGGTGGGGTTTGTGCTCCGCCTGTGATGCTGACAGGCACAAATGTGAGCGGATCCACCCCGAGAGCCTGGGCCAAGCCGCCCTGTGCCTGGCTTCCAGTGCTGGGAGAGAGAGCGTGTGCCATGGCTTGGGGTGCCCTCACCCTAGGGAGCCCCCCCGCATCTCACCTGCCTCAGCCCCTCCCTGGGAAATGCGCCTGGCATTGTGCCACGGTGGGTCTTCACAGGGGCTGTGGTTCGTTGTTAGAAAACAAGGGGATTGTGAGAGGAAAAACTCAGTGCTTGCAAAAGGGGCTGTTGACTATAAGGATCCTCTTACCTGTTCTCCCTTCATGATGCATTAGTCTTTCCTGCCTAATGTAGTTGCACACTTCGTCCCCCTTCTGGGGTTTTTTCTTAAGTATGAACTACCATGTTTCAAAAGACAAAAACAAAGCAAAAACACAACAGCAAAACCAACCCAAACCTCTTTGGAGCAGCAGTCTGTGAACCTTTCGGCTGACACATTTTCTGGAGCTGGGGTTGTGTGTGTTTGTGTTGTGTTCCCACTCTACAGTTTTCTTTTCCTCCATCCAGATTAGCAAGGCACCTCCAGAAAGAGGCGCAGTCTCAGCACAACAACTCGGAATTCACAGAAGATCAAAAGGTGAGTACTGCTGTTTGCTCAGGCAAGGAGCTTGACTCATAGATGTTAATGTGTGTTATGTTTTTTTATCTTGCAGGCCAGAGCCTTATGAGACCTTTTTTCCTCCCTCAATATACACAAACAGCAACAGAGCCCGGCGTGGCTAAAACAGTTGCTGTCATTAGATGTGAGAGATGCTCTGCTGTGCTACTGAATGTCAGGCATGCTGGCAGTGTCTTTCATAACCTGGGTGTTTCCTTTTTTTTTTTTGAGTAATGTTTGATACCTTGCTTATTCAACATCAGCACAATTTATGTCATGAGTTCTGAATACAAAACATCTTGAGCTGCACTCATTGAGGGTGTGTGAGGGGGATGAAAGCTTAACATGTAACACCTGACAGGGAAGGGTCCTGGCAGAATACTCCCTAGCAGCCTCTTAGGATGTTATTTGTTTATAAGCTTTCAAAATATTGAAATTACTTTACTCCTCCCTTCCTTGCCTCAGTTGAAAAGGCTGTTTCTTGTCTCACCAACATACTACTGCAGTTCTGTGATGGGATTTAAGCGGACTCAGGCACTCAAGCATTTACTGCAAAATAAAATCTTTTGAGATATGAGGCTCTACTAAATTTCCTTGTCTTCTATAAAGGCATGTTTTTCTTAGGAATAAATAACTAGATGTGTATTTCCAGATTTCCTTGTCATAAGATCACTTGTTTAAGCAATACTGTTACCTGAAAATTGACATTTACTAGCTCAGAATCTCACCAATGGTAATAGGATGCTAGATTAATGGGAGCTGTGCTTGGGAATATAAGTCCTGAAAACAGGTGCTGGCTACAGAAATTTGAGATCATCTTGATGTGTGTAAAGAAGCTCAAAGAAATGCACCTTTACATAGACTCTGGGAGAGGTTTGTAGCTGTTTCCTCCATGTGTACCAACATGAAAAGCAAAGACCTGGTCTTCCATGTTCTGCTTACCTTCTGTGAAGATGATAAAGCTCATGATTGCCTTAAACAGAGCCATAATTTTGGAGAAGGATTTGGTCCATTTTTCCTGAAATGTAAGCCATGAGAGCCTTGTTAATGTTGGACAGCTGTTTATTCCTTAAATGCTTCTGCTCTCCCTCCCTTGCTGGTAGCTTTCTCCATCGTTCTCAGCTAGAATCATCTTTACTGCGTGTTTCCCCTCTGTGGAGACTTTTGAAAATGTAGTTACTTCATGAAGGCGAAGCTGTTAATCTCACTTCTGGAGACATCATCTCCTGTGAGTATGGGAACCAGAACCACACAGGGCTTTGCCTCCAGATGTTCCCTGAGTCTTATGAAAAGGACCTTGGACCAGATTGTGGAAGTGAATGAGGTCAGCCGTGAGGGAAGGCCTGGGGGGCTCAGGAAGTGGAGATAACTGACCTCAGATGTTTCATGTACAAGTGCTATCATGTCTTAAGGCAACAGTCTTCTAAAAAGAAAAAAAGTAATGGGTGGTGGTTTTACATCCCAGCAGAGTGATGCCCATTTCTAAAGCTGATACAATTTATGAAAGAGGATGGCATTTTTACCACTTGCTGGTTTTTGCAGATCATTAAGTGTCTGATGCATTGAATCTTTGAGTTTGGTAATCAAATAGCAGTGCCTGTTTCATTAGCACATGCACAAACCAATTCCCAAACATTTTGTTGAAAGAACACTTTATCTCCTCTACCATGAGGAATGCTAGTCACAAAAAAAAGTTGTGACTAGAGTCTTGCTATTGCTTACAAAACAAAGCACTTAAAATTCTGCACAGCAAAATCTCTGATGTAAAGCTCCTTGGTGTGCTGGTCTTCCTTATTTCTGCAGGAGCTCGGCCAGTATATATCATCTAGTGATTGTGACTAATTACTATCATCACTAGTATCATTCACATGGCATGTGACTGGAGGGCTTGGTGTGTGCTGGGTTTGCAAGCAGTTTGATTAAATAGAAATGTATCTTCTTTCCTGCTGCCCTTCTAAAAATCACCCACAAATCAGTAACTTTTGCTCAGCTGTTCTCCTGCCAGTGCACCCCCTAACATGCTCTTTCTTCCTGGTTCCCAAAAATCTCTTTCCCTAATATCTTGACTGTCTGAGGCTCTATATGTTATATAAGAGCCACTTTTTTAAACTGTGGAAGAGTCTGTAACCTTCAGGGTTTGCTTATCTGATGTCACTGGCCAAGGCTATGTGCAGAATTTCATAGATTGAAAGGCCATGAATCTAATTGTGATTTCCACTTGCTTGATCTATCCTCATTGCAGTTTATTTTGTAGATTTTCAGTCAGCTGTTTTCCATACATACTGCTGAGAATTGTTTTGAGGCTGTCGTTTCTTACTTGGCCCTACCCTGTGGGGAAGGAAGGTGGATTTCAGCAGTGATTCCTCTGTACCAAGGGGATGCTACTTTCTTTACAGCTGCAGGGAAAGAGCAAGACTAGGTTCTAATCCTCATCTCTATGTGTCTGTATGAACTTTTACCACATTTGGGTTTATTTCATGCATCACAGGTGGTGTGACAGTGCAGATATGGCCACACAAAAAATGGTGGTGTGTTACTTGCTAACGTAATCATACAATCTGTTAATCTAAGAACACTTGACAGATACCACCAGTTTCTTTCCTGGTCATACTGTGAGCCAGTTATCATTTATGTTCTAATACATGTATTGTTTATGGTAAGAATTCAGGCTTTTAAATAGTCATATCTCCCATTTTTGCTCCTAAAGAATTAGTTTTGAAACACTGTATGCTACTTACCTAGATAGGGCAGACTCCAGACTTTGTTGTTCATTCCTGTGTTTTCAAATTCTGATGGGTTGTCATCTTGTAACTATTCCTGGACATAATTCTGGAGGTTTTGTCCTCTCTCTTGACTTTGGTAACTGACAGTGTTGGAATCTTCACTAGTGATTGTGAATTTTATTGAAGAATTTCTCTGCAGATCCTGTTAACAGCAAATCATTGTGTTTAGTCTCCCTTCAACAGCTATAAAGAAGCTGTGCAACAGTTTTATCACCTAGAGGCAGCATGTGTGGAATACTAAGAGATACAGCTACTGGTGATTTTACCTCAATCTTAACATTTTGAATACTGCTGTTCCTTGTTTTACTTCCATTCTCTAAAAATCCCATCTTCATTCATGATCAGCCACTGTGTTTTGCGATAGGAATTGTTCCAGTTAGGTTTGGCTGTGTCTGTCAGCTTGCCTGCAGCTACAGTTACTCTCACCCAGTTGTCTGTGCAATAAATGTGACCTTTAAAGCCCTTTTCCAACCACAGTTGTTGCTTCTTGTGTAACTGTTTTTGTGCTAGGCTGAGTTCTCGTCAGTGTTAGAAAATCCTGCTTTTGAAGCAATGATAACTTGCTGAAATACGAGCACTGTTGAACAGTCTTAGCATGATTCATTAAACTACTGGTCTTCTAACAGCCTAAACTCTGGTTAAAGCCAAGCTCTGCTCTGGCTCTGTGTTTGTGCAAACATCTTTGCCTGCATTACAGTTAGCACAGTCATTACTTACACAACTGCTCTGAAGAAACCTTGACTACGAGATCAACTGACTTTTCCCCATTCTAATGACAAGTTTACGTAAAACTGAATCTAAACTATTTTAAACTAGCAAAGTTAATTATGGTTTCAGTCTTTCTAATGAGATGCAGAATGTTTTCACTGCTGCAAAAAGGAGCCTTTGCTCCATGGGATAGTTGCAGCTGAAAATGATAGCAGTGTTTAGCTGCATTTTTAACTTTTGGGTTGGGTGTGGTCCCTTAAAAAAATAGTTATGAATAATGCCTGCTGGGAGCTTGCCATATTTCAATAGATTCCATATAAAACCTATTCTTTACTATTTTAAGACTCCCAAACTCCCTTAAATTAATCTGTTTCTAGAGCCATTATTGCCCTTCAGCCCCCAAGAGCCAGAGGACACACATTTTGTATTGCTCTTTGTTCTGTGAGGAAGTTCTTAGGTCAGGCAGTTTGCAGAACACACAGTTATGAATCTGTTGGATAGAGAATAGTGGAGCTGTTGAATTTACTGGTGAATTGACACAGGAGATAGGAGCTGAGCAGTGCTTCTGAGACCTCATTTATGGTGTGGGCTTAATGAGAGACTAGGAGGGGCAGAACCAGGTGAAAATCTGTTTACATGTTCTGGTTCTGTGGTGCGAAATGGAGAGTATGTGCTGCTCCTCTGCAAACTCATAGCCCTCTTTCTGTTGTGCAAGTGGAGGAGTTTTGATCTCACTCAAATGGGCATGCTCTTTGCTCAGCAGTCAACACCCAAACCATTGGAACAGCTGGAATTTTGCAAATGCTGGAGCTCTGGTCAAACCTCTGTTCCCTCCCTTCCCTAGGGAACCTAAGGACTCCTTTCTTTTACCCATTATTTCACACCTTCCTCTTTAAAAATCTACCTTTGCAAATACATTTTTCCAGATGTTCACAAATATAAAAAGGAATTCCTTTTGTTATACTGCAGCTGATTAGATGGATGTAGTGTGTTCCCATTCTAGGGACTGATAATCTGTTTCTGCAGTACTCCTTAGTGTCCTCCCACCAGCCTGGCAGTACATGTAAACAAATCCACAACACCCACGTATGCAGTGTGGGTCTGAAAGTCTCAAAGTGAACTCAGGACTCTGTGTGCTCTTTTCTATTTCCAAATACCTGTGTTTTTTCAAGCTGTGCTGGAGATCCAGTCATGGGTCTCTGTTGGATAGCAGAATTTATTTTGGGGAGGAGGGAGTTTGTTGCCTGAACAATGTGTCCTGTATTAATAGGCATCACTCGCTGCTTTCTGGGAAGGGGCTCAGAAGAACTAAAGTTTTTGAAAGGTTGCCATACAGTGGACAGTAATAAAAATTATGAAGATGTAAGATCTGGCCTAGTGCCATCTTGTAACTATGTTAAGGGAAGATGCCAGCTGAGAAATGGCTTCAAAAACTTTGATGAGCCTGTGGTGGCAGTTGAAGATCAGATATCTGAGGCTTTTGCACACTCCACCTGTTGGCTCTGCCCTTGAGGTATTGATGATTATGATTATTGATTACTTATGATTCAGTTCCTGAAGTCTTTCAACTTTCAGTGTGGCCTAAGGTGAACTGAAACTGCAGTCACTTAGTTTTTACCCCAGCCTGTTGAAATGACTGATTGAGAAGGATTTGTGACACCCCTGTGCAGGAGAGCCAGAACAGGTAATGGAGGGAGGCACCTTTCAAACTAAGGATAATTTTTATCTGCTGTTACCAACCTCTTGGAGTCCAAAAATATAACCCTCCTTTTGGATTTGACTGACACTGCATGGCTTGCCAGGTGCCCATACTCTTGAAGTTCTTTGATGCTGGAGTTGTGCTCTAGGAAATCTTTTCCTTCCCCTTGCATCCAGCTCGTGGAGGAGCGGTTTTTATACTGTGTGATTTAAAAGGAGAGAATGAGTTTCAGGTGTGTATTTCAACTTTAATCTTCCTTCTGGGGGGAAATTTAATTTGAAAGTAAACTGCTTTTCTTTGTAGCTTCATTGTTGCTGGTTTTCTTCCCCAATAAATGTTCCATGGAATATTTTGAGTTTATAGCTGGCCCTTATTTCTGCACATCCTCTAAGTTTTTCTTCACAAAAAGGTTTTAGTCAATGAACAAACTTGTGATGGTCAGGAAAAATACAGTGGGCAGTTGTGTCTCTTGATGTCACTAATGGAAGTCTTAACTCCTCCTTTCAGCTGGTAGTAACAGGAACAAATGTGACTTGCTGGAGCATCTTACCTTGTGAGATATAAAAGCTTAAAATTGTCTTCAAAGCAAGACTGCTTGCAATGAGTATTCTGAAGCCCTTCCCTCTCTTCCACATTTTTAAATTAAAATGAGAACTTACTTCACATTTCTGCTCACAGATATTTTAGATTGGTGACGAGTTTGAATTCAGGCATATATTCCATTATTTGCTCAGAGTTTAAATCTCTTAAAATCACAAAAATAGGGAGTTAGAAAAATAATCCACCTTTAAACTTCCTCTCCTACCAAAATCCACAGGAGTAGGCTGTGTTTTTTTAGGGCTGAGATACTGGGCTGCTGTAATGTCTGATGTGGGTGGACTTGGTCTGCTGAGGTTGGGAGAATGGTACAGGAGCTGTGGGCCTGGCTCCTAAAAGGGCAGATCAGCACAAACCACGCAGGTTCTCAGGAATACGCTGCTTGGCCTGGATTTATTTTTTTCAGTCCCCTATCACCTGAGAGCAGTTGAGTTTATAAACAGTTTATGATGTGATGGGCATTATTACAGTTTCTGTGGAACAAATGACCCCCATCTGTGTTGTTGGGCTGTGGGAGGGGAGTTAAGTGGCAGATGTCTTTCATCTGTTGCGCTTTCAGCAAATCCTGCTTGTCTGCAAAAACTTCTGATGCTGAATGGTCTGGTACTGAACAATAGATCTGAANAAAGCAACTGTTTGTGTTTACATTCTTTAGAAGTGTCAATCTGGACAAATACTGTTTCAGTACTAAATTTTATTCTTTTTCTTTCAGAAAACCATAGCTAAAATTGCAACATGCTTGGAACTGAGGAGTGCAGCGTTACAGGTATAGCTCTTTTTCCTATCTGACTTCATACTTTAGCAGCAGGTAACTGTAGAGCTTTTTGAAACTCGTTTACTGTCTTCAAAAATACCCAAGCTTCTGAAAATGGAGTGAACACTTGGAATTTCCAGGCTGTCATTGTGATGGCCCAGGTGACTGCCTTAAAAAAGACTGCAAATGCTTGAATGAGAATCTATTAGTGCTTGTACAGGAGTTTAGCTCCACATTTTGTGTCTTTGGTTCTTTGCCTCCTTTTCATCCTTCAGAACGGTTTCATTTCTCTTCCTAACCTGTGTGCAAGGTTAAAAAGTTCACCAGAATGACCCTTAGACTTATTCAGCTGCTTCACAAATCATAATAGACCACAAAGAAGAATGTGTGTGTAGAATAAAAATTACTTTTTAGCAGTCATGAAAACTGGCAGTGCTCTAGGAAAATATGGGAAACCAATAATTTGTAAACTACTCTTTGGGCTTTTTTCTGGACTGAAAGTAGATGTCGTGGGAGTGGATACCATTTTTTCTCAGCACATGCTTGTTCCCAAAACAAAAAACAAGTGAGAGGAATTTCCAAAAGACCATGGATGGGGAAGGGATGAATCAAAGCTTGGGTTAGTGTATTACCTCTTTGCCAAGAAAGAGTGATGACAGGCAAATTTTGCATCAAGTTACTCCCAGCAGCACTACCAAGTACTTCATGTTGCTGGGCAAGAAGGTGCTGCCTTCAATTGTCTAAAATGCTGGGATAAAACATGCACTCATGAGGTGGGGGCTGACCAGTCTCGAGGCTGTGTAGAATTTGAAGAATTATTTGGTTACCTCTACCTGTCATTCTATTTTGATCTAACCTGGGGTGTCTGAAGAGTGTTGCATTTGCTTGGAGTCACTGTGACTTTGATGAGGGCCTGCATGTTCCACTGTGGAACAGCTTTGTGGGTCAGGTCACATCTGGGAGCAGCAGCAGGAGCTGCAGCCATGGCATCATAACCTGCCAAGCTGGAGAGAGGATGTTATGCAAGAACAGCCATCCTTGCTGTTGATTCCCCAGCAGTAAGTCAAGGACTTTATAACCTTTTGAGAGGGTACAAGAACTTCTTGCCCACTTTCACTTTGGGGAGGTTATGGTTTCTCAGCAGAGGTTAAAGCAGCCAGTGAGTGTGCTCCCTTTTCCCACTCTCCTAACGCTAAGGGTATAGCTGCTTTAGTATCCTTACACAGTCTTGTAGAAGGTCCCTATTCACTCTTGGACAAAATCAAGAAAAAAAATCTTATTGGACCTTAAATGTTGAAAACATTGGGCAATTTTAAGGGATGCCAAGGGTGCAATGACATAATAGGTAAGACATGACCATCCACTCAGAAGAGAATGTCCAGTGTCAATCCTCTTATTTGCACTTCTTTTTATACCAGCTCTGCCACTTGTCTCAGAATAAACTAATCTTACCAAACTGTTGGTGAGCTAACTCAGAATAAAAAATTAAGAACTTCTCTGTTGAGTTAGTGACTCAGGCTTACTGAGAGCTGTACATGTATGTGCTACAGACAGAGGAGGAAACCATCATCAGAACTGGAGAAAGATGGGAATTCCTCTTCTATTTTCAGTGAGTTCTTGGCTGAGTTTTGTCAAGCTCATCCTGTGTACTGTAATTTCTGCCAGTGTCAAAATGTTGGACATGTTTCTTGAAATGTGAATGTTCCTGTGTGCAGCAAAGAAGAATTTACAACTAGTTTGTTTAAAAATATTTATCTTTCATTAGAGCTTGGAATATTGCATAAGTTTGTTCTTAAATAGTGAGAAGTAATGTAGTCTCTGCCTCACCTATGAATTTGCCTTTTGTTGGGGAGATTTTTGGGGGGGGGATGTAGCTTTGTAGTAACTTGGTGTGCTTGACCAAAGGAAGCACCTTGCATGCTTGTTCTGAGATAAGGTAGCTCTGTGTGAGAGGAAGGTGCATCTGAAGATTTGACTCTTTCTTTGTACTGTCCTAGTCCACCCAGTCACAGGATGAGTTTAAGCTTGAGGATCTGAAGAAGTTGGAACCAAGTAAGTGGTATCTTTGTATTTTGAGTGCCATCTATCATGACAGGAAAAACATGACAGCAGCAGGAATACTGGCTAACCACACTGCAGTTCAACAGTGATGCTGGGTTTAGGTGCTTATTCCAAGTGTCTGCTACCACACAGACAAAACTTGACCTGTATTAAGGAATCTAATGGGAATAATTTAAAAGTACAGTAACCCAGATGTTTCAGATGATATATTCATCTTCATTTTCAAATAAGCAATTTGGATGCTGCTAATTTTTGCATGAAATAGTATTTTAAGCTGTCAGTAGTCCATTGTATAATTTACCTGCACATTTCTTATTTGAACTGTATTTCAACATTTTGTGGTCTTCCTTCTTGCAGCATGACATTTATTTTTTCTTCTGAAAATATTTAACTTGTGCTCATGGTAGCCAATCACCTATCACCTCCCACTGTAATGCTACCAGATCAGTGAAGTTGAGAGTCAAAGTGAGGATGTGAGTCAGTCTTTGAACGGTTTTGTGTGATGTTGTTTTTTCCCAACTGATCCTGGGTCAGGTCTTGGTATGTCAATCCAGAAATAACTTTTTCATATAGGAAGTATCTATTTATCTGCTTAATTTTCCTTCCTGTAACACTGGCTGCTTTGTTCTCAAAGCATCCTTATGATTAGAGCTTCCACATCTAAGCAATATTATCCTGAATGTTAATGTTTCTGCAATTCTCAGGGAACAGGAAATGTGGAAGAGCTTCTTTCATGCTGACTGAAGTTGGTTTTATTTTGCTTATGACACAATTGTAACATTAAGCAGCATGTTGGGGATAAATGTGATGGGCAGGCAAGTGTTTCCGCTTCATGACTAGGCTGAGCTTCTGTGCACAGGATCCTACAGGGGAGCTTGTTAAGAAGGGGAGCATTGAGCTCAGCTTCCAAATTTCTCTACAAAAACAGAGTCCAAATGCTTTTAAACTGTTCCCTGAAAGTGGAAAGTGAAGGTGTGTTACAAAACTGCAGGGTCTGATGGCTGAAGACCATAACTCAGGAAAGGGTTTAAACCTTTGTGTGTTGGAGTATTTGGTCTTCCTCACCCTACGTGTTGCATGTCTGGCCTCTCAATCCTCTGACTTGGGATTTTTCTGTATAGATTCTGCTGCTCTCTGTTTACAAAGTATTTAAAATGTCGTAATCATTGAATGACTGTGGATTTTAGACTCCATTGTGCAAATGCTCTGTGAGTGACTGAATGATGGAAGAGAGACAGGAATCCTGACCAAAATTTCAATTTTGGTGCAACAGTCCTGTTGCTTATCTTGCCCTCCATAACAGAATTGATTTTTAGCTGTCAAAAAAACTGCTCAGCAGTGTGAAGTGCATTCAGCCCCACACCTCATACAACAAGCAACTATATTAAAACTGAGGAAGAGTGTGTGGCCATCAGTTTTCAAATACACTGAGTTATTTTCCTTGGAGGAGAACGGGTGCTTCTACAACAACAATTGAACATTGATGTTCCTAATGCTGCTGTCTTACTTGAATGGTTCTGGCCTCTTTCTCTCTGAATTGTGCTTTTGTTTTGTGGTTTTTAAGTGTATCTCAAACAGTGTAAATCTTAATCATGCCAATACCAGCCATTTCATAAAATGCACCATGAAGTGTTTTAATTCGCATGTTGTCAATTTTCTTTTGCATCCCACCAGAGAAAGCTAAAAAAATCTGGGCTGGCAATGCAAATAAGTGATTCCTTTGTTAGGTCAAGCCATTCCATTAGGGTGGAACAAAACCAGCTATTCATACAAAACAGCTATTCACACAATTTGGCTTGTTTTAATTACTTTTGTGCCTGAAGCTGTCAGAATGGTTTTGGTGTTGTTATAACAACCAGGGCGCTTAGATTTACTTTTTTTTTTCCCCCCGCTTAATCTTGTGCTGTTGAGTTCTAACTTTTCCTACTTGAGCTTTCATTTCATGCAGCTTGGAAAGTGAAGCAGTTGGCTACTTCTGTTTATTTATAGGATTTGTTCCTGAATAGTTTGTGCTGGGATAATGCTACAGGAGGTTCCATACATACAAATAGTTCTTTTGAGGCTGCGCTGTGTGAAGCCATTGTTAACACACTGGATCTCCAATCCATTTCTTTGTGGAAGCTTATACCAGTGTTAGAATGCACAGTACAAATGGATGGGCTGGGGCATCCCTTGTGCCTGGGTGATAATTAAAGACAAGTAGATACTGGGTTGTACTGGGGAGTGTGGTGTCTGAATTATTTTATGTTGACATTATTATATAATGTCTATTATTTTATGTCTCTTAAAAAAATCAGTATAGGTAACAGAAAAAAATCACTGTCACAGAAAATCTAAATGGACTGTGGTCTTTACCAAGTTAACGTTTCCTGATCTTCTGGCTTATGTTGATAATCTCTTTTGAAATTATCTTTCATGAAAGAGCCAACTGCTGATAAAATCAGACTATGAGGATGGTGAAGGGCCTTGAGGGGAAACCTTACAAGGAGTGGCTGAGGCCACTTCATCTATTCAGGCTGGAGGAGACTGAGGGGAGACCTCATTGCTGTTACAGCTTCCCCCTGAGAGGCAGGCACTGATCTCTGCTCTGTGATGACAGTGACAGGACCTGAGGGAATGGCCTGAATTTGTCAGGGAAGGTTTAGGTTGGAGATCAGGAGAAGGTGCTACACCCAGAGGGTGGCTGGGCACTGGAACAGGATCCCCAGGGAAGTGGTCCCAGCACCAGCCTGGCAGAGTTCAAGCAGTGTTGGGACAATGCTCTCAGGCTCATGGTGTGATCCTTGGGGTGTCCTGTGCAGGGCCAGGAGCTGGACTGTGATGGTCCTTGAACGTCCCTTCCAGCTCAGGAGATTGTGATTCTGTACAAATCAAAGTGACACTGTCCAAAGTCACAAAAGGAAAGGCAACCTCTGCACAAGAGCCTGCAGAACAGTATTTTAAAAAGATTTCTGTTGGAAATGCAGCATAGATGGTGGCCATAATGATGGGACCTACCCATTAGTTGCACTAGTGGAGGATTTTCTGGGAATCACGTTCTCAAGCAGCAACATTACAGAGGGCAAGGGCTCTTTTTATTAGAGGCGAATTGTGTTTTTGAAAATGAAACAGAGGTCCAGAAAAGCCCAAACAAACCTTTTAAAGCTTGGGTGTCTTACACAGCATTACAAGGGAGAATCCTGTTTGTATTAACCTAATTTTTTTTTCCTGTGATCTGGTATTTTTATTTGAATCAACTGAAGTTCACACTTGTGGCAGATGCAAAAGGAATTTTCCTTTTCCTCAAAGTTTTATTGCTTAGCTTTTTCTTAGTAGCTCTGAATAAGTATTTCACCAGGCTGAGTGTGGTGGACCTGCTGCTTATCCTGTTGATCTTTGAAGGAGCTCTTAAATTGCTGTGTTACAAGTTTGCAAAATTATTTGCCCTTGATGGTGAGACAAGAACTGAAAGCTTTTTAAAAACTTGAGCCACAGCAAAAGGCAAGAGGTTCTGCTTCTGAGCTGAACATTCAGCACCACATTTGTTCCTGGCAGGATGGGTGCTCAGCCTCAGGCAGCAGCAGCAGGGTTTTAGGTGCTGTAGAACTGTTTGCCTCTTGCCTGGGCTCATGTCAGCAGAGCTCTTTGGGCCCTCTAGTGATCCCTGAAGTGAATTAGGAGGAGGGTTTTTTCAGGGGCTGCTTGTAAGGGGACCTGGTTACTAGAAGAGAGGAGTTTAGCACTTACCAACCTTTGGAGAGTGGGAGGAGAGCTACTGTGATGCCTGTCTCTTCTGTTTAATGTGCCTGTGGTCTGTAAGAGACCTCACTTCGCTGAGGTTTTCCTCCTGGGGTGTGGTTTCACTTTCTGTTTCTGATGTGATGTATCTCCCTGAGAGCTGGGAAATTCTGAGAGTAATAAAAATCCCCTTCTTTTCCTGAACCTCAGCAGCACTAGAAGGTGACTGTCTGCTGTTGATCAGCTGTTTTTCTGGTGGGAAGTGGCTGTGATTCTTCAGATTCATGTTGAGATATGCATTACTGGTCCCTCAGAGCAGAGAGACATGGCATCAGTTTTGTTTTTCATCAAAGCTCTGACTGAAGGCACTTTAAACTTTTTCTCTGTATTTATGTGTTGTAACTTGTTGCCCCACATCTCAGGGGTCACCAGTGGTTGCTGTTGGAGTCCCGTCAGGGTAAATCAAGACTCTTGACTCCAATATCAGAAGGCTTATATTATTTACTAAAATGACTCCACTGTTCAGAAGGATTTGGGCTATTTCTGCCCAGGTACAGAGCTACATCTTGCTTCTTCCAGCTCCATACCCAATGTGCAAGAATGCCAGAAAATGTTTACAAAGTCAGAGAGATTGCAATTCTTTATATCATAGGTTGAGAAAAGAAAACCACATCTCCCATATCGGGAGACAGAGCAAAGGAATGCATTTTGTCCTTGAAACACACACACAGAGATTTGAAATCTGCAGAGGAAAAGAACTTTCCCATGGAAGAAAAAACTCAGCAAGTTTGCATCCAAGAAATTATAGAATGTTCAGTGACAGTGACTGGCTGGGATCAGGCACTGATTAACTCTCATGTCGTAGCAGAGAGATCAGAAAAAAATCAGCATGAGTAAAGACTGGAAAGACTCTTTGGTTTCTTTATAGTTTCCCAGAGGGATAATTCATTCTTAGAGTGTTCAGATGGTGTCTGGTAAGCTAAAGCAGGAGCCCAGGCTGGGTGATGGGAACATGAAGGCAGACAGGGAAGCTCTCCTGCACTGGCTGAGTTGTAGTGTGCTCAGAGGGGCCCAGCAACGGCTTCTTAAGCATAGCTGGTGTTTAAGTACCTCTTGGTATTTGTGTAATCTGAATGTTGTTTGAAAAGAGTGTTGTTCTCATTCAGTAGTCCTAAGAGGAGAATTCCTTTGCTCTGAGGGCACTTATGGCAAAGCTCTGTGAGGGGAGTCAGGGATTTTTTCTCTCTGGTCCCCCTACCAGTCTGGGATATTCATTGTCTCGTAGGAGAGTGCCTCTCCCTGCAGGTGTCCTCTTGTAAATTTTTAGGCCCTTTAAACATCATGAAATGCTTATTTCTTTCACATGCTTTTGGAAGTTTCTCTTTCACTGGTAGTTGTTGGAAGTGGCAGGTAAAGTTGGGATTACTAAAATGTGAGTAAATTTCCAATATAAACAGCAAAGCCATTATCCATGGAATTCTGAAAGTATAGGCCATGTCTCTCTCTGGGGCTTTGTGCCCAGATATTGTACTTTATCTCTCTTGAATTTCACCAATCTGCCGAGACATATGAGGGCAGATAAAAAGAAAACACAAACAAACAAAGCCACCACCACTAAACAAAACCCCCAAAACACATGACTGAAGAAGTAGAAAATCTCACCAAAGCTTTGTATTAGCAGCACTCTTGGTCTTCCATGGTGGCTGCTGAATGTGCACCCTCATGTGCTGAAGTGTGTCAGCTCTGGAGATTTCAGTCTGTTTGGAGCTGATGCCAGCAATGCCACCACCCTGCTCTCAATAGCCACCAAAGATTGCTACCCTCACCCTGGGGGCTGTAGCTTTTTCTCATGAAGATTTTGATTATTGCCACATTTATCTTCTCTGTGTGGGTGTGGTAGTAGTGATCTTGTAGTGCAGTTGCAGTTCACCTCTCTGAATGTTCATGATAAAGCTTTGATCATAGCTGTGCTGGTGTTTGAAATATGAGAGAAGAGGGGTGTTTTTTGTATGATCTGATTATTTTAAAAATTTTATTATTATTATTTGAGTGTGAAGATGATGTCAGAATGGACATAACTATGCAAAGTAATAGAATTAATGCTGGTTTATGAGTATGGATTTTTATTTTTTCCCTTCTCTGTAGTCTTAAAGAATATCCTCACTTACAATAAGGAGTTCCCCTTTGATGTTCAGCCTGTCCCACTCAGGTAAGAGTGAACTTCTTGCACATTACTTCATGTACAAAGATGTACCAGAAAAAAAGTAAGGCCTGGACCTGGTGTGCACCTGAAACACATTTATAGAGCCATCTGCTTGCCAGACTGCTTTGTGTAAACTGGTTAATAAAAGAACTTTTGAACTCTGTTTGTCTAGGTACCACTAAAAATAAAGACCATGCTTTTGGTAAAATCAGTACTTGGTACATCCCAACATCTCTCCTGGCTTTAGGCTCTGTGCTTTCTGTTGGTCTGAGCTCCTGCAATCTCTGTCAAAGTCTGTAGGTAGAGGTAAAAGTTAAGAAGTATGAAATGACATTAAAGAGTGTTGTCCATGCTCAGATGCTGTCTTGTGAATTGACAGCCAGGTGATGAGTGAGTGCTGGTCTCATTTCTTCTTTCTTGTGTTTTGCAGGAAGATTTTAGCACCTGGAGAAGAGGAACACTTGGAGTTTGAGGAGGATGATGAGGAAGGAGGAGCTGGAGCAGGGTCTCCAGACTCTTTTCCTGCTAGAGTTCCAGGTAGGGGCACTAGCCTTCCCATGCCAGCCTCAGTAGCATCTCTGAGTTCTGGCTCTAAAATGCTTCTTTTTCCACCTGTGATTTGAAAAGTTTGGGTGGGAAGCTACAGGCTCATGTAAACAAACCCTAATGCTGTACTGGAGAACCACAAGGGTGGCCAGTGAACTTTTTTTTCAGCAAACAGTATTTTACTGTGAAACAGTTGTATGGAGAACCTGTGAGGGTGGTACCATCTACCTCAATAACAAGCCTTTAATCCTGACTCAGACTCAGTATTTTCATATACTCACTTTAACTATGTGAAGCATTTCAAATGTGTGCAAAGGTAAATTGTGGCAATGACTCTCCTGCAAGGAGCAGCACATCCTCCTAGAGATGTGAGAAGTTGCTGCTGCTTCTTTTTGTGTTGCATTGTTTGGTGAGACAGTGGCTTAGAGTGAAGCCAGGCTGTGAGAGGAGAAAGAGGGGGTTTTGATTTTCATAGCTTAAGTCCTAGTCCATGTGAAATCACTTGTAGAACTGGATTCTAGAACAACAGATTCTAGAGAAGGTCTTCCTGTAGCTTCAGGTTTTGACAATTTAAATGTTGCAACAGAGGTTCTTTAGGTTCCTGGTGTAATTTCTTTGCAGAAGAAACAAGCTTCTAGTTTCAGAGCCGGCTGGCAAACTTTGTATTTCAGGAATGAGATAACAAGTAAGGAAACCAGTACTGGAATAATGGTCAAAAGAGCTGGGGTGTTGCATTTCTTATGCCTGGAGAAAACAGATGATACTCAGATGTGATCCCAAGCACAGTGCTGAATATGGCCCCTGCAGGCTGACCTGATGTGGACATGCACAGTCTACACCTGTTCATGCCAAGCTCCCAAAAAGGCTATAATATACTGTGATACTGACAGCTGATATTTGCTGTCTCGATCCTTGTTATTCACCATGATAAATCCATTTATAGAGATGCCTTCTGTCTGTCCCAAGTACAGCAGGAAGTCTCAAACAAAAGCAGTTTCCAGCCCTGGGGTAAGCCTTATGAGTAAAGTGAACTTTCCCTATTGAACTGACAGAGTTGTGTTGCACTCCTTGCTTTGATGTGCCTTTAATCCATAGTGTGTGACTGTACTGTCTAACTGACCATGGTCTTGTCTTCTCCATGCATGGCTTCATCGTTATCACATTGCCCCATTCATCTAACCCAGGAGCCAACAAAGGTATGAGAACCTTTCAGTATGTACAATAATTTCATGTTCATGTAGCTGTGGTCTTCTTCATACAGCTCTTAGTGCCAATCCTCACAACACAGTTTTTGGTAACAATCACAGTAATAGGCACCCATCTGTTGGTCTTCATTTGCCTTCAGTAGGGAGAAAAGGGAAGGTCATGTTTGTTGATTCAAACAGCTCCCTAGAGGTCCTGCTGTACTAATCAGGTTCTAGCTTGTGGTGTAGCCAAGGGTAGGTGTAGCTGGGTCTTATTTACTGGAGCACACATTTTGTGGGAAATCTTACACAAAGAGTATTGGTGTAGTTCAGACTTCTGTGCTGTGTGGAGCTGAGCTGAATGATGAGCAATGGCTTGCTGCCTCTACCAGCAAATGTTTCCTGCCTTTCTCCTGGTTATATATAACTTTATTCCAGTGCTGTGCTCTTCTGTGAGCCATTTCACTTTGTGAGCCCAGCAGGAGACTTGGCACATTTTTCCCCTTTCAAACTGAACTGGGATTTGGGAGGGAAGAGCCTGGATGCCTGTGTCTTGGTGGCAGTGGGCTGCTGGGCTGGCTTACTGTCTGTCCCTGAAACCCACTTGGAGGAGGACACTTCCTTCATTTGCAGATGTTCCTGTCCTCCTCTGGCAGAGATGCCCTGTGGTTGTGTCTGGCATGGCTGCAGCTTTCTCCTGAAAGGCCTCAGTGTGAGCCTGCTCAGGGGCCCAGGCCATGGTGGCTCACAGGGGGGTGGTGCCCAGCCCAGGAAAGCTGTGCCACAGAGAGGGCACTGTCACCTACTGTGGCTGCAGAGGCTCCAGCACAGGCCTGCCTGGGGCTGTGGCTCATGTGAGACAGGTTACAGGCAGCTGCTCTAGCCCACTGCTGGCTTGGCTGTTCCTCCTGCTAGGGCAGGAAGAAAACAGTGTTCCTTGGATACTCTCTGTCCTACTGTTCTCTTGTCTCCTGGAAGTGAATTTGACCCTTCTGTCCATTGCAACTCTGCAATTTCACACATTCTGGAAAGCATTCTTCAAGAACAGAATCATTTCTCTTAAGCCACAGTTTTTATAATACAGGCTGATTTTTCTATCAAGTGGATGGAGTGATGGACAGGAAATCTGAAGGCTGCAGTTATTCCTGGCTCTTGGGGGCCATGCTGCTTTTAGGAGACAACTGACAGATGGTGGAGCAAAGGTTTGTGCCGAAGAGAAGACAGGCTTGCTTCTGCCTTCAGTCAGATTGAAATAAGAACTCTATATTTGAACATCTCTTCAGGAAAGAAACAGATTAACCAGAGCATGAGCTGCTTTGCAGAAATGAAGGGTCTCTACACAGTTTGCTCTCTAGCATTTCTCCGACTGCAGTCAGAAGCCTGTCCCATTGCTCAGAACACTGGGCTGAGCTCTGCTGTGCTGTGTTGGGAGCTGCAGACACGGTGCTTTGGAGGCCCTGAGTCTCCTCAGGACAGGAAATACAGAAACACACAGCATCAGAAATGGGAGTTCAGGTCTTGCACGTGATCCTGAGAGTGGGATTGGATGCAGGAATGCTCATGAAATCTTGCTGAAGCTGTGCCTGTAGTTCTCAGAGCAGAATGCAAGGTTCCTTTTGCAAAACAAATCTCTCATTAGACAAAATCTTTGTGGTTCCACAGCTCCTCAAGCAGAGAGGAAAAACTTGTCAAGAAAAAGCCTATATTGGACTTATCAAAGGAAATTATTACATTGTTTAGATCTCAAGCCTTAGGATAACTTCTTTTTTTTTCACTAGAAAACCAAAACTTTAACTCAAACTTGCTCATGATTCTGAGTGTTTTCTATCCTGGTGCTTGTTCATCCAGTAGGGGAGAGAGGCTTGAATTGTGCCAGTTTTTGCTAAATTCAGCATGAAGTAACCTATTCCATGCTTGATGACAGAATGTCATGACTTTTAGTGAGCTTGAACCATCTGGATTTCTTGCCAGCTGCACTGTCTTCCTCAGCACTCTGAGGAATCATTTATACTGACCACCAGGTTTTGATGCTAAATATTCTTAATGCAGAGCTGGGGACTCCTTCCTTTAGGCAGAAGGGAACTTGGGGGATGCAAACACTTAATTTTTTTTCCCCCCTTTGAGTAGAGGCCAGTAGCACTTACTTAAGAATCTATTTTCTGGTTCCCTTATGTTCTGTGCAATTTGCAACAATGCCATTTCCCTCTTTAATCTCCCAGTCTTAATGTTCAATGTGAAGCCAAGTCATGTTCAGTGGGGTTGGACTCCTGATCAAGTGTCTAAACCTCCTGCAACTGCAGATTGAATCCCAAATTTAATCCTCAAAAGTGATATCAAGTGAGTTCCATCAATGGTTATTCTGTGTGATGGCAAGAAATTACACCTTAAACAATGCTCCCCTCTATTCTTATGGCATTAGTTTTTTTATCAGTTGATTTGACTTCAAGCAGTCCTGGATTTTTCCTGGGGGGCTTTGAAATCTGTCAAAGGATGTATGTCTGTGCACAGACATTGCCATAGTGGTGTGTGCAGGGATAAGAATCTTTGGAGTTTGAATCCCCTAAGAACAGTATCTTCCATGAGAGACCTGTGCTGTGAGATGACACCAAGGGTTAATAATGTGCTTTACTCTTTCCAGGTACTTTATTGCCCAGATTGCCATCTGAACCCGGGATGACGTTACTCACCATCAACATAGAGAAAATTGGTCTGAAAGATGCTGGGCAGTGCATTGATCCTTACATCACAGTCAGTGTGAAGGGTAATGATTTCTGTTCTGCCTCCTCGGTGCTGCTTTGGAGAGAGTGCATTTTGTGAAAGCTCTATTGATCTTTCAGCCTGCTGGGGAAAACATTTGTTGGCACTTCTGTTGTGGATTTGGGGCTTCTGCCTTAATCAAGGGTGGAAAAATTCTGTATTTGACAGCTACTGGGAGGTGAATCTCTGCAGGATACACTTCTCTCTGTGCACTCAGGGGTGGCTTGTCCATGCTGAGAGCTGAGTGGCTTTGCCCTGCTTTTCCATCATGGCTTCTGCAGCTGACTCCTAAGTACAGATCTGCTTGGGCTGTGTGTACTCCCCACACATACTGCTCTCTGGGCTTTCTGGAGGTGGGGAGCCATGGCCCACTGACTCCATTTTTGCCTTCTAATTTTGTAGTAATACAAATATAATCTTAGCAGAGCTTGAGGTTTAGAGGGATGGGTATGAAGCTGGGAAGCAAAGCTTGCAAGTGAAATAAAAAATAAATGTGTTAGCCTAGTTAGTGAAATGCTTCAGCCAAAGCCTGGTGGGCTGAGATTCTCCATAAATCTGGAAGAACCTCTCTCTCTCTCTGTCAGTCCAGGATAGGCAACATTAGGACCTCTCTGTTTGAGATGGTAACATAGCTGGTGTCTTTTGAGGCTGAGATTCTTGGTATTCACACTCTTTCTAGTGGAAGTATCTCTGTCCCCCATTTTGCATTTCTTAGCAGGAAGCCCCTGTAGTCAAAGCTGCTCACCCTTACCTTGTGTTCTGCTTTGCTTCAGCTTCTCTTTACAATCTTTGTAGGCAGATGATTTCTTTTGTTTCTAATGTAAAAATCTGTAGCTGAGCCAATATCTTCTTGTTATTTTCAGTTGTGATAATGAGCTTGTATGTGTCCTCTGGAGATGTGCTATTGGATACTAAATGTAGGGATGAAAGACTTGTGCTTCTTTCATCCAGAAAGTGTGATCAGTGCTTCTTTCACCAGATGTCCTCTGGCAGGAGGAAGGTTCACAGCATCAAATATCCCTTGAATACTTACTAGGGCTTGTAAAGCAAACATTCCTTGTTCCTTGCCACTGAAGTGTTTGTCTCATTGTGCATTGCTGAAACTGCTGCTGTAGCTCTCATTTCCCTTCTGGAGCTAAGGGAGACTCTGTAT
Source organism: Dicaeum eximium (assembly GCA_013396995.1). Classification (NCBI taxonomy): domain Eukaryota; kingdom Metazoa; phylum Chordata; class Aves; order Passeriformes; family Dicaeidae; genus Dicaeum; species Dicaeum eximium. The sequence goes on along the minus strand of VWZP01004808.1, from coordinate 730,056 downwards.
TGCTGGGCTTGCTTTCCCAACAAGTCTCTGTTACCATGATGCTCCCTGTTTCCAAACGCATTTACCTATTATAAATATTGGCTGCCAAGTAATGAGGTAGAAAACAGGATCAAAAACCTTGTGTGCAGGGTATGGCTGTCTGCTAATGGTGTCTTTTGATACTTTTATTTCCCAAGATTTTTGGTCAGGAAAAGTAACTCTGAGGACTGATTTTGTCACTGTTAAGAGTCTGAAGATACTTAGTAGCTGATTTCCTTGGTTTTAAACCAAGCTGCTCTTCTGCAGGTTTGGAGAGAGGTTTATTCCTGATGCAGCATTGGCAATCCCAGCCCATATCCTAGATGAAGGGAATCACTGGTGCTCCAGGCCTCAGCCTGTGCTCCAAACACAGCCTGTGCACTCCATACCTGTAATCTTGGCCATAACCTTAGCAAATTTCTCTGCCAGAGGGAAATAGATTAAGAATGAGAGGAAAGACAGAGGACAAATGTACCCCTGGAAACAGCAGAGGCTTAGTGAGAAACAATACTGGCTGTGCCAGAGCAGCAAAACCAGGGGCTGGTGCTGAGAGCTGGAGTCCAACCCATAGCCCTGCAATGCCTCTGTGGAAAACCCAAGAGGAATAATGCTTGTTGTGTCTGGGGACAAAGCAGACCCTGTGTGGAGGGTAATCTTTGGTGTGTATCCCACTTGGGCTGGAGCTTTGCTAGAGTTCTGTGTGCACAGGGAAGGGAATCTTTTGCTGACAGCAGAAAGAAATGCACTCTTAAAAATAAAAAGAAGGATAATTCCAATTTTTTATCTGAAATATTGCTTTTGTGTTGCACTCAAAAAAAAATCAACTGATTGTGAAGGGGTATGATTGCCCCTTTTTTAGGTTTTGTGGCAACATACAGGCGTGGATTAACTTTTTGTGGCAAGATTAGGAGAGACTTAAAAATCTCTTAAAGCTGAACCTTTAAGTCTGAGAAGCTTCTGCATTCTCATGCTGTTTCTTTCCTGCAGATTTGAATGGAATAGATCTGACTCCTGTGCAAGATACTCCTGTGGCTTTGAGGAAGGAGGACACATACGTCCATTTTAATGTGGACATTGAGATTCAGAAACACATTGAGAGACTAACAAAAGGTATGTGGGACCAGAGACTCAAAACAGCGCCCAGGAGCTTGGGGAGCACAGCCACTGGGCTGCTCCTGAGCTGGTGCTGCAGCGCTCAAGATCCAGACAAGGATAAAAATAGACCTTTGCATCCTGTCCCTTTCAAATTGGTCATTGGGATGGCTCGAAGGCAAGGGAGAAATGAAAAGAGATAAAAACAGAGCAGTCTGCTCTACTACACAGGTATTGAGCTGCTTTATCATCTGCTTAGTCATTGGTACCTGGGTGTGAGCAATGGAGTGAAGAGTTTAAACTGTTGAGTGTGATGAGGCTTGTAAGAACACAGTGTAGCTTTTGAGTAAATAACAGAAGTGTGAGTGATAATTCCTTTCAATTTAAGTAGGGCAACTTAATGGCAGCTAAGTTTTCAGATAACTCTTAGCCATAATTGCTAACTTTTCTATTCAACCATTTTTCCCTCTAGGTGCAGCTATATTCTTTGAATTCAAACACTACAAGCCTAAGAAAAGGTTTACTAGCACCAAGTGCTTTGCTTTCATGGAGATGGATGAAATTAAACCTGGGGCAATTGTTATAGAACTGTAAGTGACTCACAATTATGGATGACAATGACAGAGGAAATGAATCAGCCTTCAGTTACAATGTGGCTGTGTGGCTTGTTTTATTAAGGAAGGTTTCTTGGACTCATTAGATTAACTTCAGTAAGGAATATCTTATTTTTAATAAAGAGGGGAAGATAAAATGCTTTTAGGCAAGTAAGATTAGAGACTCTTCTCAGAAACTAGACCAGTTTCCAAATAAAATGCTGGTGTTTGTAATTTAATTTTGTATGAATTTAATGAAGTCTGTAGGGGAGATTTTAATTTGGATCTTAGCCTGAGTGTCAGATCTGCTATATTTAAAAAAAAAACAACGCAGTCTTTTGGTATGGAACTTCTGTAAAGGAAATCTGATTTGACGCATGAGGTACCAATTTGCAATTAATTTTGTGAACATTTCAAAGCAGTATTGAGCGGTCATGGTGTGCATCCTCTCCTTACTGAGTGGCTGAAGGTCTGAGGGAGGGGTTTGAAGATTGGGATTTGGTTTTTTTTATTCAAGAAGAGGGTGAATCTTGCAATTCTTGGAAGAGTGCTTAGTCTGTGCTAGCTGGAGTACTTCAGAAGTACTGAGTAACTGATACAGGGTCTCTCCTACAATCCAGAGTATTATGTTGGGAATCTCCTTACAAAAAGATTACATTCACTTACATATTGAAATTTTTCTTCTGTAAAAATAATCATCCAGAGAAAATACCATTTCTTCCTGAAAACCTACTCATTACTGTTGCTTCCAGCAAGCTGTGTCAGATGTATTTAAAAGATGAGTGTAATGAGATCTGTACAGGATGAGCTTTCTAGTTTGCTTTCATCTTCCTGCACAGCCATTAGCACTTGGATTAATGCACTTTCTTGTGGTTACAGGTACAAAAAACCCACTGACTTTAAAAGGAAGAAATTGCAACTGTTGACCAAGAAACCACTTTACCTTCACCTCCATCAAACATTGCACAAGGAATGACCCCAGTTGTGAGACCTCTGTGAACTGAACCACAAGTCCTGGTAGCTGTGTAGTAGCCTTAGGCTCCGAGGGGCAGGAAGATGACTCTGTTCATGCCAGTAGGTCACACGAGACCATCACCCACTGCACAGCACTACTTCAGGGGCAGGGACAAGCCCACCATGCAAATGCAAGGTTTTTCAGTAACTTCCAGCTACAGGTTTTTCCAAGAGCCCTGATATAGGTTGACTGCTTTTCCTAAGTTTGCTGTTCATCACTTTTTATCTTTAACCATTTTTCTCCTCTTGCCTCAAGCTCCCCCTGAGGATGGAGAGTGCCCCTTTGCCAAACCTGCAGCAATAAAGATGTGGCAGGCCTACTAACTGTTTACACTGCTGTGCTATTGTAGTTCCTCTCATCTGCATTTCAGAGTCCTCTGGAGTGGGCAGGGTGACAGAAGACTGAGAGAAGGACGAGGTGGGCTGGGAAGGAGCTTGAGGTACTGCAAGTGCTTTGAAGTGAGGGAGTGGGGGATGAGGGTCAGGTGCGTGGCCACAAGTCCCTGTGGTCAGGTCAGGACGAGGACAACTGCAGATGAGAACACTGAACTATGATTGAACAGCCTTGCCTGAGTTTTGAATACATGTTACAATCCTTTCAATCACTGTTACTCCCCAATAGAGCTATTCTTTTCTGTATCTTGTCACAGAGTGGTTTGCAAAGGTGGGTGGGGGATAGAGAGGCCTTCTCCAGGGCTTTGTCCTGGTGGCAGTGGGCATTTTGCCATTTCAGTGACAGCAGGACAGGCCCTCAGTGCTGAAGTGTCAATTTTCCAGAGCTCTGTTTAAAGTAGGTCTGGCTAGCAGGCTGACCCACCTTTTACATGAAACTGCTGTTCTTATGGAAACTGATTGTATGCAGTTTTCTGCATATTTTGTGCAAGTCTGGAAACTTACTCAAAAATTACCTTTTTATGTAAGTAGATAGGATTATCATTTATTTTCTGTATTTTTGATTTGGTGTGTAATAAGCTGCAGGACATTGGCTTATTATGACACACTTGCATTCACCTTTTGACCTGAAAAAGGGACAGAAGTAGACCCCAGTCAAATCTTTCATATATTTGTGTGGGTATTTAATATGATACTTTATGGTTTGATAAACTTCTTGCATATCTAACTAGTGCCTGAATACTCTGCTATGCTAACTAAAGACCCAGCTCCCAAAATAGTGTCAATTATTTTAAACAGCCTGGATGCAGGTGTATCATCCATTCCTCTTTTCTGTCACCTCACCCCAAGATGTTACATCATGTGTTAAGGGAAGGGATGTTACTTTTCCTCATGCTGTTTGTCTGTCTCTACTCAGCTGTTCAGCATTTTTGGCTTTACCACACTGATTAGGATAAAAAGCTGGTTTTGAATGTCCTAATCTTCTTGCCTTTCTTTGCTCTGGTATAAGTAGGGACGACATTATTTAGGTGTTACAACAAAAGCAACACTTTCTCAAATTCCATTGCTGGTTGGAGGGGAAAAAGGGCAGTTGAATTGTCCTGTTTATGGATCTTTACAATATCCCACTGGTTTTAAAGCTGAAAGGTGGACCATCAAGATATCCCTGTGAGTTATGGAAACACCTCTGAATGCAGCATTCTGGACACCAGACTAAAGGAGGATACCTACACTGCTAAAAACCAAATACAAATCATCCTCTGAACTCTGCAAAAGGACTGAGCAAAGCGTTAAGTCTGTGGTTGCAAGTAAATCTGAGCTTGGCCAATTTACCTGTCAGTGGTCCCTGGCTGGCTCAGGACTTGTTCTGACCAAGGAATTGCAGGATCTGATTGTCCCTGAAAGGTGGAAGGGCTGGTTCTGGAATTTAGTCCAGCTCTGCCATCCAGGGTAAGCACTGCAGTTGGGTGTGTGTCCAAGGTGAATGCTGGTGCATCCAGAGGGAGATTCCATCCAACTTCTGTTACTGTTAGCTGGGATGGGCAAGGGGGTAGACACTGAATATCACAAAGGCTTGTATGGGGAAAGAAAGATCCTAGACTTGGAGAACTTGACTTTTAATCCTGGATGTTCATCAATGTGTATCCTCAGCCACCCTGCAAACTGAAATACTGTCCCTTGAAGTAAAACCCATCGTTCCTGCTGCTTACCTGGACCCTTCCCCAGCTTGTAGATGTCTGTATTAATGCCAGTTATATGAAATGTCAACTTTGAAGTATTTTTGTTAAATACACAAGTAGAGCTTTGTATTTAACTGATTGTGAATTAATGTCTGTTGAGTGTGAAATACCATTTTTAAAGTTGCTTCTATCCCTTGCCTTTTTTCTGTGAACTGTCTCAGTGCCAGGATTGCTGCTGCCCACACCACAGGCTTTGGGATTGTTTTATGCTTCAGTGATGTTCCAGCTTGTCTTTCACCTGAAATCTAAAGCTTTACACTTGTACTGTAAGAATGTAACACCTAAATGGCAACTTTAATGGCTGCTTGTACTCTGGCAGTAAAGCTGTAATGGCCTCCCAGTAGGGTTTTTTATTATTCTGCAGTTTTCCTCTTTTCCTCCCTCAGGCTGCCTTTTGGACAGTGCACTTGTGAGAAACTTTACTCAGTGAGCCAGTCAAAAGCCTCCAATTCCAAATGCTTGCACTAACACTTGAATTGCCAGTGTAGGGTGTGTCTTGAAAGTTATTCAGTGGTGGTAGCTTCAGTAGATGTTTACATGGTTTACATACCCCCCTCTGCTTTACAGAAACCTGCTTTCTTTTCTGATGGAAGTAAAAAAGGCTCTCCAAATCCAGCCTTCCTTTTAAAGAAGCTGAATTGCTCTTAACCCCGAGGAAGACAAAAACTCAGCTCTCAAACTTCGCTTGATGCTGCAAGGTGCTCTTGAAAGAGAAAGCAATTAGGAAAGTTCTGAGTTTCTCTAGTGGAGAGGCACTGTGGAAACACAGGTCAGCTCCACAATCTCACCAAGGTTTCCAGCTCTGGAAGCTGTATCCCCCATGGTCCTCATTACACGAAGCAAGTCCATACTGTGTCACAGTAGATCAGCATGAGGGTAACGTGGTCATTGCCCTGCAGCAGCATTAATTTGGCCTTGATTCAATGCTTGTTCTCAGAACTGTAGCATTCTCTGTCACGTTGCTGAACCCATGTCCTTTCTGAACAAACCATGGCACTGAAACAAAGCCTTTGGGGTTTAGCAAAAGGAATTTTGCTTTTTATTTTAACTTTCCTTTGAATACAGTGTCCTTTGTGCTTCTGATCTCTGACCAGACATCTTTTTTAAAAAACCCCAGAACCTCAGAGTCCTCATGTAAACCCCTGGCCTACAGTAACTGCAGCTCAATGATGTGATGGAGAAGGCAGGTTGGATAGCATTTTACTTAAAAAATTATTTCCACAGGAAATGATTTGATTTACATTTTTAACGAAATTAGTTCATTCACCAACTGGTTACAAAGGCTACATTGAATTAAAACTCTCCACACAGGTACTTCCTTCCTATTGCACTTTTAGAGTAGGTTCAAGTCCATCACAGAAAGGTTCTTGCAGCCCAAGTGGATGGATGAGTTTGTGATCATAAATGCACACGTCTGTAGCAACTGGATAAAAATTAATCCTGCAAAAGCTGAGATATACTGAAATGAGACCAATGTCTTCAAACCAAGAGCCATTTCCTAGAGTTGTGCACATGGGAGCCGGGTCCGTGGAGCCGGCCGGGCGCTGCGGGCAGGGATCCTGTGCTGGGGCTGTGCGTAGTCCTTGGGCCGGCTGCCCTCAGTCCCTGGGTGCCGGCGGAGGCAAGTCTCTGTTGGGAGAAGGAGCATAGTCCCTGGAAGCCTGTGGGGGTAGCCGAGGGCCTGGAGGATAATCCCTGGGGCCAGGAGGGCCGTGGGGGCGGAAGGGAGGATGCCCACGTGCGTAGCCTCTGGGATCGGGGGGAGGCGGGAGTGGGCCAGGAGGCAAATCTCTCATTCCTAAACGTGGACTAGGTAAGAAATCTCTTCCAGGTGGAGGCAAGGGAGGACCACAACCTAGAAGGAAAAGAAATCGTGGAGTTAAATGAAATCTTGCTTTAACCTAAACAGTGAAGTTCAGAGAACTCCTGATTAGTTCCTCAGTTTGTCATTTTCTGGAGCAGCTCTGGAGTGGATCACTGTCACATGCAGGATTTCAAAGTCCATTAATTATTCTAGGGACTTTTGGCTGCTGGTTTCCATTTTAGAGTAAATAAGGAAAAATACCTTGGCATTAAGGAGGCTTGGAAAAACCCACCCAGTCCAAGCTTACTGAGCCAGCTAAAGCCCACGAAGCATGAGGAAGCCGTGTGCTAAGGAGAAGCAGATCTGGATTCTGCTCCACGAAATGAAGTGCCAGCGCAGGGCACTGCAGCCCTACCTTGGGGCCCAGGGAGAGGCCGAGGCCCGAAGTGGCCCCGCAGAGGAGGCAGCGGCGGTCCTGGCGGTCCGTAGCGAACGGGTGGCGGCAGCGGAGGCCCCATCACTGGGGAGCTCATCAGAGGTGTCCCAGGGAAAGGAGAGGGGCCTTTGGCACCAGCGTTACCCTGGGCGAGATGAGGTTACACTTCAGTGAGTTACTGCAGCACACGAGCACTGACACTGCTCAACAACCCGAACGCTCACCCAGAGGCCAACAGGTGCAAGGGGGGGTGGGAAAGAAAGAAAAATAACCCCAACACACTCCAAACCACATTAACCAGCAGAAAAGAGGGACAGCTACTGCACCATGATCATCCCTTCTCCCAGAACACTGCTGGCACTACCCAGGAGTGAGTGGTTACAGAGACAAGTTCGTTTAGATGAAGCTGTACTAAAGAAAAATTCAAGCCCTGTTGAGATGTCCTTGGTGGACACTCCTTTGGTAAAGGACCTGGAACTTTGAATTATACATGGAATTGTGCTTAAACACCACCAGTAAGTCAGCTGCTTAGGATTATTGTTGTAGTCACTCCAAAGTGTTTGCCCACAGCTCTTAACAAGAAACATCTTGTTTCCTCAATCCCAGAAAAACCAGAGAGCAACTGCTCATCATTAGAGAAGCCCTTTGAGACAGAGGAGCGAGCCCTTGGTTAGTTCCACAGAGCAGTTGTTATTCAGCAGTTCCGAACACCAAGCCTGTTACTCCTCTCCATCAAAGCAGCATCACCATGTCCAGCCTTGGAATACTCACTGCAGCTGGTTCCATGGAGGAAGGTGAATCTGTAGTTACACTGGGGGCTTCAGACTCTTTGGGAGAGGGTTGCTTTTGGGGTTTTTTTGAACAGCAGATAGGGATAGTGACAGGATACAGACAAGACAGAACATGATACAGTTAAAGAAGCAGAAGGAAGTACAGTGAATCATGTATTAGAAAGGCTTCCAGAAGGCTGGGGCATTCTCAACTCACCACTCCATCCATTGCTGTGGAAGGGGAGGAGGTCCTTGGCTCACTGCTGATCAGGGATGCCACAGCAGGCCCAATATCTAAAAAGAAAGCCGTAAATAAGTGTCCTGCCATGCCTAAGGTAGGGAAGGTGGGCTTTAAATTGCCTTTTTGGAAAGAGCAACAAGTAAGTTGCAGTTGGTTGCAGACCTCACAACTTACCAGGAACAGACATCCTTCCAGGTAGCTCGGGAGGCCTTCGTGGGGCAGGGGGGCCATCCACCATTGTACCTTAAGGGAAACAAGAACCCCAGAGACCCTAAATAACACAAGCCTGAGCTGTTTCTATTAATAAAACCCTACCACCAACGACTCCTAAGTGTATTAATAAAGCAGGTATCAATATCAACATTCCTAGAAAAAATATCTGACCTTAGTGCTTGTAGCCTAAGAAGGAGTTGTCAAAAAAAGGGGAGTTTCACTGCTTACCAAATTCACCCCTTGCACCTTCCCTTCGAGGAGCAGACAGGGGCCGGGCAGGGACATCAATCATCTGTGTGGGGGATGGATTTCCTCCACTCACAGGTGATGGGCCAGAAGAGCCATCTCTGCTTAAGGGCCCTGTGCCAAAGAATTAAAACCACTCGATTTACTTTTCTACAACTTAGCACAGCCCTGTGTTTTTATGATGTAGTGACTCCAAGGCCAAAGGTTTAGGGAGAACCAGCAGCATTTACCTCGTCGTGGTGGGATCTGGCGATCAGGTCTGCCTGGAGTTGGCTTTACAATGACTGGTCTTTGAAGCATGATGATTTTTTGGTTTACTTCTATTAACCTGATTTTGAAAAATAAAGTTCTCTTCTTATTATTCAAACAACACATGTGAGTTGTATCTTATAATGTAACAAGGCAAACTACATTGTAAAACGTTACAGCTTCCACTAAGAGATGTTATTTTAACCATCAAAACAATTTAACAGTAGCTAAATTAGTAACTTAAAAATGCACTGCACATTCTGAGCTTCTTCTCCCTCAGGCAACTCCCAGAATGGTTGAAGAGCAATGGAGAGGGTCTGTTCTGTACTTACTTCTGTCTCAGGTTGGCTGCTTCTCTTTTCTCTTCAGCCAGAGCTCTCTCGGCTGAGCGGGCAATGAGCTGGTAGGGAAAATTTCATCAGCTGCATTAATGGCACCAATGTGACATCAAATACAAACTGCTGGCATCAGAAAAGGATGGACATGCTTACCCAGTTGTCATGTGCCTTTTTCTCATGAGCAGCAATCTGAGAAGGAAAGAAGCCATTTAGTTTTTATCCAACTACCAGTATTTCCAGTAACTCACCAGAGAGCGCTGGAATGATGCAGAAAAAGATGACACAATAACCAGCAAGCAAGTAGTTTACCTGGTTTTTGTAAGATCTCTCTGTTTTTTGCAATTCTTCTTCCATGTCTTGGATCCTTTGCCTGTACAAAAGGAAAAAGAGGGGAAGGAGAGACGTTTGAATAAATTTCCCTCAGTAGCTGAAATAAAAGGAAAATCAGAATCTTCAGAAATTCAAGTTACTTGTAAACTTTCACTTCCTCGATGGCCAGCACGGCTTTTTCATCTGCAGCACACAATTTCTGCTCCTTCTCCTGACGCTCATACTCTTCCTGGGTTAGTTTTCTGCACAGGGGAAAAAAATGCACCATATAGTCCAGCATTCTACATCTATTACAACTCAAAATGAAGGTACTCCCCTGCCAACGACAGCAATATCAAAATCTACAATAATGTGTGAGATCACAGAGACAAAAAAGAGATCTTTTAGAAAGAGAGACAGAAATCCTGTTTCTTGAAACCAACAGACAAACCCTTTGTGTATAAAACCTTAAAATTGCTTAGAGTTGACCAGAAAGTTTTGTCAGCTTCTGAAGATCTGTCAGAATTTATCAACTGCAAACAGTTCATCCCTTCAGATCCTGTAGCTTTCCTAGCAGTGCCACAGATTGCAATCCAGATTTACAAAGGTACAAACAAGGAAATCCACTGGACTGACACCAACCACAGGAAATGAACAAATGGATGTGTGGTGAGAAGGAGCAAATTTAGGGCCCAGATGACAAACACATTCAGTAGTTATTAACCATGTGGGAAGCTTTTTCCAAGCATTCACTGCACAATCAATTTCCACATTATTTTTATAATCTCATGGTTCATTGTTTTTTTGATTTTTGGTATTTTTCTGGAAGTATTTAAGAGGTCTATAGTGTGTTCCTAACTTACAAGAGCTGCCCCACAGAACTGGAACCATTTAACTAATAGCAAGTTAACTATTGCTAATAGCCAGTTCAACATAATCCATTTCCTTGGCTAAAAGTCAAAGCAGTTTTCTATTAAAAAAAAAATTGCAAGAAGTTCTTCATTCTAATCAAGAAGTACTAACAGGCAGTGTAATCTCCTGTATGTTTTGGAAGGAACAGAAATTCTTCACAGAAGTCAAGATGAAGTTTTCCCTGAAGGGAGGGTTTCCCTCCACCTCTCCATTCTAAATTTATTACACATGGATCCATGGAAGTTACAAGGTCAGACAGTTTCACTACAGCCTCATTTCCAACCCTGTGCTTCCTCCAACCAACATACTTAAACCTTAGGAACTTCAATTGTTTCTCCATCACAATTCCAGTTTTTCCATAGAATTTAGCTGAAAATGTTCCTGAATCCTATTCTCAAATTTTCCCCACAAAACTGAGATGGTATTACAGATATTTCAGTAAGTAAATAAATTAACGAGGAGTGAACATACACAGAGCAGGTCCTCACCACTGGCAATTCATTCCTCTCAGCTGCCATCACCAACTCAGCCTTCATTTAGCCCTTTGAGAATGCAAGAAGCTCACAAGGCTGAAATACCAAAGTTTCTACATTATGAGAATTAGATCACTGAACAGAAGTCAGAGTAACAGGAAGAAATCTTAACAGTCCCTATGTTCTCCTTGATGCCTCTGGATGATGTAACTGAGCAACCACAGAATTTGCAGACCAAGCCACCCACCTGCCCTCTCCAGAAGTTTACAAGTAGAAGGCAATATGGTGTGTGCACACTGACAGTCTTTTTAGAATCTCTGGAATGGTGGCAAAAGTAAAGAAAGGATACCAGCTTCAGCGGTATTGAAAGAGTAGCCATCCCTCATTCCAACCACAATTTCCAAGTTCTTTGATCCTTCTGAGTGAACAGCATTTGGACAGTGCCCAAGGCACAACAGACAGAGTAAGGAAAGGCTTACTTCTGGAGTGCCATCTCCTTCTGCTGGTACAGTTCACCAAGTATCTCCACTTTCTGCTGAAGAGTTTTGCATTCATTTTCCAGTTGAGTTTTGGCTGACTGCAGCGAGGAGGAATCGTGTTCCAACATTTTTATCTTCTCTGTTGGAGAAACAGTTGCAGTATGAACCATTATGGCCACTTTCATGTTCTGTTTCTTTTTAAGCCACCAACAGCACTTCATCCTAAGCAGTTATTTTGCTAAACCTACCTTCCAGCTCATGTCTTGCTGTTACTTCATCGTTCAGTTTGGCTTGCAGAAGATTTCTGTCTTCTTCAACTATGGATAACATTGTTTTGACCTGGAAAGAGAAGCAGAGAGTTTATGATCATAGGCATAGCAGTAATGTGACTGCATTAATTAGATATTTGTGCAACATACCCTGGAGACATCCATCATCTGCTTAATCTGAGTCTTCATCTTCTCACTCTCAGTATCTAAAAGAGAAAAATATCTTTCTTTTCCCTGTTTTTTAATCATGAACAAGTCTGTGGACAACTGTTAAAAGTAACACTCCCTACACTTTAATCCCTACATCCTTACATTGTCAAAAAAAAAAAAAAAACAAACAAAAAAATCAAGAAGTGGAAATTTCCAGCCCACATATACTTTAAGTAGGGAAAAGAAAAAACAAAAAGGAACAAAAAGGAATTTCAAAACCAGAGATGCAGCAAATACATGTGCAACATCACAAATGACAAACTGCCTGAACAGCTTTGAAAACATCTATTTTGGTCTTTCAGATTTAAAAAATGTGATTACCTAAATTAGTTATTTATCTGGAGGCAAGCAGAAAGCTCATTAAAAATTCGTATCAAAAATAAATGTACCAGAACAACAAAGCTGAGACTCTCAGCTTTTGGAATGCTCTTAATTACCAACCTTTATACACAGTCTTTACAACCATGTCACTACACTCATAGATTACCTAAAAGGTAATCTAAAAGCAATTATTGACCTTGCAGCCAGTTCCTCCCTTCAGTTAGGGATATTTTGAGTTTGAGGATCCAACCTGGCAGCTCTATATGCATGAATTCCCCTTGTTCCCCCTCTAATATGCCAGGAACACAGTACCACATGATCCTCAGGTGGGATAACTGTACCTGGCAACTCTCCATTGGCTAGATCATCTTCTGGGCTCCACTCATGCCCTCTGTCATCCTTCTTGGCCTCTGAATCCATGTCCAGCTGCTTCAGCTGCATAATGCAATTGGTTAAAACCTGGTAGAGAAATCAAAGGTTCAATTGCCCTGCATTTTGTGAAGTATGAGAGTATTTTATGATGCATAATATTGAAAGCAAGCTGGTTATAGAGAACTTACTTCAATTTCATTTTCCTTGTAGGCAAGTGTCTCTTCTATGTCCTTCTGAGATTTCTGATACAGTTGAATCTGCTCACAGAGCTCAGAATGCCTCTCACTCCAACCTTCAGCTTCTTTTAGCAGCTGTATGAAGCATCAAGGCAAGATGATTACTTGCTGTATTTTTAGTGCATGGTATGTAATTAAAGCCTATTTTACTGCCAGCTCTGGTGATAACTGATCACCATGGGTCACAGATAAAGTGTAAACTTCAGTTATCAGGCTCATTGCTGTTCCACTGGAAGAACTGGATGCTGGGAATCTTTCTGCAGTTTATTATTAGGTGGCTTTACAATCTGACATTTTCTCAGCTAACATCCCAACATCAAGCTACTCACACACCTCAAACTATGAGGAATTAATTGTAGTCCAGAGGTAATCAAAACACATTCCTTAAAAAGTCACATACTTCACATATGAAGAAAGAAAACAGATATTTACAATTATTTGGAAAACAACTGTCAAGGGCTTAATCTCCTGCCATTATCTTTGCTTTCAGAAGTACTTTCTGGCAATTCTTCACCATTACCTCCTTGAGCCCTGATCCCAAGTGGCAATCTCTCCGTTGTGCCTTGACTGCCACCTCAGCACAGGCTTTTTGTGACTTTGCTGACAAAAACTGTATCAGGGGAACTGGCAAAGCCTTCATACCAGAGATGTGTCTCAGCTCCACAAACAGCCTGTGCAAGCAGGCACAAAGCATTTAAATTTTATCATGGTAATGGAAAACGTGGCATTCTGCCATGTTAAGAAAATAGAGACATGCTGAAGCTACAGTCAAAAATACTAGGAATAAAGGCCAGATATTTTGTGTGAAAGAAAAATGCACTGGCCTAGGCATAACTTACCTGTTCCTTGCTCTTTTTCAGTCTAGCATTCTCTTCCTGCACATGATGAAGCTCAGATTTTACCTTTTCTTCACTCAGTTTAGCTTCATTAAGGGCTATCTGCACCTACACATGAAACAAAAAAGGACAAGACGACAAAGTCAAACTATATTGGAGCAACAGCTACAAAAAAACTGGTTAAATGGAAAATAAAAAGGTACACATGCACAAAAAACCTGCAACCTGCCAAGCCAGCATTTTCTATTCCATAGATAAGAATTTTCCTGGTACAAAAAGTAATGACTGTAGAGGGGATGTAAGTAACGCTTTACCTCTGAAAGCTCTGCAGAATGCATAGTGATAGCTTCCTGAAGCTTCTCCAAGGACTTCTGGGTTTCAGAGAGCTAAGAAAAAGATGAGCAGTGACTTAGTGTTATCCTGGCACAAACCTCAGCCTGAGTAATTATTTAACCTGCATCTTCTGGAAGCATAAAAGCAAAGTCAAAACACCAACAAACTTCCATTTCAAGCATCTATTTGCTGGCAGCAACACAGCACTGCCTTATCAACAAGGTAAGGAATAGAAACATTCAGCACATTTGAATCAGCTTCTACCCCTGACTCCGCTTGTCTGTGGCTAGGAAGTTCCCTGGACACCTGTGCAGTCACAACGAGAGGAACTGCTATCATTAGCAGCAACCTTTGACCAAAACAAGGCCAAAGAGTTTGTTGATACAGAAAAATCAGGCTTTAAAAAGAAAAAAGAGAAAACAAATGTCTCTGGACAACAAGAAAGAGGGGCAGTTCAGAGATCTTCACACTTACTGTAGAACTAAATATTGCTCTGAGTACAAGAAAAGGTCTCCTCCCAACCTGAAGCTGAAACCTTCAGCTTATATTGCCAAGGAATTTCCTGGCTCCAGCTACGAAGTATCAGACTAGCCCACGACTTGAATGCATCTGTTTGTGTGTGAAAGCAATAACCACACAAGTCCATCAAGACCTTATTAAAAAAAAAAACCTACAAAACCCCAAGCAAAATAAATCATCAGACTAATCCTTTGATCTTGGGATAAACCTAAAATTTCATTTAATCTCTCTTTCTGAGGTGGTCTCTTGTTTGTTCTACCTCTATCTAACCCATGTGGTCATGACCAGCTTTTAGGGCACATCACGCTAAGAACAATGTAAGACACAATAATTGTTCTAACCTTGTTCTGTTTCTTCTCATTCTTTTTTCTCTCTGTTTCAAGCATGGTGTGCAGATTTTTCACTTTGTTATCTAGCTGCTGATTTGCTTCTTCCAATTCTTTGACAGTGTCCTTGAAAAAAAGAAAAGGTGTAAAAGACCAACCTAAAGCAAACTATTTATTTTGTATTGCTGCTTTCAGTACAGAGACAGTTAACTTTCTCTTACCTTAAGCCCTGCAGTTTCATCTGAGAGAATGTCTTTTTGTTCTTGGGCCACTTTCACAGATTCCTTTGCTTCCTTTACCTAAGCACAGAAACAACCACACAGAACTGAGGAAATCGTCAACATAATATTCAGTATGAATAGAAAATAAAAACATATTAGATGTTGCACTGACTGCACCATTAAAGCAGTAACAGAAAATCATGAAACCAAGGACAACCAGAACAATACCTTTTGATCGTATTCTGACAACTTTTCCAAGATTTCTGTTTTTTCTTGCAGAAGGTTTTTAATCTTTTCAGCAAGTTGTTTTTCAGTCACTAGGAAGAAAAAGAAAGCTTACAATAACTGTACTTCATATACCGTGGAAAAAAAAATCAGCTGTCATTACTACCACTTCAAGGAAAGTTTTCAGGTAATAACTAAAGCATAAATCAGGAGAGTGTTAATTCCTTGGCAGTCAGCCCTTTCTGGATCTCCAGCTTTCACTTAAAGTTAGGACTGAAAACAAGACACAAGGCACAAAGCTCCTGCATCCACTTCACAGAAGCTGCTCCCAGCAGCCAGAGCAGAGTGAGGCGCTGGCTACTGAGCTGCTACACAGCTGAGGTGTGCTCAGGGGAAGAGTTGACAGCGAAGATCTCAGATCAGTCTCACACACTCAGGGAGATGCCACACCTTCCCTAACAACCACCTTTCTGCTCTACTGAAGCTGAATGTTTCATCAGCAAAGGTAAGAGGATGAAAGCTCTGAAATATCTACTGGGAACAGAACAAAGTCAGCTGGGAGACAGCACCAGTAGGTCTTAAGGAGCTGCTCTGCTTAAACCTCAAAAGGGCTGTGACCAAGCAGCAGCCTTCAGGCATGCATTTGCTTCTCACCCTAAACAAGCCACCAACCAACCTTTAGATTCAATGGAAATCATTAACATACTTCAATTATTTTATTGCACGTTATTTTAAAACCACTCAATTGTTGTTATTTTTCAAGTCCTAAGCCACCTTGGTCTGGATCTGACTGCCCCAGCACCATTTGCCTCACAGCAAATCCTGCAGCACAGCAAGGAGCACTGGTTGTTCCAACTGCATCCCACAGAGCGCAGTGGCAACTGCTACTCCTCCTTTCCCTCCCACACGAGGGCTCCTGAGACACTGCATCCCAAGCCTTTCCCACTCTGGGCAGAGGAGAGACTGCAAGTGGCTGCCAAGGTTCAAGATGGCTCTCAGCAGTTTAAGGGAAGCAGCATTCCCTGCATTAGCTTGGCCTACCAGTTTTACTACTGTCATTAAGAGAGGGAATAGATTTTTATCCCTGAGACTCCAAATGCCATCTAAGTTTTAAAGCCTTTTTGTCATTGTTAATATTCCTCTATTTTAGATAAAGATTTTAATAACAATGTGGCTTGTATCACACTTGAAGAATATCTGTTTGTTCTTATCTTTAGTAGTTTCTATACAACATCTGAGTATTTGGGTGGTGGAATTAAACCATGTTCCTTGGTTTTCTAGGGGGGCCTATTGCACCACCAATACCAATATTCTTCCTGCACTACAGAAATCACCTCTGTGATCTAAGATGGGCTTTTTTCAGCTCATTAATTCTGCATTAACTGTGTAGAAGAAAACTCCAGTATAACCACATGAAACTAGAGAGGAATGACTGGTAAGTAAAATGTGAGGGAGGAAGAGAGAGTTCCTATGATGACAATTCTTCCATATTTGCATTTTTTCTTCAATTATGAATTCCAGCAATCACCCCACTTTGAATTTTTTTTCCATTCAGTACACTTTAATTTTATAAACCTGAAGCCAGAGAAAAACTCAGGTAAAAAGCGATGTGCTGGCCACAGGAATACCTGCATATTTAGATCTACATTTAGAGTGTCTCTTTGCAACAGCACAGCAGCCAGTTCCAGGCTCCCCTCAATCCAAAAAACAAAAGGAACCAGCTCCTGCTTTCTGACAGAAACAGCAAGCAAAGGCAGACCCACTGATGGTCAGAAAACCAAGACAAACTCTGGCCCATGAACCAGTGGTTCACATTTATGTTGAACCAAGTGGAGCTTTTCCTTGCCCTTTACTTTGCAGGTGCAAGCTGCTTTGTTTCTCCTGATCAAAGCATTATCACAGGCAAAATTTAAACCCTCAGATTCAACTATCATCTACTGGCCAAGCTTACACTGTAACCTTGGACCGAGCATTCTCCTTGAAAGAGAGTGAGGATGAATACTTGGTCCTCTGAAACAGTATAAATCTTCAAAACTTTTATATGCCTAAGCATCAACGACATTGAAAAGTAGAGAGAAACTTACCTTGATATATTCTACTCTTTACCTACAGAAGAGAACAAACACACAAAAAGATTAGCCATAAAAAGTGGTAAGTGAAAAATGTTATTAATATTCCCTATGGAAAAAAGTGACCACTTCCATGCAGGTTACAGCAGCATATGGAAAACATGTCTATCACTGCCAATGAGTGTTGAGTAACACTACAAATGCGCTTAAGCTGTTTTCTAATAAAAGCTCCCAGGCTAAAGCCCTGTCCAAGAGCCTTAGTAAACGTCTGTTTACTCACTCACTAAAGGGATACCAGTAACTGCCCACAGCCAATTTGCACAGAAAATGAAGCCATTTTGTATCAAACCAAAGCCACAAACTTGCAAACCCAAAAACATCCCTTTGCACCCCAGTTCTGTGCCCTCTAAAGCAGTATGTTTACATGACAGGTGCTTGTTTCGAAATTAACAACACTTTCAGAAGCTTTTTTATGCTGTTCTATTAACAGTGTTTTTTGCATTTGAAACTGACCCAGCGTACTCAATACCAAAAGTAAGCAAGGGAAAAAAACGATCAATATTGTTACGGAAAAGTTGTAGTTTTAGTTTATTTTTTGTCAGGCAAATATGAAGTATTCCACAAATTTCCAGAGCTTATTGTGACTAAACTGGACAGCTGTAAAATAAATTTGCCTATTTGATTCTCATCCCTCAAGGAAAAGCACTGCTATAGTGGAGAACTGGTGATAAGACTTTTTGTTGCACAGAAAATTATCCATGTAGGAATGAGGACAAATGGAAGAGACTCTCCAATGAGAATTAGTATCATGTTTTTAGGTTTCTAAATGCACTACCTGCAAGCAACTGGACAACATGAAGTGGGGTGGATTAACTGTTTGTTTTGGATATAGCCAGCAACAGGTTCAAGCACATGGAAGGCTTCTCATTTCAAAGATATCCTGATCCTTTCCTCAGCCTTCTTCATTTACATCATACTCCTCTATTTTGCCTTCGAAATTACCTCTTACTAAGCAATCTTCATAGCTTACAGAAAATGCTTCTTAGCAGTGCAACTTACTTTAGCTATTCAGCCCAACATTTAGCTCCCATTAATGCTCCAAACAGGCAAAGTAAAAACACAAAAGACTACATATTGCTTTGACTCCAGTAATGCTGAAACAGTTCAACCATACAAAGGACTACTCAGTTAGTGAAACATCAGCAGGCTTGCCAGCATGAAGTATACTCACTGAAAGGCAGGTTCTCCAGAAAAATATAGCAAGTGTGACAATTCCCACTAAGGCAGTTACAATGACGGGCTCCCATGGAAGTCCATGGAAATCAGGCCCAGGACGCATTTCCTCAGGCAGCGTGGCGACCAACTGCAAACCGACAGCAGTGACAGCTATCAGAGTGTTTTCATTAAATAGGGGGGTAAAACAAGCAGTCCAACAGGTGCCTTTATTCCCCCCACAAAACCAGAGAACCATCTGGAGGTTTCTCGCAGTTTTTCTGCAAACTGAAAACCGAAAATGAAGAAAACCACAGAGCAGCCTGGTGCTCACATTTCAATGCAAAACTCCCGAGTATCAGGAGACCTGACAGTGGCAAAGAAGAGCCACACCAAAATGAGTACACACTGATGCTCACAATTTACATTACATAGCACTGGTAGTTATTTGACCTGTTCTCAAATAAAGCTATAAGGACTGGAAACTATAGAAAAAAACCCCAAACAGTTTTACGTCTGGATGTCTGTGCCAATCCAATGCAAATGGCTCAGATCTTCTCCCAGCTGCTGCCCCTATCAGAGGGTCACATGCCATGAGTCTTCTCCTCCTATACCTGGAGATCAGAGAGCACCTGGAGAAGGTGCGAATGCTTGGCACAGGTTAAGGGGCTGACAGTGACATGACATGGCGCTGAGGGAACAAACTGTACGAGCCGCTGCCTTCTCCCTTCCTTTCCTCCTACTTACCCTCTCTTCTCTCCCTACCTTCTCCACAGCCGGCAGAGGGGGTGACGGGAAGGAGGGCGCACACCAGCCCCTGCAGAGCCCGGCCGGGGGCCGAGCTCTCCCCGCCATCCGGGGAGGCCGGCAGCGCTCCCTGACGCCAGCGGCCGCCTCCGCTCCCGCGGGATTGCCCCGCATTAGGGGCCGGGGGCGCGGAACGCCAGCCGCCCTCACGGCGGNNNCCCGCCGGCGTCACGCGGCGCGCGCCGCCGCCACTCACCCGCTGCAGCAGCTCCCGCGCCTCGGCCAGGGCCCCCCGCCAGGCGACGCCCGCAGCGGCACCTGCGGGGCGAGAGCGGGAGCGGCGTCACCTCACGGAGCCGCACGGGAGCCGCACGGGAGCCGCCGCCGCCGCGCTGCAGGACGGCCCCCGGGGCTCCGGGCACCGGGAAAGAGGCTGCAAGCCCTTGGGAAGCGCGCTGATACTCCACAGGCGGCGTTAGGAGGGGTGCCGCGGGAAGGGACGCGGCTGTGCGGTGGCACGGTGCCGAGCCTGCCTCAGACAGAGCGCACCCAGCTCCTCCAGCCGTGAATCACAGCAGCACGCACTCTTCAATTCCTCACCGCGAATTCCCTCCCATTAGTTCCCAGCACTGTCCACAGAACCACAGAATATTCTAAGTTGGAAGGGATCCACAAAGACTGTCAAGTCCAACTCCTGGCCCTGCACAGGACATCCCCAAGAATGACACCATGTCAAAACACTGAACTCTGTCAGTACTCCCTAAGTATGGCAAAAGCTTAAAACCATCTCCTGCTCTACCTTGGCCTGAATACTGCCCTCTCCTCTTGCTCCTTCTGCTGCCACACATCCAGGCCAGCAGATTCCACAGCCACCTGCCCAGCCTGTTGTCACACCGTGGAACAGCAGCTGGGACCAGCCATGCCACCATCGTCCACCTTGTTACTTCCCAACACTTCTACCAGCCCTCCTAAGAACTCCTGACAAGCAGCATTTAACCACATTTAAGGGAAAAATGGAAGACTGTCTAAAATACAACTGAACATCTGACTGCTTAAACAGTAAGCTATCCACTAGCCATTCAAAATTCCTTAGTTTTCTTGGCATTCAACCTAGAGTCTCCTTCAGACCTTAGAAGCTGTTCAAAAACACTTGGCCCTGGAGACGGTACAGCACCTCAGCAGTGCACAAAAGCTAACGAAGACGTGCCTGAATTTTTCCTAAAAGTTCAATGGAGACAGAATTATTAAGCATAAGCAGAAGCGAAGGCAGAACAGCAAAGCTGAGAGCAGCACTGAGAACACAGTCAAAGGTTGTTCCATGCCAAAACAGAGACGGGAAAAGATGACAGTAACAGGATCCCTACTGTTGGCATAATGGTGAGACAGCACTCTAGCTCCAGAGGGATAAGGCCTCAGCCAGAGGGAACCAAACATTTCTCCTACTCCAACACACAGGGAAATTATTGAGCTGCCTGAGGGGGAAGCTACACACCATCTTTCCTGGAAAGTAATATGGCCCAGAGACATGGGCTAAAAAAGAGCAAGAAGAGAAGGCACGCAATTCTATGGGCAGTCCATACCTGGGATTTCACTATATATTTATGCATGTATAAAAACATGTCTATAGAAGGTGGCCTTTGGGCTGTCAATCCCTGCAAAGAGGCAGACACCTGGGCTGATGGTATGCTTCCAGGGATTTCTGCTTTTTCTCCACTACCATCCTGAGAAACAGTCCACAAGCCCAAGCACAGAGCTCTGACACTCAGAAGAGCACTTTCTTTTTTCCTTCATTGCCAAACCATAGTAGAAAAACTGCTGTGCTAAATCAGCAATACAGTACTGCCACTAGAGGGACTGTCACCGATTAGGGAAAGCCATGAGGAAGGACTACAGTAACATAAAATGAAAGTAACAGTGAAAACTCCTGCTATTTGCATAAAAATACATAAAACCATGCACGTCTTCAAGAGTGAAATAACAAAATAAGCCAATTCCAAATGGTTACCTTCAGCAATGTGTTCGCTGGCACTCTCTTCTGAATCAACTGACCCAAAGGACGTATCTTCCAGGAGTGATCCTCTTTCACTATCGTACCCTTCTTCAGCTTCTCCATTATCTGAGAAGTTGGCCTCTTCATGCACAGGTGGAACACTGACAGCCCTCTCCTCCTCCTCCTCAATAGGTTGCTCTGGCCTCTTATCTTCAATGAGCTGCTGAAATTCCTGATTGCCCTCAATGGTATTCGGGTTTCTGGTGGAAACACTGTCATATTCAGCCTCTTCTGCACCATCTGTGTCACACAAGGAGATATGAATTAAGCACTGAGCTAGTGTGTATTTCTTACTCACAGCTACCTTCAGTGAAGTGCTGCATGTAACAAAGCTTTCCTGACACTTTTTAAATATTTCAGCTTGTATTGCTTCCAGTATATTCTCAATCCTTTCAGGAACATCTAATAAAATCTCTGTATGAAATTCATGCACAGTATCAACTACTGACCTTGCAGTGAAACACTGCGAGGTGAAATATCTGCATCATTGGTGACCTTATCAGAAATCACATACTTAACATGTAATACTGTAAGAGGAGCCTGGCTGAAAGTGTATCTTAACATCTTGCACACTATTAGAAAACCCAGCAACTTTGCAAAAGACTTTACCTCTGGTTCTTGCCCAATCTGTTTGCTATTGCTACTTACACACTCTTTTATGAATGTGGGCAAAAATATGATTATAAGGACATCTGAGATTTTAGGTGCCTGGATTTAGTACCCAGACTTTGCATTAATGACCACATCTCTCACAATCAGGCAATAATTAGTTCAGAAAAAAAGACTGCTCTAAACCCTCCAGAAAATTCAGCACATCAGTTAATGTGAATCCCTGTTTCTTAAGGAGGTACATACTTGTCCTGAGTGGCTCCTTACGACCACATCCATCCATGGACCTCACTTATCTTACACACAACTTGGTCCATAAGAACAGGTGTGCTGAACTCCTATCTTCCCTTAGGATTTGTCTCTGAGCCACTCTCATCACAATGCTAAAAACATGCATAAATATTTTGCTATAACCTGGGATTTCACTATATATTTATGCATGTATAAAAACATGCATAAATATATAGCAAAATCACAGGTTATTGCACAAGGCCTCTTTCAGGTCTACTCGCTCATCCTCTTCTTAAAGCTTCTCTGTGTTAGTGTTGCATTTCATCTATTTATTAAGTGGTTTAACATCCTACCTTGAATGTGCAAGTGGTCATCTTCCTGTTCTGGAGAAGCAAGTGGAACACTCTCACCAGCAGATGAATATTTACTCCTTAAAGAAAATATTAATTCTTGAATATCATCCATCAGTGCAATCTCCTCATCATACAAATCCATCTCCTTCACCACCTCTTCCTTATTTTCTGCCACCCTGGAATCCAGAACTTTTCCTACAACATCCATAATGCTCGATTCTGAAAACTCCAGTATCTCATCCAGAGCTTTCTCTCTATCTTCGTTATTCTGGCTCGCCTTCCGAGCAAGCTCCATCTCCACCTTCATGTCGTGGAACATGGCTTCAATCCTAACCACGTGCTGGAGCCCAAGGTACTTCTGTAGGCGCGTCACACGCTTCTCATCAAGGAAATGTCTCATTATTGAGAGCTGCTTCACAGACTCACTGAAGTCTGTTACAGTGTCACCGGTGGCTTCTGAGCTGTCAGCAGGGCTGGGGACGTGTGCAGATTGCTGGTGGTCATTTCTCGTTTGCCCTACATTTTGCACCTCTTTTGAGTCTTTCTGTGAAATGGCCTCTGGGAGATGATCTTCCCTGTGGTCAAAGTCATTGCTGTCTTCTGTGTGAGGAGACTGGAAATTATGTTCTTCCACAGCTGATGGTTCCTCAGGTTCAGAAGACTCATCATCAGCTTCAGTGACATGTTGTATCTCATCCAATTTAGCATCTTTTCTCACTGATACGTCAACTTCTTTGCTCCCGGTCTCACTTGAGTTTTGCATGCTGATTGTTTTATCCTCCTTAGGGAATGAGTTTGTTTCCTCTCCTGTTTTGTAAGTAGGATTTGCGGTTCCTGAAACAGCTTCACTTAGTCCTTCTAATTCAGGATTTGCATTTTCACCACCCAGTGTATTACCCTGGACATTTGCAGCTCTTGCTTGTGATAGCTTTGCACTTGCTGCATTCTCATCTTCCAGTAGCTCATCATCTACTTGTTTCAGGTCAGGGTCATCTTCAGCATCTGACTCTTCAGATTGCAATTCTGCTCTTTGTGTTGTTTCTTTAGCCAAATCTTTGCCAAGATTTCTGTCTGATCCTGCATCCTCAGAACGAGCAGTTCCTTCCGAAGTAAGATTATCTGTATTAGTGTTCTGTGTGGTGCTTTTTGATTTTTCTTCAGGGAAACTTTTCTCAGTGCTTTCTTTAAACACTGGCATCTTGCCAGGATTTCTTGGAAGTTCATTCACATCTGCCTCTGAATACTCAGTCTCATTTTCCCACGGCCTAGGTTGCTCAACAGCTCCACTATAGCTTGGGTCTCCTTCCCCTGCAGGGGTTTCTTTCAGGTTTCTCTTGTTTATTTCCAGTTCTTTGTTAGAAGAGACAGGATTTTTATTTTCGTGATCCATTTTCCCTGCTTGTTTTAAATCTTCTTCATGTCTGAGAAGTTCTTTCTCCACAGTGGGCATTCCACGCTCCACTTCTTGTCTCAAGAGGTCAGTATCTCCTAGGTCACCTTGAGATGCATTTTTTACCTCTTCCACCAGTTTGGCTGGAACATCAACTGGAGGCAGGTTCTCAGCTCCTCCCTTCTCCATTATTTTCCCCCATGATCTTTCATCATGCTTTAAATCACTTTCCAAGGACTCCTCTGAGGTATCATCCTCAAATTTTTTCTCACTTTTCTCTACTGGAGTAAGTGGAACTCTTTCAGGACTTTTGTTGGTATCATCATCAGATGGTTCTGAAGCATCTTCCTTGTTTTTAAGAAATGATTTGGACTCCAGAGCATTGCCTGGACTAGGCAAAGCATAAGGATCAGGCACAGCCGCACCTTTCAGTGCTGCAGAATGTGACTCTGTTCCATCAGTGAGCTGCTCTTCCAACTGTTCGGTTTTGTTGGCTTTTTCTTTTGAACCCAGATCACCTGTACCCATAGGTTCCTTCCCAAGGGGTTCTTTGGAGAGATCCTCAGGCTGAGTTGTTGCTGCTGCTTCTCTTTTACTAATTAGCACCACCTCATCCTGTTTCTCTTTTGTTTGTTTAGATTCAGACCTGTCTACACTTACACTGTCACCTGACTTCTCGCTCTTACCGAAGGCATCTTTAAGAATGAATGCATCTGAATCATGTTCCTCCCCATTGTCTCTTTGGTTATTTAGCTTTGTAGCACCCTTTGCATCTTCATCAGGTTTGTGATTTTGTGACTCAATGTCATAACTTCCATCATCTTCTAAATCCACAGGGGATGTAATTTCATCTTCTGCTGTAAAAGACAGCAAAGGGATTTCTGCAGACTGATCTGCAAACTCTGGCTCCTCCTCTTCATTGTGAGGATTAATGCCCAAATCTTGATTTAAATCATCTTCCAGTGATGTAACAAGGCGAGTCACTTCATCATCTGATACAACAGCATCAGCAGTTGAGCCAAATTTTGTTTTTAAGTTCACAGAGAGCTCTCTGTTTAAAAGTGTATAGGCATTGACTTCTTCATTCTCTTGGTCAAGTTGGCTGGTTTCACCCTGAGGAATACTAGTGTTTTTGGTATTTTCACTTTCTAGCCCTTTTAATTTCCCATATAGCATTCCTTTCAAGTGCTCATGTGCAATTTGGTCTCCCTGAGAGTTTTCTTTGTGACTATTGACACTGGAGTCTCCCCCAGTATTTTCAGTTCCTTCTGTAAGAGAATTGTCAACTTTGTCTGTCAAGACAGAGTTTTCCTTTTCTTCTTCAGCGCTTTGCTCAAGATTGTCTGTCTCCAAAGTACCAAGGGACTTTCCTCTATCAGTCCGTTCAGCCTCCTTAGCCTTCTCAACTCCTTCAGCTGGTTTTGTCCCTGGATCACTTGATTCAGTTTGCCCCTCATTTGCTATTGTCTCTTGCAATGACTTCAGAAGTTCATCCACATTATAATTATCAAAGTCATCCCTTCCTCCATCAAAGCAAACAAAGTCTGTTTCCTGAAAACAGAAATGAAAAACATGCAGTCAAAAAATATTTTCTTTATAGCAGTGATGAAACCAAAAACATTTGCCTACTTAAAGAGAAATGCAGCAGCAAAGTAAATTATGTTAATCACACAGAATTAACCCCTTGAGTCCTTAACCAAAACTCTCTTTGAAATCAGTGGAGGTTTTTGCCCAAGGACTCATAAAAAACGCAAATAAAAAGGTTTAAGAACAAAGTGTAAGGCAGCAATGGAGCTGACAGCATTACACTGCACTGATCACCATATGTCCTGAATGAAGAACAAGCCTATTGCTGAATGCCAGTGAACAGAACAAATGTAGCTGATCTTGTGTGTCACAATCTCTGTGAACTGGTGTCCCCTTAAGGGACCAAGTCCTCCAAGCAGGAGCTCCCTGTCACACAATTTCTGAAAAATACATAGAAGCAGTGTGAGACAATTTCACAGCCTGAGGTTGAGAGAGGTTTAAAGGTCACCTCTCTCCAACTCACTGCCATGGCAGGGACAACTTCCACTAGACCAGGTTGCTCAGAGCTCCATCTATCCTGGCCTTGAACATTTCCAGGCACGGGGCATCCACAGCTTCTCTGGGCAACTTCTTTAAGTGCCTCCAAAGAATTTCTTCCTAATATCAAATCTAAATCTGCTCTCTTTCAGTTTGAAGCCATTCCCCCTTGTCCTGTCACTACATGCTCTTATAAAAACTACATGCTCCATCTTTCTTGTAAGCTTTCTTCAGGTACTGGAAGGCTGCAATTAGATCTCTCTGGAGCCTTCTCTTTTCCAGGCTAAACAATCCCACATCTCTCAGCCTTTCCTCGCAGGGAAGGTGCTCCATCTTTCAAGTCACCTTGGTGGCCTCCTCTGGACTCATTCCAAGAGGCTGATGTCCTTCCTGTGCTGGGACCCCAGAGCTGGATGCAGCACTGCAGGTGGGGTCTCACCAGTGCAGAGCAGAGGGACAGAATCCCCTCTGTTGCCCTGCTGCCTTGGATCAGCCCAGGATTTGCTTGGCTTGCTGTGCTGCAAGCATGCCTAAAGCCACAGCCTCAAAAAGGCTTTACTGCCACAACTCTGGAGTTGCTGCTATTAGTGCATGAAAGCCACTCATGTGTGAAAGGGCTGCAGGACCAATTCTAGAATCAAAGGGCTGACTGTACCCAGTTTTGTTTTTTCCTGACAGTACTTTAAGCTTGGAAAGTTTAGGAAAATAAGCCATTTTAATTACACATCAGAAGGCCTATGCACAAGCCAGCTAGCAGGACTTACAGAGCTCAATCCAAACAGATTTCTTTAGAAGAAAACCATAACATTTGAGAAAAGAAAGATCAATGCCTACATTTTGGGCTGATGCTTTCACACCCATCCACATACAGAGCTGCACATTTCACCCCACCCACGTACATATCCACCTCTGCAAGTACATAGCTGCTTACCAACAAAAAGTTACTAAAAATCACTAGTATTCCAAATTTATTCCTTGGGAATTTTACTGAATGCTGAGGTAAGAAACAGTAAAACACCAACTGAAAAAAAAAACAAGAACAAGTAAGACTTACATCTGTTGGTAATTCTAGCTCCTCATTGGAATAGTTATGATTTATTTCAAGTAAATCCTTTGGAAAATATCCAAAATCACTCCCAACCTGCAAAAAAACAAACACAAAGCAGTAAAGAAGGTTTAGAAATGACATGACTATGTCAAAAATTGCAGACACCAGTAGCAAATACGTTGAACTGACTCTCAAGTATTCCAAATGAAGTTTAACACAGTGAATAAAAGACCAGTGATGCTTCATTTATGCAAGATTTTTTACTAATGTTATATACTTAAATTTCACAACAGCCTTTTGAAGTTGGTTTAAGTTTTACTGTTAATGTTTTAAAGCATGACTTGTAACAAATTATTAGGACAGTTGGGAATAAAGCCCAGGCCTTCTGGCTCAATTGCTTTAACTGCTATTGTGCAGGCACCAGAGGCACCACACACACCACAAGGATTTTCTCAAGTAGCAAGCAGAAAAGGATCTTTGACTAATAAGATTTACATCCATGCACAATATTATAGCCCAAAATACTCTCGCTTTGTAACTTATGGAAAAAAAATGTAAAGCAGATTGTAGGGAAATGCAAATTTGTACTCAATGTACTAGTAATTTTAAAACCTGTGTGGAAAATAGACCCGCCTCCACCAACTGATTGTTTCTCTTCACTTCTCTTTCAGTGCCTGACACAAGCAAAAATCAGTCACAGAATGGTGATTTTCAATGTGCTAAGGCAAGGCAAACAGTGGAAGACAAGAATCCCTCTTATCACTCACCAGATAAGATCTACACAGACTAATGCTCTAAGTTGAGAGTTCTGACAACAGCTGTCAAGAAGCCAATATTAATAGCATGCAAGCACTACACTGATTAGATAATTCAGGTAATTAGAGCCTGGTGGAAACACCTAGAAAGGTACAGAGTTCCTAGACAACCAAAATATCTAGGGGAAAAAATAAAATTGGTAATTTCCTCAATCATTTGTTACAGGAGAAAGATAACAATTGCCAATTTTTTGGAAGAGTTTATGTGGGGAGAACACTCAGCTAAGGTTCAAACTAAAAAATAAACTGGCTTTGGGATATTAGGGATACCAGATATGTTGTTACACTGATAGCACTGAAATAGGTTAACCTTGCCTGAAGCTTTCTGGATTTACAAAGGTATTAAAAAAACCAAAGAAGAAATTAGTATCTAGAAATAATATGTACTAATAATTTTTAGAGGTGTTTGTTTTGATATGCAAGTGAAGTAAGCACTGATACACTACAGGACTTCCTTTTTAAACTACTTCTCTTTCAGATCTTATCCTCCATAGTTGATACCTCTGAAGTTAGTTACACATATTAAGAAACCCCAGCTGTTCCCTCCCCACCTTTTGTAAACACATATTGCTGTCTTGCTGAAAATAGATCATGTATGCATGTTTATTACTGGGAATTGCCAATAGGAATGGCAAATTCACTTAGACAAGTCAAATCAAAAGCTTGTCTTTGGTAGTACACTAGAGTTTAATTGTAAATTGGCTTGTTTCTCTCTCCAAACTTCTACTCCAGTTTTTAATGATCTTTCTGAAAACAAAAGGTAGAGCTTCAAAGTCTCCTTACAGACTAATCTCTGTGACAACCATTATAATCAGGCATCACAATTTGAAACTCCTTTATTGCAATCCAAGCTGCTGACCATATGAGTCCTTTGCAGTGACCCAGTTTGCCACTTCTGTGGTTTGTAAGCCATATGGGATCTGCCTGCCCAAAATTTCATCTGCTTCTCTCCTTACAAGTCCTCTCTTGTAAAGGGAAAAAAATGCCTCATTGTGCAAATAAAGGAAACATTCATTCTCTACAGACACGACAGAGGAAAGGCACTATCAATGCCAAGTGGATAAGGGAGAAATATCCACTCTCTTTCCAGCTAAAAAGTTGTGCACGGACAAAACACGTGGCTGTGTGTACAGCATCCGGCCCCCCTGGTGCCCACGTGGGACAGGCAGCTGCTGCAGATTCACTGACCAAGAAGCCACACTCTCACATCATCTATCAGAAAACAGCTGGGAAAGATGATCTTTTTAATTTTAAAGCCCACACACCTAAAGCACAGGCAACACAGGTAATTAAAACTTCAGAGCACAGGGCAAAGAGCTGGTTTGCACCACCTGAGCACTGGCAGTGTTAAGAAAACACAGTATTGTCCTGACCCTCTGGGTCCTCCAGAAATATTGTCTTCCTGTGTTACTTAATTTTATCCACCCTGTCTTCTTTTTTACTAACCTATGTACAAGGTTTGAAAAAAAACAAATGAAAACAAAGCAAAAAACAACAACACAAAGAAGCCACAATCTGCAGTTAAGTCCATTTCTTGTAATATGAGACCAGAAATGGTTTTTTCAACCTTGAATCAAAGGTATTAAGTTCATCCCTTTGCCATAAGATAAAATAACAATAACGTTTTGTCTCTTTGACAAAATGTTTTGTGAAAAAGCAGCATGTTTTACTTGGAATGATCTGAAATATTTTTGCAGTTTTGGGCCCTGTTAAAGTGAGGGCAGACTGCAGGAAAAATGCATAGGAGTCTATACAACAACCTGATGGTGTAAGCAACACAAGATTGATGCTGAAGAGGAGACTGATTTACAGCAGGACACTGCAGAGGACAATGAGAGCACCTGATATGCTCTATCTTTTAGCTTTGGGGGGAAAAAATCAAGCATTTTTCTGCAACTGATGTATTCATGAAATTCATAATATAAAATTACTATTAAATTATGGTCATAGACTATTTTCCAAGCAGATGGCTTTGCTTTACTATTGAGGTTTAGAGAACTCTGCTAAAAACTACAGGCCATATAATGTAAAAAATACATGTTACAGCTGGGTTCCAGAATTTTTTCACATGCAAAATACCCAGTGAACATAGTGTATGTGCTGTAAGCAATTTAGTATTCAAGACTGGCATCACAAAATAAAGGAGCTATTTTATCACAATACAACATGTTTGCTGGCACAGGGAAAAAAAATCAACAATGACTTGAAAAGGGTGGAGTGAATTAGAAAAGCAAAGGCAAATAAAGCCTAGTCCCAACTGCTATAGATTTTTCAGCCTTGGTGAAAGGCTCCTTTCCTTATCAGATCATCTCCCTTCAGGTTAGAAATACTACTGTATTTCTTACAGCTCCTTCAAATTGATTTTGGAATTAGAACCTGTATTTACAATCTGTTTGAAATAAGCCCCAGGTTGCATTAGTTGAAGCTTCTCATACACATAGTCCCCTGACCTCTCCTCTCACCTGACAATCAGAACTCCAGTCAGCCCTTGATTTCATAGATTCTATTCTGCCCTAATAAATCCTTTCCCAAAAATAAGCTTTGGGGAACGGAAAAAGGCACTAGGGTACATGGATGAGATCAAATGATGCACACAAAGCCCACGTGCAGTCATGCAATGAGATCCCAAGAGGGCCATGGCAGAAGGTAACATGCCTTCCGTTGGAATTCTTTTGATGGCAGACCTCACTGGGTAGCCTGGTTTGAATTAGCAAGCAGCAGCTTCCCCCTGGCTCCAAGACTTCACAAAGCAGGCACGGCTGGCCTGCATAAATCAAGCTGCCCAGCCAAACCTGGCATGGGAAATGAGGCTGCCCAGCCAAATCTGACACAGGAAGTCACGATGCAGGAGAGACCCCGGTGCTATCTGTGAGTCAGGGACAGGGACAGCCACGCCAGGGCCCTACTCGAAATGCAAAGGCAGGCGCCTCTGACCCTGCTGCAGCACTTCCATGCTGGTTGTTGCAGTGTTATGATTAATGCAGCAGCAGTCAATCAAAGAGGGATAAAAGAAATAAAGGTTATAGCCACCAACCAAAATAAATCAGTCTGGCAGCACTGCCCTAAAAGGAGCACTGAAAAAATCGTGTAACACAACTGAAAATGACAACAAATAAAATGGAGCTTTGCAATTCTTTCCGACCTGCCAACTGCAGCTTTTACTTTAAACTCAAAGCAAACATCCTTTTAACTTGGAGACACACCTAACTGTTGCATGAGCTGCCTATCAGTGAATAATTAAACTGAATATTAACTCAGCAATTACCTTAACCTGCTGTCAGATCTTGCAGCCTACATTATACCTTGTTAGAAGATGCAAAATTGGCCCCACGCTGCTACTCCATGTCTTGAGAACTGGCAGCCCTGGAAACCTGTACCAGCTAATTACCCAGATTATTTATGGTACAGTACATGTCAGAAGGGAGTTACCAGCATGATAGAATTATTAACTCTTCTTTAACCACGTGCTGCAGTTTTTCTATTCACTTCTGTATCATTCTAATTGGATTCAGCTCCTACTGAGAGCTTGGCTGTACACACCCAGACTGAAGTGGTTACAGAAAGTGATACATCCTTATTTTCACTAAACCACTGGTCCAACAGTGAACACCCAGGTGTGGTTTTCAAGTACCCTAGACCACTGTCAAAATTGTTGATCCTTTGTAGAAGACCAGAGTTAAGAAAGGAGGCTGAAGTAAACAATTTGGACACTAAAAAGGATGCAGTAAACAATTTGGGCACTAAAAAGGAACATGGGGAGGAAGCAAGAAGGACTAGGTATAAGCAAACTCTGGATGGCCAACATTTTCAAGGGAAGCCCACAAAAACTGCTTTTCCTCTGTGGTGTATCAGTTCTGCCTTTGCCAGGCAAATAAGGTGCTTATGAAAGTGGAGAGGAGCTTTCTATGTAGTAACTGCCAGTATGGGGATGTTCCTTCCCCATCAGCAGAAGCCTCTCAGATTGTCCAAGGATGCTGACTCAGACAAGGCCACTGCTCAGCAAGCTGCTACAGCACAGCTGAGCGAGACAGACCTTTTAGAAATCAAATTTACCTTAATCCTTTCTAGTTTTACTACTTATTTTTCCTCCAACTCTGCATGCAGCTTAGATGAAAAGGGGAAGAAGGCAGATGAATATTAGGACGAGAAGCACAATTAAAACATGCACATGCAGCGATCTTTAGCAGGATTACAGAGTGCAGGATGAGACCACGTCACAGGCTTAAGCCTCCCTAAGTGGGAAGGGAGGCTCAGCTTCCAGGTAGGCCTGTGGCCACCACCACTGGCAGTGCTGCAATAGGAGGTTTTCAACACAAAGGCGGTTTTCTAACAGTTTTTAGACACAGTAGTATTGCCCATTTTTCACAGCACTCTGGTCCACCGGCCTCATGACAAAGCAGCATTCACTGTGTTATTTAGCCATGTTCAAAACTCCAAGCATTCTCTTACAAGGCAAAAGGAATGAAAACAGATTACCAAGAAGAGCAAGCAGAAGAAATGCTTTAGAGTACTTACGCTCCCAGCCCAAAGCTCAGTTGATTCTCCTATTAGTTTATAATAGACATACACCGCTTCTCCCTTCTTAAAATTTACAAAGCGACAATCCGGACCTTTAAAATCCCGCATGGCCTTCCCTCGGCACATTAACACTGTCCAAAGAAAACAAAGAGAAGAGTATGACTTAAAAAATAATTTACATGAAAAATGTCTCTGCTAACTGGCAGTAAACAAGACCTCCTCGCATGCACCGCTTTGCTACTTTCCAGATTGGGTCAAGAGATTAGAAAGTAAATTGAAAGTATAACTAAGAAATTAATAAATAAGAATATAACTAAATTGAAAGTATAACTAAGAAAATTTTAGCTATAATTAACACAAACATTAACAAGCCAAGTTACAGCTAAAAAGAAAAAGCAAGTTATAGCTAAAAAGGTAAAGCAAGCATTCTAGTCAGGACTTGGGTTTGACAAAGCACTGGAGAACTACACTTCAGGGGTGCGGTACGAAGCTAATTATTAATGTTAAATCAGAAAGATGACATCTGTGTCCCAGCGATTCGGTCCTGAAATTATCCCACAGAACACCCAGAAAACGGGTTTATCACAGGAGGGCTTT